>VDFB02000363.1:6406962-7006962 GCA_007258455.2 Sequoia sempervirens | reverse complement strand
CATACTTCCTCCAAAGCTTGATAGGAGAACTTCTTGAATTTCTAGTACTTGGATAGTTCTTGAAGCCATAATTATCCTAAGTATGTTATGCTCCATGTACATTGTAGGTTTTATACATTTTGTATAGTTGTGTTTGCTTCAGTTGTGTTTGGTTTGGTCCTGCTACTTAGTCCAGGTAGTTCCTTGGTTTTTGGTCCACTATGTTTGGATCGTCTATGAAGCCTGAGATTCTAGGATCTCACCATGCTTGCAAGAGGCATTTTTCCCTAGTCAGAAGCACTGATGGAATCCCTAAACAATTTCATGTTCCATCTCAAAACTCTACAAAATTTTGGTTAAGTCTGTAGCTGAGGGCTTAGGGTTTTTTATTATTGTCATTCTTTAAGGTTTTTGTGCTATTCCATACCTTTCTTAAAAAAAAATATTTGAGCTTATATCCTTTCCAGGGTTATATTTATTCGTTGACTCCTTATTGTCAATTCCTGATCTTTAAAGCTACATATTATGCCATCAAAACCCATGAAATAATTTCCCCTTTGGTCTAGTTTTATCAGTTGTCATATATTAGGTCATTCTTTTAATTTTTCTGAAGTCAGGCTAAATATTTCTTGTTGTGATCATTTGATCCTTAAGTCATTAATCCCAAGAATTTTGGTCTCGTCGACCTAATCAAGGTCCCATTTTTAAGACTAACAATTTTAGCATGTATAGGTACTAAAATCCATGATGAGCGTTCAATTGTCTTGAGTAATCACCAAAGTTCCCCACGTGCACATTCTATTTCATTATCTATTATTTTATTCTCAAGGGCTAGTGAGCATAAGCCATGTGTCTTGAGGATTGGTGGGTCTGGTCCCTTCATTAAAGATTGTGGGAGGTATTAAAAGGAAATCAACGGTGATTGTTGAATGATGTGGCTACATATCAACCATTCCTTGCATGCCGGTCCATTTCATTCTTCATTAAAATAATTAAGTGGGCTAGCGGGCAATTGCTCTGTATCTTGTCTGATAGTGGGCCCAATGTTTCCAAGTGGTAAGCAGGTAGAACTTTGATGAGAATCAACGGTTGATAGAGTGTGGCATGGGTCAATCCTGACTGCTCCTTGCTATCTTGTGTGTGTACCACCCCTGATTCTTAGTTCTCAATGGGGAAGCGAGCAACAACCATGTGGAGTAGCCTGGAGAGTGTGGAAGACACTAGAAAAAAGGTGAATATTAATCAAACTTTTAGGCATGAGGCAAGGAAATAAAATGTGTGCTACTAAATGGAAATATATGGGATGTGTTTTAATGACATCTGAGATATTTAAATCTAGGTCATTGATTATGTCAGAAGAATAAGGCCACATGCAATTGGTCTTAAGTTAAGGTGTGAGTATCTCAAAGTTGTGGGGTTTTTTCTTAGCCCTTCCCCATCTCCCTATTGATGAAAGTTGCACACAGTTTAAGAACCATGGGGGCAAAGGGAAGAGGACATGTGGATTTTAGCTACAACAACAAAGAAATTGTGGAGCCCACATATCACTAGCAAGTGGTTCCAGGTGGCCTACTGTCATTTGATGAGTATTACGGTTGTGTATAGTCATATTTTTCAAAGCAAGCTAACTAAATCTAGATCATTCATCAGTTAACACATCTGCATGATCAATGGCTGGCATTCAAAATTCAATTTAAGCGCATGTGAATCATTCTAGTTCACACAAGCGAGCCTTAATAGCGGAAAGGACATCAAGATACTGAAGTAGGAGGTTGCATATTTATTAAAGCATGTCTTAAAAGCATAATTTAGTATTTTGAAGGATATTCTACACACTTGGAGAGCTCGTATTTTATTTTTCAAGTTGGTCTAACATCGAAGCTAGGGTTAACCTAGGGAAAACCAGTAAGTAAATTACTACCTTCCCATCAGAATTATTGATAAATTGCGGTCTCCAAACCTCTAAATCAATTAGGGTTTTTTGGGTTTTGTATTTTAAGGTTTGACATTCATAGAAGAGAATTTTTTGGTCCTCCATTGTTACAATGCATTTCAAACCCTTATCTAAGTTGTAATTCTTGTTCCAAGAAACCAAAAACCTTGCTTTGTAAAACTTTTGTATCATGGCTTGAAATGCACAATCAAAAGCATCTTCGTCTAAAGGGGAAGCTTTTGTTCCCAAAAGGATTTTGAGTAAAGACCTTACTGACTAGTTGGAACCCTTAACCAGTGATAAACCTTTTTTTTTTATATAAAAAGAGGGTAAAAATTTATTGAATCAACCAACAAAGTACAACAAGCAAGGCCCTAAACCCAAAAGTGGAAACAAAAGAAACATACAAAATCCCCCTAAAGGAGCACAACTAACTAGCTATATCATCCTTGACCAAACTCTCTAGAACATGAACACAATCCAGAGGTAGGTGAGCCCAATCTCCCACCTTCCATCCCTCCCCATGATCAGAAGCCCACTTAGCCAGGCCATCAGCAGCCCTATTCCACTCACGGGAGACATAACAAAAAGAGATAGTCTCCAAAATAGCACTCAGACTAAGAATTTGTCTACCCACCACACCGGATGCCATTCCACATATTCCATCCATTGCAGGTTTAACATATCCACCACAACCTGGGATTCAGACTCACAGATAATCTTGGTCCATCCAAGAGCACATCCTCTTTCAAGAACTAAGAGGACAGCAAGAGCTTCCATGTAATTATTGGTTTGAAATCCCTTATATTCAGAGAAGAAGAAAATAACCTTACCTAAACTATCCCTGCCAATTCCTCTAGCCCCAGCATGCCCTGGATTTCCCCTGGAAGACCCATCAGTATTAATCTTCAGAGTCCCCAAAGGGGGGGAGACCATTTCCCCTCCCTACAAACCTTCCTTTTAGCTTTCCTGCTTCTAACCTATAGTTTCTTACAAAGAGCATCACTAGAACCAACACAAAAAATATTCAAATTTTGACTCACTCGCACATCTCCTGGATCAATATCCTCATAGAGATCACACTTCGCAGCTAGGGTCTCCTGAAGCATATTTATTACTTGCAAACACACCTGTTGCACCATCTTCAGCGTACCTTGAATTATCCCACGGTTCCTTTCTAGCCACACCTGCCAGATAATAAATCTTGGACCAATAACCCATGCCACCTCAAGAAAAGAAGTCTTAGAAGGGGGTCTACCAAGACTATTCCAGAACTCAACCAAAGAGTTAGCATGAATACAAGCATGCTCCCAAGACTCCCACCACCAGTTCCAAATAACCCTGGTGAAGGATCATTGGAAAAATAGGTGCAAACAATTTTCTTCACTACTATTACATAAAACACAGATAGAGGGCCCATGAAAACCCCTCTTTTGAAGATTCTCTTAGGTAAGACATTTATTCTACACCACAAGCCACAAGAAAAATTTACATTTGGGCCAAGCTTATTTATGCCAAACCTGCTTCCACCAGGAAATGTCCATCCTATCAAAGGTAAGTCTCTCTAACTCTTGATACCCATAGGCCACTGAAAATTTTCCTTTTAGATTTGGTCCCCAAGTGAGAATATCAGCTTCTCTCAAAGAATTACACACTCTACCTGCAAGAATTCTAGCAAGAGTCTCCCTCTCACCCTCAGAACCCCTTGGAGGCCAATCATAGGGTTCTTTCCATCTGGAAACCTCGGCATGACCCACCCTTAAAATCACCTTAAAGTCCTCAACTTTACTCCATCCAGTAGCAAGAAAGCTATCACAGAGCGGTTGAAGGTGGGGGTACTGAGACAAGATAGGAGGGAACCCATCCCAAGAATCCTCCTAGAACAAGGCTTCTGAACCTCTATTACAAATCCAAAAAAGACCCTTTTTAACTAACTGCGCTCCTTTCTTCAAAGTATCCCAAATCATAGATCCCCTTCCTGTCAGATTGTATCTTGGTTCATCTTTCCCATCCACCCCACCAAGATACTTAACATTAAGGATTTTAGCCCATCCTTGATCCTGGCTTATGCACCATCTCCAAAAGAGTTTAGCCGCAAGAGCATTACCATTCAAGCTCATTTTCCGCAAACCAAGGCCACCATCCTACTTTGATCTACAAACACAATCCCATTTGACCAGACTCCACTTAGAGGAGAGCAAGTTACCAGTCCATAAAAATTGTCTAGAAAGAGCATCAAAATCCTTAATGAAGCCAGCAGGGGCAGTCTGCACAAGACATCTATAGATAGGAAGAGCTTGGACCACAGACTTCAAAAGAGTCATTCTACCAGCAGTTGAAAGCCACCAGTGGGTCCAATGACTCACCTTACTCTGAAACTTGTCCAAAATTCCCTGCCACACACCCCCTGGCAATCTATGGTCTGAAAGAGGGATTCCAAGGTACATAAAAGCAAGGGTTCCAATTTGAAACCTCAAGATCTGAGCAATCCGAGCTTGAATAGGAGTAGGGGTATTGAAGAAAAAAATATGGGATTTTTCTTCATTGATCTTTTGTCCTGAGGCATTCACATAAATATCCAAAGCTCTTCAGAAACTAACTGCCTCTTGAATTCTTGCTACACACATTAGAGAAGTATCATCCAAAAATTGGAGATGAGAAGAAGGAGGAATGCCATGCCCCAACTTCCATCCCTGAATCAAACCTTGCCTAACTTGAGACTAGAGAAATCTTCCCAAACCCTCAGCCATCAGAATGAAAAGGTAAGGGGAAAGAGGATCCCCTTGCCTAATCCCTCTGGCTGCCCCAAATAAGTCAATAGGTTCACCATTAATTAGGACATCAAAAGAGGGTGAAGTGATACAACTCATTACCCAGCTAATCCACTCCTCCCCAAAACCAAAATCCTTGAGAACTTTTTGCAAAATGCTCCACTTGACCCTATCATAATCCTTGGCCATGTCCAACTTTATGAACATAGATTTCTCCTTAGAGATAGTTATAGAATGCATAGTTTCCGTAGCTATGATAATCCCATCCAAAATCTATCTTCCTGTGAAAAATCCCCCTTGCTCCTCGGAGATTAGATTTTTGAGCCATGGTTTTAACCGCTCAACAATCACTTTTGTGATTATCTTGTATGTCACATTGCATAAAGCAATAGGTCTGAAGGAGTTCAGAGAGTTGGCCCCTTCCTTTTTTGGGATGAGAGCAAGGAAGGTTGCATTCAGAGCCTTAAGCATCTACTTATTGCTAAAGGACTCTTGCAAAACTTCAAAGAGGTCCATCTTGACTATATCCCAAAAAGCTTGAAAGAACTCTATAGGAAAACCATCTGGTCCTAGGGATTTACCCTTTTATTCCAAAAACCATTGCTTCTATCTTAGAGAAATAGGCTTAATAATTGCCTCATTCATTTCAGGAGTGATAATAGAAGGGATTCACTCAAGCACCAAATCCTCCTCATCCCTAGTAGGAATAGAGTCTTCTAAAAATAGACTCCCAAAATATCTAGTAGCCTCCATAGCAATCTCCCTATGAGAGAAGACCAGGGTCCCCGTTGTCATCATGAGAGAATTGAGAGCGCTCCCATGCCTTCTATCCTTTACGGTGTTGTGAAAGAACTTAGTGTTTCTATCCCCTTCCTGGAGCCAATCAATCTAAGCTTTTTGTTTCCAGTATATCTCCTCCTGTAGCTCCCATTCCTCCAATTCTCTTAGCACCACAACTTCCTCTCTATATAGCTCATTAGATAGACCTTGCTCTCTGATTTGACATGTAATAGTATCCACCCTCAGCTAAGCATCTCTTTTAGCTGCAAAGAGGTTGCCAAAGCACGTCCTATTCCACTTTTTCAACTAAAACTTTACATACTGCAATTGCTTGACAAAGGAAAACATAGATGTGCCATAAGCAGGCTTCCCTTCCCTCCACCAAGCCAGCATGTGATCTTGAAGAGAAACCTCCCTCAGCCACATAAGTTGGAACTTAAAAGAGGGATTCTTTGTCATTCAGAACTTAGAAGTAGACAAAAGAATTGGCTAGTGATTGGAACCTCTCCAATCCAAAATCTTTGATCTGGTATTCCAAGTATCTGCCATCTAGAAGAAGGACACAAGAAACCTATCTAATATTTTTGCTATTTCCTATGCCCCACATCTTCTATTATTCCAAGTGAACAAACCATTGGAAGGTATAATATCCACAACCTTCAAACTTTCAATGTTACTCCTCAGAAGGCCTGCAGAAGGGTCGAGCCTGGGATTACCACCTCGCTTCTCTTCCAAGCGTAAAACAGCATTAAAATCTCCTACCAGGATCCAAGGGAACAAAGGAGCAAGAGAACGAACATATCCTATATGCAACCAAAGAAAATATTTTCCAGTGAAATCAATTGGAGCATAAACATTAGTGAACAAAATATTCTCACCAATTTCGCAGCAAGTGGCCACCAAGGAAATAGCATACCTGCTAGAGACCCACCAAAGTGGGACCAACTTGCGAGGGTCCCATAAAAGAGCCAAGCCCCTAGAACATCCTTGAGCACCAATGCATTGACAGAGACATCTAGGCCAAATCCTAGTAGTCGTGTAAAGCATCCTATCAATAGAAAACTTAGTTTCCTGAATTAAAACCACATCAGGAGAGTGAGACTTAATCAACTCTCGAATAGCCTTTTATCTAGGGATGCTATTCAACCCCCTTACATTCCATGAAAGAACAATCATTTTTGAGATAGAGGAAAGTGTGAATCAATGGTCTTCACAGAACCAGAATCCACTAAAGTCTCTCCCACTAACTTCACCTTTTCCTGGTCTTTCTTCCTCCCTACCTTAAGAGGCTTCTCTGAAGTATCTTTCTTTATAGACTTTTGATGAATACCTAAAACAGAAAGGGAGCCCCTACCTTTTCTCTCGTCTTACCAATCTTTCCCAACACAAGACATAGAATGAGTAGAAGCAGAAGTCACCTACAATTCCTTGTATCCACTTGCTCCCAACACCTCGATAGGCCTCACAAAGGTATCTGTGTCCATCTTCGCCCCAACCACTTCCTCTTGCATATCAGACTAAATGAAGTTGTTCTCATCTCCACCTATTTCCCCTGCCTCCAATAGCTCTTGTCCTATAGGCATATTAGCAATGGTTCAATCAAACTGTTCCAAATCATCTAGAGCATCAAACCTATTGAAGAACTCATCTGCTTGTCTGTCCTTAAAGGTCCCCTTTTGGCCCCAAACCTTATTACGAGCTCTTATAGGAGTGAAACCCTCCTTATCCTCCCTCATGGGGGCTTTTCCTTTATCTTGATCAGGAGGTGCACTATCTGACCCCATTTTTGAATCCCCTGTAGGCTTGGATTTAGGACACATCCTCTGTAGATGCCCATATTCATGACAAAATCGACAATGAAATGGTAACGTTTCATAATCAAGTTGTTGAATCCATGAACTTGATCCCAACCGAATCTCCATAGAATCAAGTAGAGGCTTATTCAAATCAATTTCTACACATACCCGGGCCTAAGTAATTACCTTCTTTTCCATAGTCTTTCTTGAAGGCCCAACTGGTTTCCCAAGCTGGCTTACAACTAAGCTGAAAATGTCCTCTCTCTAAAATTCCAAAGGAAGCCACGATAACCACACCCAAGCTGGAACCCATGAAGGAAGCTCTTCTGTTGGGTTAAATCCAACATGCCAAGGCTTGGTGAAAAGGCCAACCTGATTGTAGAAATAGGGCCCTCCTTCAAATACTTTATTTCTATCTGACATGCAAGAAAAAACCACTTGAAAATATCCATTGGCTGCCAACATTACATCCATATCCCCCTCAGGACACCAAGTTCGTCGAGCCCACGATTCTAGAGAGGACAAAGACACCCGGATCCCAAGAAACTTACAAATTAATGCATGTTTTGACATATAATTGATATCATCCACAACAGACTCAGGTTGGATTTCAACGACCGGCCTAATATTACTCTTAGCAAGACACCCATTTACTTTTGAAGGCCTAAAACCTCCATAAAAATAAGAGGACTCTCCCATTCCAGATCCTTTCTCACCAAAAATTGGATTCTCATGCAAAAGCATTGATGGATTACTTCCCACCACCATATCCTTAAAAGACAGCCCCCTTTCACAAGAAGAACTCTCGCTTGGAGCCATAAATGGCCTCAAATAGAAAGCCTCAAAGAGGAAATGCTGGCCTTAGCACCACCAAGCAATGCCACAAAGAAACCACCCCACAAGCTAGTAGCCCATGCAGCCAGGGAATAACCCAAAAGCAGGATCGTTTTGGAGCAGCAGGAAAGGAGAAAACCACAGATAAAACAAACCACACCCTGAACGCAACAAAAAACGCACCCCACTATCAAGAAACCTCAGCTAAAAACAAATAGCGAACAAGCAAGAGCATGCACAGGAGATCGGTTCCATGCACCACGGCCTCACAGGCCATCGACACACACCCGGACATAGCCCAAACTCGCCGCCATCCTCACCAGTGATAAACCTAAGGGTCAATTGCTTCTCTGAGTTATGCAAGTATTTGAGAGTCTGATTGATAAAAAAAAGTTCTATTAGGTCTTCCAAACTACCTTATTCCAGTAGGTAACCCATAGAATTGTGATCTAGGGAAGTTAGTTGTACCCAATGTCTACATGAATGTTGACTAGCTTAAAGCAATAGCCACCAATTATGATCTAGTTATGGGGAATATAAGGACATGTAATGGGAAGGAAATGGTCAAAATTACCAAGGATGAAATTGCTCATGTTTTCAAACTCACTAGGTGGAGTGATGAAATGCCTAAAATTGATGAAAAAATTCTTAGGGAGGAATATGAAAAGACAGAGATTGCATTCAGAGTCCACATACTGCCGATGTATTTAGTAGAGATTGGGAGTCAAACAAATGCAATGAGAAAATTTAATGAAGAGCCTTTCCCTGTTACTTATTTTGTTTCCAACTTCCAAAGAACCTTTACTCCATTTAAGAGATAATTGCACATGATCCTATCATTGGACTACCTATGGAATGGATGTATATGGCAGCCCACATTCAACACCCCCAATACTGCATAGTATATGATTATGCATGGTTTCTTGCTAAAAGAATTCATGAGGGTTTAATAAGATTGAAGAAAGGTGTAGATGGATTAAGGTTTAGCAGGTAATCATTGTTAATGCATATGTTTCTATTCAAATGTGCATCTTACTTTGGACAAAATATGACTTTGGATAGGATGGAGGGTACTTTGGATCTTCTTGTTCAATGTTGGATTACTATCCTAGACAAGGATGATAGGACGTATGACTTTGTGGTGTTTGAGAACTTGTTTTCTTTAGAGTTAAAGAGAGCCCTAGTTATTAATATACCTAGAGTTCTCAAGGCCTTGCATGACTTCTTGAGACCCAAGGAAATAAGGCCTGAGTTGGGAGTTGATCATAATTTGGGAGATGTTATCCCATATCCCAATTACACTATTTTAACAGTGCATGGTTCCACTATTGCACCTCACCTGCTACCAAGATATGTGCCAGAGATAATTGGTTTCCTTGAAGTAATATGGCAATTAGGAAGTGTGGAAAACAAACATTTTTTGAATCAAGGAAAAGGAACATTTTTTCCTTCCTACACATGCTTTTCTATTTTTTTGATGACAAAGGGGGTTTGGAATAAGATACTTGATATACTCAAAGCCTTCCACATGCAAAGAGTAGTAGAGAGGATTAGGTATGATCCTGAGGGTTTCATGACATTGTTGAAGGAAAGGAACAAGAGTTACAAATTTGTGCACATTTTCCAATTCCAAGAGGATGTGATAAGAAATGTGTTTGCTCCTTTGGAACAAGAAAGAAGTAAAGTGAAATGGATTTCTTTCAATAAAATGTAGTGATAGCTAATGAAGGAAAAACCTAACTTCATTGTTCCTCTAGAGATTGAAAATGTAATGCAAAAGGTGGAACATGGATCCATGGGATGAAATAATTGAGATTGATGTCAATTGGAGCTAAGCAAGATGCTCACCTCTTGAGAAGTTTAAGACAACTATTTCTCTTGTAAGTAAAATTGAGGGGTATAGGGGAAACATTGAACCTTTGGAAGTTAAAATAAGGGAACTGGTGAAATCCTTTCATGAATCACATCATGGTCTCCTCCCATCCATTCTAAGGGGTGATGGTAGCATAAAAACGCTACAGGAATGGAGAGTTGAAACTAAATAAACCATTTCAGATCAGGGAGTTTTAATTTGTCAAAGATATGTTATGGATACACTAAAAATAAATATAGATATGTTGGCTCATGCAGAGATTGACTTATTATAATTTAATAGGGAGGCCAACTAAATTGTTACCAAGTATTCCCCTTCTAGAGAAAAGACTAATGAGGTCATAAACTTTATCTGGCCTACTAAAGAAGAATTTTTGGCATGGATAAATAGATACTTGGATCGGCTAATAGATTGATTTGAAATGGTAGGGTGATAATTTGAAAATTTTGATTTTGACATCCGCAATCATGGTGAGTAATAGATAGGTGAAAATGCACTGCATGGCTTGGATTTAGTATAGATTAGGCTTTTTCTAAAGTATAGAAAATATAGTGTATTTTCTTCAAATTGAATTGATGACAAGTCTGCAGATGTGGGCATATTCTTTGTCCCTTTCTATTTCTTTCATGATTTCTTTCATTTTCACTTTGTGTGTGTGGGCACAAATTTTGAGGAAATTTTTTGAAGATGCCTTTTGAAAGGTGGGACCGGATCTCCAACAATGAATGAGGATTACTCTTTCCTCGTGCATGTTTTCCCACCATATGGGAACACAAATTAACTGAAAATGTAATATTGTTTTATAGTGGGCCAATAGGAAAATGACATGTGTACTTTCTGGCCTGAGGATTGTTTTTCTCCTTCATTTCTATAAGAAGGAATTCAATTCTAGAGAGTGGGGGTTCATTGAATTGTAATTGACATAGTGAATTGTTAGAAGAATATTGAGCATAGTTTGAGTTTTGTCTTAAGTTCTGAGTTTGTAGTTATGTATGCAATTTTGATAACAAGATAGTAAATACAATACAAAATGATACCAATTTCATGGCTATTGTATCTCCTTTGTATTTGTTTTATAAGTTATGAATGAAAATAATCAAGGACTATTTTGTTGATCTCTATTATTTCCCAATGGATGTTTAATTTAATTCATGCTTATTAGTTCAATGAATTAATGTAAATGCTTGCATGAGATTATTAACTCATACGAATTAGGTGCTAGGATATCTGTAAGCAGTGGTGGTCATGAATGTAATGAGGGAGTGTTGTAATACAATGTTTCTTGAGATTGTACAATGCTATTGTTGAGTTGTTATCTAGTTGTGTAGGTTGATATTGACTCCGTGTTTTGAATAAGGCATTGGTTTAAGAGAGGTATTCATAATTTAATTTCTGAGTCAATTCATCAATAGATCACTCTCTATTTACATACTTTCAAATCAGTTACCACTGTCTTTACATTAAGTTTCACTATTCTCATGCTCCAAGTGTAGGGTACTATTAAAAGAATTGCCAACTCTTTTGATACACTACGTTGTTGAGTGGTTATATGAGAATTATCTGTTGTTTATAATGTATTTAAATAATTGGTCATTAAAATTATTGAGTATACATTGTGGTATTACCCTCCAGGTTTCACAGAACCCAAAGTGTGCGAGTGAAATTTTTGTAGCTTTTACTCGTTTGTTGACCAATCCCTTTAAATTACTAAATATTGGAAATGGAGAAATCCATAGGTAATTATTAAGACTAGATTGGTTCTTAAAAAATAACTAATAGATTGGTAACTCTGCTGGGGATGTTCTAAGTCCAAAGTCTCTAGTTTAGATATGGTATAGTCAAAGTCGAGTATTTTATTATTCTTTCCTACTTGAAGAATAACTAGTTCAAACTTTTTTGTAATAAGATTTCACAACATCTATAGTCTTATGCATCATATTTTGGTTCATTCTTTCACCTTGTATTGTGTTGTGTTTAAAGTCTTTTCTAAGAACACAAGTACAAAGTTGAAGTGCAATCACTTTTTATTTCCCAACTTTCTTGGTGGCGACTCTAAAGTCTCATTTACCGGTGTAAAGATAAATTCTCAAGGTGAATGTGAGAAGAAGGATTTTGACATATTATTTGGCACCTTGAAGAAGACCAGAAGCTATACAAAAAAGTATTTGGAGTAGAAGCTAGAGCCTGAGCTTGAAAAGAACAATCAACCATTATGGGTAAAGAAAACTATTGAATTAGGTAAGTCTGTTGAATCCCTTGCAAAAGCATCTCCTACTTTCAGTAATGAAGTATATAGTGCAAGTAGCCATGAAGAGGCACATGAGGTTGAAGTGTCTAGGGTAGATCAGGGAAGTTTTCTTGTTGAGCAAGTGTTTGATAATGATTTTGACATCTCAAGAGAAGAGGATAGGTGGGGATTTTGGGATAAAAATAAGTCCTCAGAATCTTTAACCACTAGATTTGGGTATATTTTTAATGGAGGAAATTTCAATCCAAGGGGAGAATATCCTAATGTAGAAGTGCACCTTTGATGTAGGAGCATCCCAGGTTTCAAGTAATCTTGCATCAACCAAAAATATTTGCATTCATGTTTTCTTCCATTTTAGTAGTTGTCTATTTGGACCTAGTCTCAACATTTCATATTGCATTGTACCACATTATAACATTAGAGCTCATGGAGTAGGATATATGATCTTCATTACAACATATACATCATATCCAAAACTCAAGTGTTTCTAAGATGCCAGTACAAGTTATCGCTAATAGAATATCAGTTGCATTTGGATAGAGAGCATTCACCGACTAGTCTTGGCTTTTCAAGGGTGCAAACATATTTCATGACTTGCGGAGCTCAAGAGACCATTTCATAAGGATGCACATTCATCGAGGAACCTTAGTTCTAATCCACATCATGTTTGTCCAAGGATCAAAGGAAAATCATATTTTTTGGCTGACCTTTCACATGTTCCATCTACTTTGGGGTTTGAGACCTCTTGAGGCCGATGCAAACCTTTTTTGGAGCTCAGAATTGATATATATATAGGTGCATGTAGTTGCATTAGGAATCAATCAGGTTAATGAAGTAGAAAGAAAGATCTATGGTTTTAAGGGTTTCAACCCGTATTGTATTTTTGGGCTTAACGCCATATCATTCTATAATTCTATAAGCTAGAAGGCAGTGCATGTTACTAGTGAATAATACATATTTTCCATATTCCCTTATGTGATTGTTATTCTTGTTCATTGAGTATCCATTGTGATTACTCTTGCTGCAAGGTTGGACAATGCTATTTATGGACTAGGCTCCATCCTTGACTGCACCAACCTTTCCCTTGAGGAATACCCAATTGATTAGACCTACTATACTCCTACATCGAGTGAGCTTGGAGATGTCTTAGAAAATGAAGACATAGACAAAGAAACACGAGCCTTAGAAGAGGAAGAAATTAGGCTTGAGGAAGAAGAAGAGAATAGATAGAACAGGTTGAAGGAGAAGGAAGATAGGATTAGAGCTAAGAAACTTGAGAGAGATGCTCAGAAAAAAAAATAGAAAAGATGAGAGAAGATGTTGCTAGGCGGAAGGCTTTTGATGAGAATGTTTCTAAGTTGATTATTAATATTATCGCTGAAATCTCTAAAGAAATGGTCTAGATGGGAACTTCTATAGCTAGTACCTATACCACATCTATTGTGATTACCAAAGCCTCAGATCCTCCTTCTACTACTAAGAAATTATCATATATAGGTCATGGGAAGTAACCCATTGATCAAATAAACAAGACTACTTTCAATACTTTCAATACAAACACCAATATGAATACCCATACTTCTTCTATTAAAACCCCCATCAATAATGCCAAAATTGATCCTACACCATCCACTGCACCCCCAAATCATGACATCTTGAAACTACAGTTGGAAAATGACAAACTACATGAAGAGTTGAGGAAAGCTGAAATAAAAGCTGTCAATGTAGAAATACCTAGGAAAATTTATTTTCTTAATATCTCCACACCAAATCCAAAGGCTTTGAGCTCTAGACATAATAATAGTGAATCCAAAAAGAAAAATTTTGTGGGACACACTACTAGTGGACGTGGTGGTGGAGAATAGGGTGGTGGAGGTGGAGGAAACAATAAAAACAAGAACTCATACTCTAAATATGATGAGGGAAACAAGAAGGGAGGTGGTGGTGATGATGAAAGTGGGAAAGGTAAGGATAAAAATCAATATAATAACCAAAAGGATTATGATAACAGAAATTCTCATAGAGATAGACATACTAGGAGGCCACTCCAAGTTCATAGGTATCAACAGTTATGTTTCACTAGGATACCTAGTTATCCTAACCCATTTCCTAAAGATTTTTGACTTGCTCTAGTCTGATTCTCTAGGAATAATGCCTTGAGTGGTGAAGATCAACTCAAATAATTTTCAAATGTTATGGATCACTTTGAGGTAGAAGCAGAGGATGTAATGATGAAGTTGTGTATGTTGTCTCTCATTGAAGATGCTCGAGAGTGGTATAGAAGTTTTCTTGCTGAGAGTATTGGATATCGAGAGGAATTCAATAGGATGTTTCAAGAGTAGTATGGTGATAAGACTGATCCAAGTTATTTATTGAATCAATTTAATAAATTTGCTAAGGGTTGTAATGAGTTTGTGGCTGATTTTAATAGAAGGTTCCAAAAGGAAAGGAAAAGGTTGCCTCCTCATTTACAATTGAATGACAATGTGTGCCTAGTAAAATTGTTGCAATGCTTTTGATGCAAAGATGAGCTATAGTTTACTTGATAAGAATCCTCAAAAATTGAGGGAGGCTTATAAGATGACAAAATATATTGATAATATCAACAGAGCCACTAGTAAATTTGGCAAAAAAAAAGATACAAAAATCCTCAGAAACCCAAAAATGGAGGATAAGAATTCAGGTGCTAAAGGGGGTACCCTTGAGGATAAGATTGATAATTTCATGAAAACTATAAAATCTAGAATTTCAAGACAAGAAAAGGCTCCATCAAAAAATTATTAGAGGAATGAAAGACCTCCTTGGTTGCAGTATCATCCATTTAATACCAATTGGTATATTGGGAAGCATTTTCCTAACAATCAAAGAAATACTCAAAATAAGGTTCCCCTGGATCCTTTGTAGAAGAATTTAGGGAATTTTGTTGATGGCATTGCATGGTTTTCCAAATGCCTCATTCTCCTCATCAATGTGCAGTGGCACAGATGGTTAAAGTTGAAGAAGATGTACTTGAGAAATTTGATCAGTCAAATGAGGAGGATATTGATATAAATATGGTTATGGATGGTTCTGACTTGGTTGATAGTGAGTGGTCATCTGATATGGAGTCCCATGAAATGGATGTAGATGGCCAAAGGAAAATTGTTAGTGCATATCACCAACATGTTTTCTTTGATGATGATATTGACAGTGATAATGAAATATATAATTTGGAAGCAATTGAGGATGGTGTATCTTTGAGAAGACCTTCAGATGAATAAATTATGAGACATACTGTGCCTTTGGTTACCTAAGCCAAAATCTCATATCACTTAAGAAATAGAACAGTTGGTGGTGATCAAGGTAGTCTCGCTGGTGTTTTCATCAAGCAACAAAATTACAAAGGTAAGGAGCAAAAATTTGATGAAAAAGAAGAAGCAATCAAAGCTAAGGAAATCAGGGGAGAAAAAAATTGGGCTAAGAAAGTAGATAATCCAAAAGCTAATGGAGAATATAAGTCCCCTGCTGCAAAGATAAAGAAACATAAGAAAAATATTGAAGTTACAAGAAAGGATGTCAAGCATAAAACTGAAACAACCAAGAATCAACATAAGGAGAGTGACATGCAACCAAGTATGCTCCTGATTGAATTACCTAAGTACACCCGTGTTTGCACATTTCAATTACTTAGCCAAGTAAAAGTATCTATTTCTCTTTTTGAGGCGATGGGAATAGATGAACACAAAAAAAGTTAATAGCCCTAATCAATGGTGATATTATAGCCTACAATGATTTAGTGGTGCCCACTCTTCCCAAAGAGAGTGAAAAGGATAAGAAAGATAAAGAGGTCAAGGGAGTAATCGCTAAAATCCCTCATATATTTCTAGGGAACTCAGTAACTTCTTGTCCTGAGAAGATAGATCCATTTTTCCTCACATTGATTGTTTAGGGAAATTTTCTAAGAAAATGTATTATTGACTTTGGAGCATCCAATAATATCATGCTAGCCACAATCATGGAGGCATTAGGACTAAAATTTGACAGCACTCAAGGGAAGTTCTATGCTATGGATTCAAGAGAAGTCCCTGTTACTGGTGTGATCAATAAACTTACTTATAGATTAGTAGCATATCCAGAAAAGGAGTTTAAGATAAGTGTGGTGGTAGTTGATATACCACCCAATTATGGAATGATACTATTTCAAAAATGGAGTGCATCCATGGGAGGTAGTATGCAGTGTGACATGTCTTATGCCACCTTCACTATTGATGGTAAGTATGTTCAAGTGGTATGAAATCCAAAGGTGCCACATATGTTGGAGCATGCTCTTGAATATGATACAATCCTTTTCATAAATACTGAAATTAGTGACTTTAAGATGGAACAAGTACCAAGAGAAACTAATAGGTGCCCTGTACCTATAGATAATGAGGTCATAAGATTATCTAACAAGGATGGACTTTGGAAAATGTACTTTGATAGTGCAAGTTCCAAGGAATGATCTGGTGCAGGAATATTGCTGGTATCACCTACTGGAAATACATAAAAATTCTCTTTCACTCTGTCTTTTGTCTACACCAATAATGTGGCACAATATGAAGCATCGTTGTTGGGATAAAGAATGGCTAAGAAATATGGGATAAAAAAGTTAATGTTAATTGGTGATTCTAAACTTGTGATATCCCAAGAGCCAGGTATTCTTACAAGAACAACAGATTGAAGTAGTACAAAAATGTTGTATGGGATTCTATTGAGTAGTTTGATGCTTTTGGTATCAACTTGATGGAGAGAGGAAAAAATAGAGTGGTAGACCTACTTGTTAATATTGCATTAAGACCAGATGATATAACCTTTGTAGGTATATCTAATTTGAGATACAATCAAGGCCTTCCATCCCTGACAATGTACATAATTGGAAAATCTTCAATGATGATGAAGATATTCTAAAATTCTTGAGATGTGTAGATGAATATGAAGGTCAGAAGATTAACTTTGGGGTGTTTTTCAAAAGTATTGATGGTAAGGATACAATATTTGGACATGAGGTCATCCAATTAAAAACAAAAAAAATCCCCAAAGACCTTGTAGCATTAGAAAGGGTCTTTAACTGTCAAGATAAGAGCAAGGTTAAAATAATTGTTGCCCATCCAAAGGACTTGGAAGAAGTGAATTTGGGGACTAAAAATTCCATTGAGAAGGTGTATGGAGGAAAGAAGATGAAACCAAAGTTTAAGGAAATGTTGATCACCTTACTAAGAAAATATAGAAATTTCTTTGCTTGGTCATATGATGACTTGAAAGCCTATAGAGAGGAATAGTTTCAGCATAAAATTTCTTTTAAAGAAGATGCCAAGCCTTTCAGGTAGAAGCAAAGACCAATCAATTCTACTTTGGCTCCAAAGATGTAGGAGGAGCTGATAAATCTAAGGGATGTTGGCATCCTAAAACCAATCAAACTTTCCTCATGGGTATCTAATCTAGTGCCAGTAAGAAAAAATAATGGTGATATAAGGTTGTCTGTAGATTTTAGAAATTTGAACATATCATCATTAAAGGACAACTATCCATTGCCTAACATGGAAGCCATGTTAGAAAACGTACCTAGTTGTGAGCTATTATCAATGGTGGATGGATTTTCTGGTTATAACCAAGTGAAAGTAGAGGAGTCTGAGCAGTACAAGACTATATTCACTACCACATGGAGCACCTATGTATATATAAGGATGCTAGTTGGTTTAACAAATGAAGGCGACACCTTTCAAAGGGCCATGGATGTGGAATTGTTTGTTTTTATTGACTTATTCATAGCTATATACCAAGATGAATAGACTTGCTACTGCAAGAAAGAGAAGTATCATTACACACACTTGGAGAAGGAATTTATCATCGATTTAGAGTATGGGATATCAAGGGCATTCAGTCATTATTTGGACATCAATTTATTGAGGACATTTTTGACTAACTTTGCAAAAATTGCAAGACCCATCTCCAAGATGCTAAAGAAGGGAGAGAAGGTGGTTTGGAGTGAGGATCCTAGTTAGGAATTCAATAAAATCAAACAAGCTATTAAGGAAGCTCCAATTATGAAATCCTTGGATGTCTCTAAACCAATGCACATTTTCTCCTTTGCTTCATTCCATACTATTGTTGTTGTTTTACTATAGAAAAATGGTGAGGGCTATGAACATCCCATTGCATTTTCTAGAAAATATTTATAGGCCATAGACCTCAAGTATGGTATTATATAAAAATAAGCATATGCTCTAGTTAAGGCTATGAATAATTTCAAAACTTATTTAATGGGAGCCATTGTCATTGCTTTTGTACCAAGTGCTGCTATGAAAGATATATTAGCAAGAAAATATAGGAATAAGGTGTAGGTAGATCAACAAGATCCAAGAATTTAACATCAAGGTCCAGATCGCCAAGTTAGTAAGAGGGCAAGGCCTAGCCAAATTAATGGCAGAAACTAATTTGGAAGCTAATCAGATTAATCATATAGATACTAATTATGTTGCACCTATATGTGATATGAAAACATGAGGATGGTATAGAAGGATTGTCCAATATTTACAAACTTTGCAATGCCATGTAGATATGGCTAACAATGACAAGAGAACACTAAAGTTGCATGTTGTTAAGCATGTGATTATTGACAATGAGCTATGGTGGAGAAACCCAAATGGTGCACTGCTTAAATGTGTGGACGGAAAGCAGGCATTAGAAATCTTAGAAGAAATGCACAATGGAGTGTGTGGTGGTCATTACATGGAAAAGACCATTTCTCATAGGATCTCAAGGGAAGGATTCTAGTGGCCTAATCTTTTTAAGGATGCCCACAAGTTTGTTAAGAATTTTGATGCTTGTCAGAGATTTACGGGAAAACTAAAGTTTTCAGGAAGTTTTCCACTTAGGCCTATTTTTGTTCAGGCCCCTTTTGAACAATGGGGAATTGATTTCATTGGGGAAATACTAGAAAAGTCTAGTCGAGAACATTCATATATCCTTGTTACCACTGAATATTTCACAAAATGGGTAGAAGTAATACCTACAAGCAAAGAAACAAGTAAGGTGGTAATGGACTTCCTAACGAACAATATTGTGATTAGGTTTGGATTCCTACAAAAGATCATTTCAGATAATGCTATGTGTTCTATATCTGAGGAGTTTAAATATTTTTTGATAAACATGGCATACAAATTTCTTATTCTTCACCTTACCATCTATTGACAATGCTTTTACTCACGGTAAATAACTCGTGTAGAATCTCCATAGACAAGACCACGAAAATCCTACCTTTCTTGAAAGATATGAAACAAAGATAACCTAAGAAAGAATTTTGCATTTACAGAACAAATATTGACTTTCGTTTAATCCCATGTCTCCATAAATTAGGTCATGATTGCACTAAACATAGCTCTCAAGTAATGATGTGATAATTTTGTTGTTATTTTCCTTTAGGGACACATCTGGCTAGACACATACACATACACATACACATTTATTGTACTATTTCTTTGAATATTTTAAAATAAGCTTTCCAACTTGAAAAGATAAACTTGAAATTCATGAAAGCAATGAATTTAACATTGGATTTCAAAATATCTCCACCAATTTCCATGCTATCACTTAAGTAAATTTAGCATTAAACATTTGACAATTTCATGGAAAATAAAAGATTTTCAACAAAACTATTTCCATTTACTTGTATTTTTATTTTTAGAACATTTTCAAAAAATATTAACCTCTAATCTAAAACAAAACATAAAAAAAAAATTTAAAAAAAAAATTCTCCTAGTTATTCTCCATGGATGCTCGAAAGAATTAATCAAAATAGAACAAACTGCTTTATATTTCACCAAATTGCTTCATAGCTATGTATAAAATAGTGCAAAGCTTTTAAAGAGAGGGTTTCATTTATGGACACCAAATAGGTTTTGTATGCACCCTTAAACAACCAAACATACAGTCTTGTTCAGATGAACTTACAAAACTAGCTACAAAAGATACTTAGATAGGTATCTATCCATAAAGCTCTGATATCAATTAATGTCTACATGTATACAAATTTTTACGCCGAAATGGTTTAGAAAGTAGGAAAAAAGAACAAAAATTAAAAGAATTTTTTGCTCCTCTGACATCCATAATTTTTTAACTTAAAAATAAAATTAAACATCCTCTGGCATTTTATAGAACACAAGGCTTATATAGGATAAAACATCTACATGAGAGGGAATCTAAAGGACCAATCTCATCAAGGCACATCGAATATTGTGACCAATAGGAGAATAGTAATTGAATCCAATGGAAGTCAACTCCAATTACTCATTCAAGCTCTTCGGGTTCCCCTTTTACCTTGAATCTTCACCAGGAAAATAACTTGAATCATGATAATATCTAGGTGGATCAGGTTCTTTGTTCTTAGGGGATGAGTTTCCTCAAAAGTGGGTGCAATCTACCACTAAGTAAATGAAATACCAGGATCCTGAGTATTCCAATCATATGTACAACTCTCTCATTATTGTTCCAAGAACATTTGACTTGACTGAAATGTAACTCGATCCATGATTCAAAATTTCCTGACCATCCATACTTGAGCTTTGCATCAGAATCGATATCTCCTGCAATCACAAAATTCCAATATTAAATCCCTTTTTTAAACAAATATGCTACCATATCTCATATAAATAAAAACATTATTCAAATATTAATAGAAAAATCCACAAAAACTCACTTCCAAAAACATATCACAAACCCTTGCATGTATACCAGATCACCGAGACTATTGCACAATTGTTTTTAAAAAAAATAACATTTTACTTCATGTTTCAACCCAGTACCCAGTACCCGGTTTCATCTTTACCCATGGAATTTCCCAAACCTCGGTTATACCGAAACTCCAACTTACCAAACTCCAACTTACTATACTAGAGCCATTCATTTGAGCTTTACATTACCTTTTTCCTTTTCTGTGTTTTTGGTACCTAGTATCTAGTGTACGAAACACTCACTATACAAAGTACTTTCCTTTAAACTAAATATTTCTCTTTTCTTTTTCACTTCCAGTGATCTTCCAATTTGTTAGCTCCTACCATAGAAGTCATATTTTCACTTGGGTCCCCAAGCCTTTTTAGTCTTGAGGTGTGTTGTGAGACCACACAACAACTTGCAACCAATAAAACTAAATTTAAAATTAAACTTGAAATTAAATCAACAGTTGTAAATTAAAACTTATACATATTTTAAAACAATAACTTTCTACCTTTACTTAGATTTTGGCATAAAAAATAAAACTCCACTGGAAACATCTGTGTGTGCTCTTGATTAATTCTAGTTTTTGGAACTTACTAAATAGAATTAGTTCATTAGCATTGAACTACATAATATAGTAATCCTCCAAAGCCAACCAAAGATAGAGCCTTGCTACTAGTCAAGCGTCCATAGCCCCGACAAGGTTATCTCCATAATTCCCCCCAAACATAGCTCTACTGCTGGCCAAGCGTCCATAGCCCCGGTAGAGTTATTTAGATAGCCTAAAGAGTTGATATCACTTTTTATATATATATAACAATGATAGATCATTTTCACTTTTGATATTGCAATAATAGCTCATTTATCAACTTGCAAGCATTGAAGCACCTCTATTAGGTTGGGAATTATAGTGGTAGCAAAGGTTACTTTTTGATTTTTCATAAAATATAAATCCCTTCATCAATTCACTACTTCCCAAAAACTTATTTAATAATTCCCTATAAGTGTGTGTTTCCAGCTAAATTTCATCAATTATGTCAAATCCTAACTAACTATAGCCTGCTATATGTTAAAAAATATGCATAAATTAAAATTTAGCAATAGATCACTTAATCACCAAATTTAAATCTAAATTTAGGAACATTAGTTACCACCCCTTTTCGATTAAATTTATGGAAATTTCCAAAACTTTTGCTAACTATCTCAACTTGATGGCGCTGCATTGTATTAATGGATCAAAATGTTATGATTACCTTGAAAAATGATCACACTATTCAACATTAAATTTGCATGCCTATTTCAGCACGTGTTATCTTTCTATTTCCTCAGGTGATGATGTGTAGCATTTTTCCAACCTCATTCTCATGTATAATCTGCACACTTAACACCTCAATAATCATTACGACTTTGTTTAAGACAATTGGAAATGACCTCCTATTAATTCAAAATCTCCAACTTGCTTGATTCGCAATATCCATACTACTCAATTTCAAAGCAATTTCACCAAACATGTGCAAATAATTTATTTCTTTAACCTTTAATTTTGAAGATTATTAACTAGTTTCCACCTTGCACATACGATTTCTAACAAAACTCTAGGCAACTATGTACCCCTATGTTGTTCACAACTTTCTATAAATTCATGCATTTCTCCTCAAACTCTGCATTTTATTCTCTTTTATTTTAATGCAATTCCATTCTATTATGTGCTTTTACTTTTTGCTTCTTGACTATGGATACTCCCATTTGCTTAAGTTGTTCTTGTAGAAAAAATGTTTTCTTGGGAAGCATCACATCACAAAGGCTTGAAAAGGTTTTCATTATTAGGACTTCTAGCTTTACTGTACCAAATTTATGCTTGGTCCTTGGGGAAAGATATGTTGCATCCAACCACTACTTTAATTTTTATTCCAACATAGCTTCTCATTTTGTAGCTCCACTCCTACACATTGGGTTACCTGTTGAAGATGTGCATGCCACTGCGAACTTAATAGTTAAACCAAAATTATTGGAGAATTTGGACACCATTTTAGTTGTTGCACACCTGACCATTGGGATTCCCTCCATGGATGATATTCCTCGATTCTTGAATCATGGGGAAGTGGTCCCACTCTGGCCTCTTCTTACTAATCTCCATATCCAATATTTTGAAGTTGACTGGGAACTCGCCTACATAGGTTATTTAGTCTTGATAGAACAAGCATCCCAGATTGACTAGATAACTACTATTGTCTACAACTTTGCTCACCTTTCTTTTGAATCCTCCTTTTTTAATTTTTGATAAGGATTTTGACATCTGATGTATAAACATGATATACACACACACACAAATATATATATATATATATATATATATATATATCTTTTTGTGGTTATTTATCTTAAAAGCGAGTTTCATTGTTGATGGTTTTATTGTTTCAGTTCAGTTTAGCAAATTGTTTCAATTTCACTCTCATGTTTAAGATATATTTAAGCAAAACTTGTTAATGCAGAAGCTAAGCAAGGAAAAGAAAAGAAAACAAACAAAAAGAATAAAAAATCCTAAAAAGAAAAAACTAAGCTAAGCTAATACTGTGCTAACCCTAACTACCCTAACTCTAATATCACAACAAACTAACTCTAACTAAGCAATTTATTTTAATTTCTACAACTATTTCTTTTACAGTTTTAGTACAAATTACAATAGGTTTATCTTTAAATTCACTTATCAAAGTCTTCAATATCCTACTGTAATAATGAAAAATATTAAGTTTCTTGTATTTAAACATCATAAATTCGAAGGTGTACTTACACAAAATCAAGCTTAAATGTATGTAAATGATCTCATTAGAGATTTGTTGCACACATATCCTCTGGTGCGGCAATACTGTACCTTCTTCCAGCCCTGGTCCATTTCCATGAATGGTTGTGTTCATTTCTTCATTTCCTTCTCTTCTGAAAACCCTCATATCTTCGGCCCTGTCTTTACTTTGCATTGTGTTAGACCAAGATATATCTATATTTATATCATTATCAGAAAGAGAAAAAGTAAAATCTTGATACTCTATATCTTGTATAAAATTAGGAAAATGTCTTTTTATATCTAATGCATTTTCAACTTGAAGCACAATACACGTGTCTTCAGCTTGATTTTCCCACTTTATCTCACTATTTGAATTTTCCACATATATAGGGAATGATGATTCATCCATATCTTCTCCTCATTTATGATGAAATATCTCTGAATCTCGATATTCTCACCTATTCACCTGCAAGACGTTAGGATTTTCTTTAAAATAATCACAATTTTCCAACTGTTTTAGTTCAATGGTTGATTTTTTAATATTTCCAACTCCACTAGGGTTAAAATTTTCTCTTGTGGACAATCCTTTTCTTTTTGCAGTTAAAACTTCTTCCATTAGCAGAATTGCTCCACTTATGGCTAGACTTACAGTAGTTAAAAAAAATCACACTCAATTTCACCGTGATTAGTTGTATCATGTGTATCTATGGAAATTTAGACGTCCCGAAATTATGAGCAAAATTGTCTTTATAGAAAACACAATTTTAGGGATGATGAGATTAAATTCTAAGAAAGACCTAGAACATTAAACCTAATCCCTGAAAATTCATTAATCACACAAGATAAAACTTCAAATAAATGGATCGACAGTGGAGAATAAATGAGATAAATTAATTAGAAAATAAAGATTTTCAAAAATCAAGAAGATAAAGATTGTCCGAGATTCCTTGAACTCAAGAAGATTACTTGATTTTTGGAAGATTAGTTACCAACTTGAATTAAATTAATTCAAATTATGGATTTTATGAGACAATAAATAATCTTTTTCAGATTATTTACCAAAATGGACTGACAGTTAAGATTGTGATGACATTTTAAATAATTGATTTATTTAAAATGAGAGAATATTAATTTTGACAATTAAATAATTAAAGATAATTATTTAATTTAGCAGATAAGATTAATTAATTAAATAAATTAATCAATTCATTTAATTATTTAGTGACATATTTAAATAAATAAAATTTATTTATTTAATAATCCAAAGGGTAATTAAATAAATTAAGAAATTTATTTTTATGGGGAGACTTAGAGAATTATGACGCATTTAATAAATAAATGAATTTATTTATTTAATTCATTTAAAATTTATTTTTTGTAAGTATGTAGTCCTTATTATAAGCTTCCCAAAAGTATAATTTTAAATAAATTTAATTTTATTATTATATTTATTTTTTATTTCTTGTGAATGTAGGTTTTTCATTGAAAATCAAACTCTTTGTTCTACACATGTGGAAAAATGGCAGATTATAAAAAAAATTTGAAAAATATCAATGCACTAGATATTGAAGTCCTTGATCCAACAAAAAAAAAAAATTTAATTTGATACATACAAAAAAAATTACGCGTTATTGGTGGGTGCTATGTCACAATTATAATTGGTTTGAATTCAAACTTGATTAAAGAAAAATATTCAATAAAAACTATCTAACCAAGTAGAAGCACTAGATATAGAGTTACAAATCTAAATTTGAAAGAATTAAAATTTTATCCTTCATGGAAAAAAGTTTATGTTATATGGTGAGCGTCACTTTTTTAAAAATGTTTTCTGAAAAAACTAGTTTTGAGGGAGATGGAAAAAGAAGTGCAATCGATTCCAAAAATTTGAAAAAATATATTTAGAATCTATAAAAAAATGTCATGACACTCTAGTTTGCATCATCTTCAAATTCCTCACGGTTTAGCTGCTATAGGTGCTAGAAAGTGAAGATTTAGTTAAAAAAAAATTGTGTATTTGGCCAAAAATTGTAAACCACTATTGTGGGATCACCCCACACACATACACATACACATTTATTGTACTATTTATTTGAACATTTTAAAATCAGCTTTCCAACTTGAAAAGATAAACTTGAAATTCATTTAAGCAATGAATTTAACATTGGATTTCAAAACATCTCCACCAATTTCCTTGCTATCACTTAAGTAAATTTAGCGTTAAGCATTCAACAATTTCAAGGAAAATAAAAGATTTTCAACAAAACTATTTCCATTTACTTGTATTCTTTTTAGAACATTTTCAAAAAATATTAACATCTAATCTAAAAAAACCATAAAAAAACTAAAAAATTAAAATTTCTCCTAGTTATTCTCCATGGATTCCCCAAAGAATTAATCAAAACAGAGCAAACCACTTTATATTTCACCAGATTGCTTCACAACTACATATAAAAAAGTGCAAGCTTTTAAAGAGAGGGTTTCATTTATGGACACCGAATAGGTTATGTATGCACCCTTAAATGGCATAGCATACAGTATTGTTCAGCTCAACTTACAAAACTAGCTACAAAAGATACTTAGATAGGTAGCTATCCATAAAGCTCTAATATCAATTAATGTCTATGTGCATACAAAGTTTTATGCTAGAATGGTTCAGAAAATAGGAAAAAAGAATAAAACTTCAAAGAATTTTTTGCTCCTCTGACATCCACAAATTCTCAACTTAAAAATAAAATTAAGCATCCTCTAGCCTTTTATAGAACATAAGGATCAGATAGGATAAAACATCTACATGAGAGGGAATATAAATGACCAATCTCATCAAGGCACATGGAATATTGTGACCAATAGGAGAATAGTAATTAAAGTCAATGGAAGTCAACTCTAATTACTCGTTGAAGCTCTTCAGGTTCCTCTTTTATCTAGAATCTTCGTCAGGAAAATAACTTGAATCATGATAATATGTAGGTGGATCAGGTTCTTTGTTCTTGGGGGATGAGTTTCCTCATAAGTGGGCACAATCTACCACTAAGTAATTGAAATATCGGGATCCTGAGTATTCCAATCATATGTACAACTCTCATCATTTTTCCCAGAAATTCTGACCTGACCAGAATGTAACTCGATCCTTGATTCAAATTTTCTTGACCATCCATACCCGAGCTTTACATCACAATTGATATCTTTTGCAATCACAAAATTCCAATATTAAATCCCTTTTTAAAAAAATATGCTACCATATCTCATATAAATAAAACCATTATTCAAATATTAATACAAAAATCTACAAAAACTCACTTCCAAAAACATATCACAAACCCTTGCATGTATACCGGATCACCAGGACTATTGTACAATTTTTTTTAAAAATTAACATTTTACTTCATGTTTCAACCCTACCCGGTACCCGATTTCAGCTTTACCCACTTACTTTCCTAGACCTCGATTATACCGGGACTCCAACTTACCATACCAGAGCCATTCGTTTGAACTTTACATTACCTTTTTCCTTTTCTATGTTTTTGGTACTCGATATCCAGTGTATGAAAAACTCACTATACGAAGTACTTTCCTTTAAACTAAATATTTCTCTTTTCTTTTTCACTTCCAGTGATCTTCCAATTTGTTAGCTCTTGCCATAGAAGTCATATTTTCACTTGAGTCCCCAAGCCTTTTCAGTCTTGGGGTGTGTTGTGAGACCACACAACACCATCCTCAAGGAAATGGTCAGGCTGAGTCTAGTAATAAGATCTTAATGAAAATCATCAAAAGGGTGATGGAGAAGAACAAGAAAGCTTGGGACTCTAAGCTGAAGCTGGAACTTTGGGAAGATAGCATTTCTTTGTAAAAGGCTACTAGTTATTCACCATTTGGTTTGGTACATGTCTTAGATGCTAGGCTGCCATAGAATAACTTGCTAAAGATGTATAAATTTGTGTAGGAATATGATGATGATATATGTGATGATATGCAGCATAGAATTGATAATTTGGTGCAATTAGATGAAACTAGAAGAGAAGTTCATGCCAAAAATGCAAAGATGTAGCTGCAAGTCAAGCATTTGCATGAAAAAGGGGCTTCTCCCACAAAATTTGAAGTGGATAGTATGGTATTAGTCTAGAATGCAAGGGCTAAGGACAAGGGTAAACATGGAAGGTTTGAAGCATTATACTTAGGCCCTTATCTAATAGCCAATACACATGGGGATGATTCATAATTCCTCCAAAGCTTGACAGGCGAAGTTGAACTGTTAGTACATGGATAGTTCTTGAAGCCATACTTCTCCTAAGTATGTTATGCTCCATGTACAATGTGTTATCCAAGACCTTTCTTAAAAAAAAAAATTGAGCTTATATCCTTGCTAGGGTTATATTTCTTCATTGACTCCTTATTGTTGGTTCATAATCTTTTAAGTCACATCTTATGCCATTGGAACACATGAAATAACATGTCATTTGGTCTAGTTTTATTGCTTTTCATATATTAGAGCATTGTTTTAATCTTTCTGAAGTTGGGCTAAATAGTTGTGATCATCTAATCCTTAAGTCATTAATTCCATGGGTTTTGGTCCCCTCGACCAAGTCAAGGTCCCATTTTTAAGACTAACAATTTTAGCATGTCCAGGTATTAAAATCCATAATGATCATTTGATTTTCTTTAGTAATCACCATCATTCCCTACGTGCCTATTCTATTTCATTTCTTATTATTTTATTCTCACATGCTAGTGGACATAAGCCACATGCCTTGAGGATTGGCGGGCTTGGTCCCTTCATTAAATATTACGAGAATTATTAAAAGGAAATCAATAGTGATTGTTGAATGACGTGGCTACATCTCGACCATTCCTCGTGCACCCATTCCATTTCATTATTCATTAAAATAATTAAGCAGGCTGGGAGGCAGTTGTCATGTGTCTTTTCTGATAGTGGGCCTAGTGTTTCCAAGTGGTCATTAGGAAAAAATTTGATGAGAATCAATGGTTGATATCATGTGACATGGGTCAATCTTGACCACTCCCCACTATCCCATGTAGGTCCTATGCCTACTACCTGGTTCTCAATGGGGAAGTGGGTGACAACCAGGTGAACTAGCCTAGAGAGTGTGGAAGACATTAGAACAAAGGCGAATATTAATCAAAATTTTATGCACGGGGCATGGAAAATAAAATGTGTGCTACAAAAGGGAAATATATGGCTCACATTTTAATGTCATGTGAGATCTTTTAATTCGGGCCATTGATTATGTTAGAAGAATAAGTCCATGTGAAATTGGTCTTAAGTTAAGGTGTGAGTATCTCAAAGTTGGGGGATTTTATCTCAGCCCTTCCCCATCTCCCCAGTGATAAAAGTTGCACATGGTTTAAGAACCTTAGGGGAAAGGGGAAGAGGACACATGGATTTTGGCTACAATGATGAAGAAATGGTGAAGCCCACATATCACTAGCAAGTGGTTCCATGTGGCCTACTATCACTTGATGAGTATTGCAGCTGCATACAATTAGATTTTTCAAATCAAGCTGACTAAATTTGGATCATCCATCAGTTAACACATCCACATGATCAATGGTTGGCATTCAAGATTTAGTTTGAGGGAAAGTGAGCCATTTTGGTTCATGCAAGCAATCCTTAATAATGGAAAGGATGTCAAGCTACTAAAGCAAGAGGTTGCATCACTATTACAACTCGTCTTAAAAGCATAATTCAACATTATGAAGGATATTCTACACACTTAGAAATCTCATGTTGTGGTTTTTAGGCTGGTCTAATGTCAAAGTGAGGGTTGTTAACATGTGGAAAACCAATAAGTAAAAATTTTCCTTCCCATTAGAATTATTGATAAATTATGGTCTCCAAACCTCTAAATCAATTAAGTCTTTCTTAGTTTTGCATGTTAAGGTTTGACGTTCATAAAAGAGATTTTGTTGGTCCTACATTTTTACAATCTATGTCAAACCTTTATTTGAGTTGTAAGTCTTATTCCAAGAAATCAGAAACCCTACTTTGTAAAACTTTTGTATCATGGCTCCCAGGGAACAATCAAAAGTATCTTTGTCTAAAGGGGAAGCTTTTGTTCCCAAAAGGATTTTGAGTGAATACCTTACTGACCATTTGCCACCCTCAACCAGTGAAAAACCTAAGGGTCAACTACTTCTTCAAGGCCTGAAAGTAGTTGAAAGTTTGATTGATAAAAATAGTTCTATTAGGGACACCAAACTACCTTATACTAGGTGGGAATTTTTCTTTGGTTGGTTCAAAAATAGAAACATGGGTATTCTAGTGGGTAACCCCTAGAATTGTGATCTAGGGAAGTTAAATTTACCCAATGTCCACATGGATGTTGACTTTCTTAAAGAAATAGCCACCAATTATGATCCAATTGTGAGGACTATAAGGACATGTGATGGGAAGGAAATGGTTGAAATTACCAAGGATGAAATTGCTCATGTTTTCAAACTCACTAGGTGGAGTGATGAAATTCCTAAAATTGATGAAAACATTCTTAGGGAGGAATATGAAAAGACCAAGATTGCATTTAGAGTACACATACTCTCAAGGTATTTAGTAGAGATTAGGGGCTAGAAAATTACATTGGGAAAATTTAATAAAGAGGCTTTCCTTGTTAGTTATTTTGTTTCCTACTTTCAAAGAACCTTTTACTCCATTTTCCTGATAATTGGATATGATCCCATCACTAGAATTCCTATGGAATGGATGTATATGGTGGCCCACATTTAGCACCCCCAATATTGCATAGTATATGATTATGTAGGGTTTCTTGCTGAAAGAATTGATGAGGATTTAATAACACTGAAGAAAGGTGCAGATGGAGTAAGGTTTAGCTGGTACTCATTGTTAATGCATATGTTTCTATTCAAAGGTGCATCTTACTTTGGCCAAAATATGATTTTGGATAGGATGGAGGGTACTTTGGATCTACCCATTCAATGTTGGACTACTATCCTGGACAAGGATGATAGGACATATGACTTTGTGGTGTTTGAGAACTTGTTTGCTTCAATGTTAAAGAGAGCCTTGGTTATGAATATACCTAGATTTCTGAAGGCCCTGCATGACTTCTTGAGACCCAAGGAAAGAAGGCTTGAGATGGGAGTTGATCACAATTGGGGAGATGCTATCCCATATCACAATTACACTATTTTTAGAGTGTATGGTTCCACTATTGCACCTCACCTCCTAACAAGATATGTGCTAGAGAGAATTGGTTTCCTTGAAGTAATATGGCAATTAGGAAGTGTGGAAAACAAACATTTGTTGAATCAAGGAAAAGGAACATTTTTTCCTTCATACACATGCTTTTCTAATTTTATGATGACAACAGGAGGTTGGAATAAGATACTTGATATACTCAAAGCCTTATGCATGGAAAGAGCAGCAGAGAGGATCAGGTATGATCTCGAGGGTTTCATGGCCTAGTTGAATGAAAGGAACAAGAGTTACAAATTTGTGGACATTTTCCAATTCCTAGAGGATGTGATAAGAACTGTGTTTGATCCTTTGGAACAAGAAATATGAAAAGAAAAATGGATTTCTTTCAACCAAATGTAGAGAAAGATAAAGAAGGAAAAACCTAACTTCATTGTTCTTCCAGAGATTAAAAATGTAATTCAAAAGGTGGAACATGGATCCCTAGGTAAAGGAATTGAGATTTATGTCAATTGGAGCTAAGAAAGATGCTAACCCCCATGAAAATTTTAATATCATTGTTGCTCTTGTAATTAAAATTGAGGGGTATAGGGGAAACATTAAACCTTTGGAATTTAAAATAAGGGAATTGGTGAAATCCTTTCATGAATCACATCATGGTCTCCTTCCATCCATTCTAAGGTATGGTGGTAGCATAAAAACCATGTGGGAATGGAGAGTTGAAACTAATAAAACTATTTTAGATCAGACAATTTCAATTTGTCAAAGATATGATATGGATACACTAAAAACAAATATGGATATGTTGTCTCATGCAGAGATTTTCTTGTTAGAATTTGGTAGGGAGGCCAACCAAAATGTTACCAAGTATTCCCCTTATAGAGAAAAGGATGATGAGGTCATAAATTTTAATTGGCCTATTGAAGAAGAATTCCTAACATGGATAGACAAATACTTGGATGGGTTGATAGATTGATTTGAAATGGCAGGGTGATAATTTGAAAATTTTGTTATCTAAGTTTGCAATCATGGTGAGTAACAGATAGGTGAAAATGCACTTCATAGTCTCGATTTAGTATAGATTAGGATTTTTCTAAAGTATAGAAAATATAGTGCATTTTCTTCATATTGAATTGATGATAGGTTTGTAGATGTGGACATATTCTTTGTCCTTTCCTTTCCATTTATTTCATACTTTTTTTTTTCACTTTGCATGTGTGGGCAGAAATTTTGATGAATCTATTCAAAGATGCCTTTTGAAAGGTGGGACCAAATCTCCAATGATGAATGAGGACTCTTACCTCATGCGTGTTTTCCCAACATCTGGGAATGCAGAGTAATTGAAAGTGGAATATTTTTTATAGTGGCCCAATAGGAAAATGACATGTTTACTTTCTAGCTTGAGGCTTGTTTTGCTCCTTCATTTCTATAAGAAGGAATTCAGGGCCAGAAAGTGGAGGTTTATTGAATTATAATTGACATAGTGAATTGTTAAAAGAATATTGAGCATAGTTTGAGTTTTTTCTTAAGTTCTGAGTCTGTAGTTATGTATGTAATTTTGATAACAAGATAGTGAATTCAATACAAAATGATACCAATTTCATGGCTATTGTCTCTCCTTTGTACTTGTTTTATGAGTTATGAATGAAAATAATCAAGGATTATTTTGTTCATCTCTATTGTTTCCCAGTGGATGTGTAATTTCATTCCTCCTTATTAGTTTAATGAATTAATGTAAATGCTTGGATAAGATTATTAACTCATGAATTAGGTGCTAGGATATTTGTAAGCAGTGATGGTCATGAATGTAATGAGGGAGTGTTGTAGTGGAGTGTGTCTTGAGATTTTACGATGCTATTGTTGAGTTGCTATCTGGTTGCTTAGGTTGAGATTGAATTTTTGTTTAGGATAAGGCTCTAGTTTAAGAGAGGTATTCATAATTTAGGTTTTGGGTCAATTCATCAAAAAATCACTCTTTTACATACTTTCAAATGAGTTACCATTTTCTTTACGTTAAGTTTCACAATTCTCATGATCCAAGCATAGGGTATTATTAAAAGAACTACCAAATATTTTGATACTCTATGTTGTTGAGTGGTTATATGAGAATTATCTATTATTTACAGGTATGTACAATATCATCATGGAAAAATAGGCCCTTAAGTGGCAAAAATTCAGAAAAATCGAGATAGGCAACTTGACGAAAAATTTGAATAAGTTATCTATATTATTTCAAAAATATGTAAGAATAGAATCTGTAGCAAATTGAATTTAGTTTCTAAAATACTAGGTTTATTTAAGAAAAAAAAAAATCTATTCTGAAATTTTGAAATTTCAATGTAGTAGTACTTAAATTTTAGGGAAAAAATAAGAAGTAGTAACCGACCACCCTAACCACAATAAAATGATAAATATTTTTTATAATATTTTCGATATAAGTAGAGGACTCATGTCCAGATGTGATGCATATTTTTTGTAATTTCCTTCCAAGTAAATAATTAATTATGATTTTTTATTACAAATTTTAAAATATAAAACTTGTATGTTTGACCACCTTAACTTGGTCAAAATTTGTGAAATTCAATTTTATTTTTTTAATCCTATAGTATGTGAAGCATAGAATGTGACGATGTTTGGATTCAAAAAATGTGATATCGTTTGAAAGCCATAGATTTTTTTCAATCAACCTATCAATCAGACTTTAGTCATAATTCATGAATAATAATTATTTATTAAATTCAAAGTAAAGCATAATTTATATTGGTGGAAAGTTGAGAATGTCCTTTAAAACCCCTTTTCATTTCATCAATTTTGGGTGAAAAAAAAGTCGTCAGCCACATACCCATCATATTGCCACTTTTTGGCCCATCATGATTCTACACATACCCCTACAATGTATTTAAATAATTGGTCATTAAAATTCTTGAGTTTACATTATGGGGTTACCCTCTCAGGTTTCACAGAGCCCAAAGTGCAAGAGTGAAAGTTTTGCATCTTTTACTTCTTCGTTGGCCAATTCCTTTAGATTACTAAATATTGGAAATGAAAAAATCCATCAGTAATTCTGAAAACTAGCTTGGTTCTTAAAAAAATAACCAACAAGATCTATTGTTAGGATTTTTGACTTCTTGTGAGATGTGGAAGTCGAGTCTAAGGAATGGGTGGAAATTAGAGACTAGTTTTCAAGCTACAAAAGTTGAAGATCTAGATGAAGAAAATTTTGATGAAATAGAAGCTAACTTTGTAAGAAGAATGAGGAAATGCTCCAGTAAGTATGAAGGTTAGTTTCCATTTAAGTGCTTTATTTGTGGATAAATAGGTCATTATGTTGTAAAGTGTCCAGAAAGAGCTAAAAGAAATAAGCAAAGATACATGAAAGAAACGTAAGGAAAGAATATTAACAGAGCTTACTATGTGAATGAGAATTCTAGTAAATCTGATGAGGAATCAGATTATGAAGATCCTAATGACAATGAATGCTTGTTATTAGCGATTAACGATGAACCTACTTCTACTAATTCTTTAAAATAGGTAAAAGAAAGCCCTCCGAAGAAGGAGAAAAATGAAGGTATGGTTATCTTTGTCCTACATGCTAAACAAGAAAAGAATTATTGGGTAGTTTAAAGTGGTTTTTCACATCAATTGAATGGTGATAAAAGTAAGTTTGTTAAGCTTGAAAAATATGATGGAGGCTTGATTATGTTTGGAGATGATATTGGTGCTAAAATATATGGGTAGGTTGAATGAGTTTTGATGGAAAGAATCATACTGATGATGTCTACTATGTTAATGGTTTAAGGAATAATCTATTGAGTGCTGGTAAGATGTATAGAAAAGGCTATGATATTGCATTTAAGGATGAGAGATGTAAGATATGGAAAGGATATGGAACATTGATTGCTATAGGAAAGAAATCTAACAAGAATATCTATCAACTTAAGGGTGCTAATGGATGATGTTTTATGACCTATATTAATGATAATTGGTTATGGCATAGGAGAATATGTCACAGGAATTTTGATAACTTGGCAAGGATTAGTTTTGTTCAAGCCATGAGAGATTTATCGAGAATTACAAAGCTCATTAATGCTATTTGCATGAATTGACATTTTGGAACTTAGCAAGAAAGAAATCATTATAGATCAAAGGAACAGTCCACTACTAGACTACTGGATTTAGTTGACATGGATCTTTGTGGTCGTACAAGAGTAAGGAGTCTACTTGGTGAAAGGTACTTTATGCTTTTAATTGATAATTATTCTAGATATACATGGGTTACATTTCTTAGAGAGAAATCAGATGCATTAGGTAGATTCAAGGCATTCAAAGCTATGGTTGAAAATGAAGTGAACTTGAAGATAAAATGATTAAGGTATGATAGAGGTGGAGAATTCACCTCCCATGAGTTTAAAATGGTTTGTGAAGTGCATGGAATAAAAAGATAGTTATCTACTCTAAGAACTCCTCAACAAAACAGAGTTGTTGAAGGGAAAAATAGAATAGTTCAAGAGGTTGCTAGATCAATGATTACTAAGGCTATTTTATTGGATTTTTTCTGGAAAGAAGCTATTCATACTATTGTTTATGTATGCAATCAAGTTCAAGCAATAGAAAACAATACAATTAATCTCTATGATCTATGGCATGGAAGAATTCTTACTGTTAAATATTTCAAGGTATTTAGAAGCAAATGTTATATCAGAAGAGATGAAGAAACTTTGGGTAATTTTGATGTAAGAAGTGATGATTTTTTTTTTCTTGGATATTGTACTAATAGCAAGGCATATAGATGTTTCAATAAAATACTGAGATAGATTTTAGAAAGTTATAATGTCAAGGTTAATGAGATAATGAAGAATTATATTGACATTGATGGATATGTATTTGATAAGCTTGCTTGTGTAAGAATATAAGATATTGTGGAAGAATAGGAAAAAGATGAGCAAGGGAAGTAGGATGAACATAATGAAATAGAAGAACATGCTCTGGTGATGTCCCCTAAGACACTAAAATGTGTACAAAAATATCATTTAGAAAGTCAAATTATTGGAGACAAGAGAAAAGGTATGTTGATTGGAAGCAGAGCTACTGCTGAAGTGAATCTATGTTTACTTTCTAAGATTGATCCAAAGACTGTATGTGAACCTTGTAAAGATTAACATTGGAAAGAAGCAATAAAAGAATAACTTATTTAGATTCAGAAGAATCAAACTTGGGAATTGGTCCCAAGATCGACAAATAAAAACATCATTGGGTCGAATTGGGTATTTAGAAATAAGTTGAATGAGAATGGATAAGTTATTAGAAACAAATTGATGCTTGTGTGTAAAGGGTACTCACAAGTAGAAGGCATAGATTTTCAGGAAAATTTTTCTCCGATAGCAAGAATGGATGCTATAAGGATGTTCTTGGAATTTACTGCTCATAAAGACTTTAAGATCTATCAGATGGATGTCAAGTCAACATTTTTGAATGGTGAACAAGAAGAAGAAGTTTATATGGAACAACCAGAAGGATTTCAGTTAACAGATCAACTGAATATGGTGTGTAGATTGAAGAAAGATTTATATGGGTTGAAGCAAGCTCCCATAGCTTAGTATGTGAGGTTAGATAGGTATTTGACTCAACAAGGTTTTAACAAATGTACGACAAATAGTAATCTGTACTTTAAGATTGAAAATGAAAGAATCTTGATTGTAGTAGTGTATGTTGATGACATTATCTTTGGAGGAAATAAAAATATGTGCAAGAAGTTTGAGGAAGAGATGCAAAAAGAATTTGAAATGTCTATGTTTAGGGAGATGAATTTCTTTCTTTGGCTACAAATTAATCAAACAAAGAAAGAAATTTTCATTTCAAAGTCTAAGTATGTGAGATAGATGTTGAAGATTTTTGGGATGGATGGTTCCAAAATGGTAAGTACTCCTATGGTGACTAGTTGAAAATTGGGTAAACATGATGATTCACCTGAGGCTGATCAAAGCAAGTATAGATCTATGATTGGTGGATTATTGTATTTGACTGCTACTAGACCAAATATCATGCATGTTTTATTTCTTGTGTCTATAATTCAAGAATAACCTAAGGAAACACATGTTGCTACTGTTAAAATAATTTTTAGATATTTGAATGGCACTCTGGATTATGGATTGTAGTATCCTAAAGATACTGACTTTACACTTAGTTCCTATAAAGATGCATATTGGGCTAGATGTGTGGATGATAGAAAAATTTTAAGTGGTGGTGCATTATTTCATGGATGAAGATTGATGGAATGGTTGAGTAAAAAAAATATTTTGTCTCCTTGTCTACTATTGAAGCTGAGTATATTGCTATTGCATCTTGTTGTACACAAGTTCTATGGATGAAACATAAATTGAAAGATATCATAGTGGTATATGATGATCCCATTTCTATTTTCTGTGATAATACAAGTGCAATTAACATTTCAAACAATTTGGTGATGCACTCAAGGATGAAGCATATATCTATTAGATATCATTTCTTGAGAGAGAAGGTCATGGAGAATGAAGTAAATCTTGAGTATGTTCCAATGGAGGATCAGATTGCTGATATTTTCATGAAGGCTCTTCCTAAAGATACTTTTGAGTATCTTTGGGAGAAGTTAGTGGTTATTTTCCCTCCTTACTCAAACTAGATGCATTTGGAGATGCATCTATCTAGTGGATCTATGGATCTATCTTTCTTTTGGGTTGATGTTTTGGTGATTACCTCTCAGGGGGAGCAGGTAGTATCATGTGTTGTAATTATGAGTATTCTATTTTTCATGTCAAAGGAGAAATAAATGTAAAATACTCTTTTTCCTTTTCCATTGATGTCAAAGGGGGAGAAGAAGGATGTGAAAAAGGAAAGGAAGAATGGGAGAAGAAGCATGTGAAAGGAAAGGAATTATATACAAAATTATCTACTAAGGGGGAGAAACAAAAAAGTGTATTCAGATCTTGTATGTTGTCTTTGATGGTTTTTAACATCATGTGTTTCCATAAATGACAAAGTGGGATATTTTTGCAAGAATGGAAAGATTGAAGGGGTTGTCATTGATTTTAATTGGTCAAGTGGTTATCAACTAGTTGTTGTTGGTTGTATATGTCAAGGATGTTGAGAAAATTGTAATGAAGATATGTTGCAGGTTTTTAGTAGTTGCTCCGGGTTTTGGTATGGATTTACTCCTATGTTTTTGTGGTTTGGAAATGTTCATGGTTGTTAGAAGATGCTATATTTAGATTTTTAGTTATTGATTTGTTGTATAGTGCAAGTTGTGTTCACTAGTTGTGAACTACGGTTCTTTATGTTTCTAGTTGAGCTCTGGGAGAAATGTTGTTGGTCTGGATTTCTCTTTCATGAAGTCTTATGACTTGTGATTCTAAAGTTGACTTGCCATGATTGTATTGAAGATAATTTCAGCATTTGGAAAGTTCATTCTTAATGGTTCTATGTGTTTTACACTAGTTTGGCCAACCTTGTGTGAAATACTACTTTTGAGGTTAATGAATCATGGTTGATCTATTTGGATCGATATGAAGAATTTTTTTAGGTCACCCTAATTCTAATTCCACCCTAGGATTTTTTGGCACTGACCTAATTTGAATTTGGATTTGGATGGTCGACTTTGGATATGTTTCAAAGTTGAAGATGGTATAAATGTAAGATGAGTTAAGTGATAGAAAATAAACAAGAGTGAAGAAGAAGAGAAATAAGAGAAAAGAGAAAGTGCAGTTCGATCCAAAATTAATTCTATTTAGTAAGTGTGTGTTTTTTGTGAGTGTGGAAGATCAGTGTGAAGCTTAATGCTGAATTTTTGAATGCAGTGCATAGATGGTGAACTCTATCATTCATGCAAGTAGATTGAGTGATTATGGTGGAATCCTTTGTTAGATTGGGATTGTATTCTCTCTATATCAAGTATTCTTTGTCTTCTTTGTATCTTTGTGGAAATGAGCCCTCCAGGTTGTTAGCACTATTGGACAGTGAGTCCTTGTTCTAGATAGTGAGTCTTGGTTCTAGACAGCGAGTCCATATTTTACGCAGTGAGAATTTTGTAACTGATTTTGATATTATATATAGTGTGAATTAATCATCACCATGGTTTTCCCATCATTGGGTTTTCCACATAAATCTAGTGTTATTATGTTTATGTGTTGGATTTGAGTTTTTGCATTTACATTTGATGATTTAATCATTTAAGAAATATTACATATTAGTTCTGGTGATTGAATTAAAGGTTTAATTCTATGACAACTAATTCAACCCCCATCTTAATTGTCCTATTCAACAATACATGCAAAAGAATCATTCTAAAGATCAGATCATTGTTGACAAAACCAAAGTTGTATTGATAAGGAGAAAGGCTACTATGATAGAAGAACAAGTAAATCTATGTTTGGAGTTCCAAAGTTGAACCTAAAATAGTGATTGAGGCATGTAAATATGAATATTGGATCAAGGCTATAGAAGAAGAAGTGATGTAGTTGAGAAGAATTTCACTTGGGAACTTGTCCCAAGATCAACAACCATGAATGTGATTGGAACAAAGTGTGTGTTCTGGAACATGCTAAATGAGAATGGAGAAGTTGTTAGGAACAAGGAAATGCTTGTGTGCAAAGGCTTCTCACAAGTAGAAGGAATAGAATTTGAAGAGACATTGGCTCCAGTGACAAGGATGGAGGCTATTAGGGTGTTTTTGGCTTTTGCAACACACAAGGATTTCAAATTTTATTAGATGGATGTGAATTTTTCATTCTTGAATGGTGTGTTGGAAGAAGAGGTATACATTGTGTGAACCTAGATCTTGAACCTGCAATAGCACAAGAAACAACACATTAGTAAGCTTTAATGAAAGTTAGAACATAGATCCCTTAATAAATCCATTTATCAATGCTCAAAATAGGAAAATGAAAGCAATACAATGAGAAATCAATAAAAGAGATTAAATCCTATGAAAGCAATGCAAATTCTTGATCTCTTGAGGGAGTTGGTGCCAATTTGATGTGAAAATTGGCCCTTTCCCAACTCCAATGATGCAATGGTGATTTGGTGATGAATGTTGATCCACTTTGATGAATAGTGATGAATGCTCCAAGATGAAATTCTGCATAACCTAGCTATAAACTCAATGGCATGAATTGAAATTTTCTAAAGATTTGAGCATAGTAAGTTTACTCAAATTGTGGATGATGAAATGAGGAATGGGACCTCTTATTTATAGAATGTCAAGTTGAAAGAATTCCAAAGATAGAGCAATGTGGGACTATCTTTAATTTAATGGCAAGGTGCCACTTGTCCAAATGTGAATGGATGGAGGATGTGCAAGTTTTGAAGAATGTGTCAATAAATGCATATATTTGAATTTTGAAATTGTTGAAATGACATGTAAGAGGGAAAGAAGGTGCATTGAATGCCACTTGGCTCAAGGAAAAAGGACTTTGTAAGTGGAGTAAATGCCTTGTTGGAAGGACAAAGTCCACTTGGATTTTGAATTCAAACTTGAGGACTATTCCTTAAAAGATGCCTTGTTGAAGAAAATAGAGATTTAATAAATCAAATAACTCTATTTTCATGTGCAAGTGGCAAAAGATGGAGGATGGGACATGAGAAGAGATTAAATTAATCAAGGTTAATTAATTTAATGAATGGATTAAATGATGTGACCTATTTGACTTAAATTTATGGATTGATTTAAATAAAATATGAGAAGAATATGATAAAGGATTAATTAAATAAGGACTTTTGATTTATTTAATTAAAAGAGATGGTGTTAAACTAAATTAAATAATATTTTAATCTATTTAATTTAATAGATAGACTTTAGAGATTTAATCAAATAAAATTAATTATTTAATTAAATAGGGATAATTAGATCAGACTGGTTAATTTAATTATCGAGAAAGGATGACTTAATTAGATAATTGATTTATTTAATTAAGAGAGGAATATTGATGAATTTAATCAAATAAAGGAATTTGATTAAATGGTTAGACCAAAGGATGATTCAGGATGAAGCGATGTTAGTGGTCAGGATCAGATGTCCAATGTCAATGAGTACATTTTACGTGTCTACATTTTTCCCCTCTTTGAAGCAATGCACTGGTTGTGTTGGTTCAAATAATAAGTGGTCTTGATCAAAGCCAAAAAAAATAAAATTCAAAATCTTGCCCCACTGCTACCCGATGAGAGAAAACATCCTACTATATTGCCCCCTCAAGAGATTAGGTGAAATTTTTTTATTTTGTGTGATCTCGCAAAAAAAAGAGGACAAGGTGCCTGACAGGTCCAGAAAGGCTCAAGTAGGCCAAAAATGTGTCTAAATGCAATAAAATGATGTAAAATAGGCCTCAACTAGACAAACACAAGTTTAAGAGCTCAAAACCCTAGCAGGATAGCCAAACAGGATGGAAAAAACCATAATTTTTTAGGCTTAAAAAGGCTCTGAGGGGTCACTTTTGATTCATTTTCACACATAGCCTTCTAGCATTTTTTTGATTTGAGCTCTGATACTCTGACGAGATGGCGCACCGATAGCTCCCGATGCATATTTATGATCGAGTCCAGACATACCAACGACTTCCAGGCATTGGGCCATCGGTAAGTGATCCTTACTTGAGCTTCATTTTTTGTTTTTCGTGCTTATTTAATGCTTTCAAATTTATCTTCTTTATGGTGGTGCTATATAGCACAGCTCAAATTTCAAAGTGCATCGCTCAGTGGTCCAAACTGGCTTGCCATCACATAATGCACTGCAACGGTGGAGTTTGGAGTTTGGAAACGAACTTTAAACTCCGACGCTCTTGCTATCTCTAGCGAGGTCATTTAAAAGTGTGACACGACGATGGAATTTTAGACTAGAATCTTGCCAAATTGCACCACTTTTTAAAAAAGAGCACTGCAGCGGTGCTCTTTCAGAGTTTGGCAGTCCCAACATTGAAGTTTGTAATTTTCAAACTGCGATGCCATCACAGATAGCAATGCTGGGTTGGTTGTTTGGACGCTTGGAATAAGATTTCTTAAAATTTTTAACATGGCGACCTTCCCTGATGTAGGACATGGTGAGGGAGCTCTATTCTCAGGAGCACAGATCGTGGGATATTTTCAATTACCTGCAAGACCTGAGCAATAGGGAGTATGATCGGCTATGGGACATGGGAGTGTGGTATAATGCTTACGCAGCACCTATGCGGACCCACCTTGGGATGATGTTAGATCTTTCCTAGAGATGGCATAGTGAGACCGTGTCCTTCCACCTTCCTACTGGCGAGGCCACCATAACCTTAGAGGACATGTGGCACATCCTTAGATTGTCGATTCATGGTCGGTGAGTTATTTTTTATATGGATGTCAGATGAGACGCCTGCCATGGAGTCCTTGCCATAGATGAGGTTGTGTTTTGCGAGGGCCAGATTGTGCTGGAGCACCATAGAACACTCACGTCACCATTTCATCTAGTGATTATAGCTATCATCTCAGGTCTTGTTGCCCCGAGTTGGCGAGGTAGATATTTCAGTCCTAACTGGGGGCTTTGCTGGGAGTGGATGGTTCATGACAGGCCAGTCCATTTTTCATGGGGGCCTATTCTTCTAGCCTCCCTCTATAGGGACTTGCACATGTCTACCTTGACGATAGAGCACTTGGAGTAGGTGTTATGATTCTTCACGTGTGGGTGTGGGAGCACATCACTATTCTTTGGCCATGAGTTGTTGTAGTGCCAATGGGGCCTGATGATCCCCTAGTGTGGCGTTACAGAGGTGGCATGTCCTTTACACACATGGGTGAGCATAGGATTCCTCACTGGACGAGGGTCCTAGATGATATGTAGCTTTTAACATGGCACCCATAACTTGGTCACCCTGGATGGGCCGACAATGCACAACAGATATTTTTTACCCGCCAGGACTACTTTATGCAAGAGTGGGAGTATACGATTTGGTTGAGAGATACTTTCTAGGGTGAGTCCAATGTCAGTTTGGTGATCCACAGGACCAGCCAGATGACGACTATGTGGCAATATTTTCTTGCACTATATCACAAGGCTTGTGAGGGTGATACCTTCCTGCTTCTAAGGTAGTGGATAACTTTAGATAGTTGGTGGCTCAGTCCTGGGTATATGATCAGGGACCTATAGATCCAAGCATGACACAGGCCTACTAAGATTGGTTTTGGCCACCCCTGCAGTTGACAGTTCCAGGAGCACCCATTGCTCGGAAGAGATTGAGGGGTAGAGGGGGAGGATGAGGACGAAGAGATGGTGAGTGGCAGGATTAGTCAGTCAGGGTTCTAGCTCAGCAAGTCCAGGCAGATGTACACATGCAGGATCAGGACCAGGTGCTAGCCAAGCAGTAGGATCAGGCATCCGCACCACCATGAGCTAAGGGTGAGGATCAGCCTCACGTGCAGCCTGCACAAGCACAGCCAGTAGGGCAGCCAGATCCCTGAGATGCATTGATTGCACAATTGTAGGCTCAGGTTCAAAGTTTGATGGAAGAGAGGGATCAGGCCAGTGCTAAGAGAGACCAGGCTATTTTGCAGAGTAAGGCCACAAAGCTATAGGTGGCCACAGAGATGGGATGGAGGCAATCGTTGGAGAGTATGGTGACCTCTTCCTCTCAGAGCACAGTGGCTCTTCGATCTTACAGGGAGGCCATCTAGGAGGCAAATTATTATCTCCTACATTATCATCAGGTCGTACCCAGAGCAAACTAGGCCCTAGATTACTCACAACGGACCATGCACAGACCAATAGAGGGTCATGGTGACAGGGGTGAGGGTAGCAGATAGGACAGGTAGACCTCACTTTGAGATATCATTTTTTCATGCCATATGGGCTCATTTTTGATAGCCCATTGGGCCTTTTTGTACTTATTGACACACATGTACAGTGATCCGATTATTTTTTACTATGAGAGTTACCCGATGATGATATATATGAGATGATGATGTTGATATGATGTGATGTGTATCATTTATTTATGCATTTATGGATGGTTCTATTTCTATATGCTATGCAATAATATTATGGTGTTATGTGATGTATATATGAATGCATTTCTTTCTGATGATGTATGCATTATTAATAGATCTATATTATGTTGTTAATGCATGATATGCAAATGGATTTATATGATATGTGATATGGATGGATGATGATGTATTTTTTGATGATGATGTAATCTATATGATGATTTATGTATGTTGATGCAAATGATATGATATGTGATATGAGATGGATGATGTAATATGCAAAATGATATGGAGATGATTTATGGTGTATACACAAAATGATATGTGAATCATGATTATAAATGCTTTTATAAAAATGATTATGAATGGATGTATGCTTTTAATGTAATGGATTTTTATGTTCCTATTATGCTTTGTTTAATTGTGTAATGAATGCTTATAATTATATGGAATGCTTTGTAAAATGAAATGCAAAAATGATTGCGATGTGGTTATTTATGAGATGTTCTATATGATATGGATGACCAATAGACAATATGTATGTTTTTATGCTTATGTATGATGCAATGTGAATGCAATGGTCATGCTCTATATGATATTCCTTGATGATGTAAATGAGATGGTTTTAAGATGTTGAGAATAACAAATATATATTATCCCAAACATGTTAAATGATTGTGAGATATATACGATTCATTTATTGTGATGTGATGTAATATATGAAATGATATGTTAATGCAAAGTAGTATGATGATTTTTTATGTTATGCAAAATGAATGTAATGTGAGAGATGACTTTATGATGTTTATGTGAATGAAAATATGTATGCTTATAATGCAATGGATTATCTATAATGTTCTTGTGCCTATTATGTTTGATTATGTAGTATATGGTAATATGAAATGATTTATGAAATATTTATGCAAATGAATATTATGTGATGGTTTATGTGATGAATGCAATGTGATGAAAAATAGATGAAATGTGATAAAAATGGATGTGCTTATTTATGAAAAAATCTTATAATAACACATTTATATGATGATGAAGATGCAATGCCTATAATTCCTATATGATATGTTTATGCAATATGCTAATGATTTGTGGATGCAAGATTGATGATGATGATGATGATTAATTGTCATAGTACCTTGTTAGCGTGAAGAGAAAGAAGGGATGAAAGAAGATAAGACATTTCAACAAGAAATAATATGATGAATATGAAAATGATGATGACTACTTGCCAAGAAGTTAGGATTTTCAAAGGGCCAATTTCCTTATGTTTGAGAACACACGTGGTACGATGCATCAAGGTATAGAGAACCAGGATGGTGTTGTACCTAGTGTGATGGACTTTGACTTGAAAAAATAGATAGGAATATTCCTATTCACACCTGACATACAAAAACCTTTCTAGGATGCACTTTAGAAGTTTCAAGCATCTCGGACCAAAACATTAAAAGGTATAATCTATCAATGCAATATTCAACAAGTTGTCCAAAACACCCTCCATACATACCTAAAAAAGCAAGTATTTTCCAAGGTTGTTTTGCAAGAATATCCAACAAGCACAATAGACAAAAGATAATGATCATTTCCCCATTCCTATTTCTCTAAATCCATTTGTTTGGACATCATCAAGAGGTCCTTGGAATGAGCATAATAAGATAAGTCAAAAGAAAAAGAAAAAGTAAACAAACAAGTTGATGTTCTTCAATACTGCTAACCAAAAAGGAATGTGTTTTCAAGGATAAGAATCAAAACTATTGCCAAAAGATAATGCCCATTGTAGGAAGGATACATCCTAGGACATGCTAGTTGATGGTGGCACGCCATTTCATTTATCCAAAGTGTTCTTTCTGATAAATAATGCCCATTGTAGGAAGGATACATCCTAGGACATGATGTTATCAGATGATTGATATGGAACTGATTGGATGATGGACTATCGACACAAAGAATTGACCAACTTGTTTATGTACTGACTTAAACATGAGACTTGACGTTTTTGAGTTTTCACTTTTAACCTGCTAGACTTTTTTCCAGTTGTTTCACCAAAGGTTTAGGATGACAGTTTTTTATTATAAGTGATGTTATTGCGGGTGCAAGCGAGATAAGATGGATGGATTTTTTCAAATATTTGGATGTTTTTGGAGTTTTGCGATGTTTTGAGGTTCTTTTTTAGTATTTTTTGAGGTTTACAAATATTTTGATTTTTTATTTTCCAATGTTTTGGGGTTTTTTGAGATTTTTACCAAGAGACTAACCTAAGGAGCTATCCTAGGGGCCTATGGGGCTGATCAATAGATTAGCCTTGCCTACGTTATACACGCAGAGACCACATAGTTCAACTGATGACTTGACCGATTTATAGATGAAGATATACATGGTGCAATGCCAGTTTATTATGATGGACTCCTAAAGGACTAACCTTAGTGTCTTGGGGGATGATCCAAGATCAACCTTGCCTATGTTCAAGGCTCAGAGACCCGTAGTTCGACAAGACGACATTTTTTTTGACTGTTTGACTTTTTGACCTTTTTTGTGATTTTGATATGTTATGAATGTTTTTGGATTTTCTGATTTTCTGATGTTTTGTGATTTTCTGATTTTTTGATGTTTCTGATGTTTTTGGATTTTCTGATTTTAGGACTTCAAGAATAAACACAAATCCGATCTGATGAGAACATGCCCCCAACATGATGCAATAGACTACTCCAATAAAGGCAGGACAAACTGACCTTGAGGATGGGCCGAGTAGTACTAGTAGAGATCATGATATGAACATAGGACCAAGCTATGGTGCAGATGCAAGTGGATGAGTGATGGATGATGGAAATGTAATGGATGGATGATGCAGAACAAGCCGTAAAGAACTTGGTGGATGGAAAGTGCTTATTTACACAAGGAGCCTATTTGCCAGGTTTTCACTGAGGTACTTGTCCAAAGTGCCACCGAAGTGATTTTCATTAGAGGATGATTTTTCTCTTTACTATTTTTTATCCTTCTTCAGATTATTTTTGGATTTTTTGCTTTTTGATATTTTTGTTGTCACCAAGACGCCTGTTTGATAGGTTTTCATCAGGGTAATGATTTTTTTAGGACATTTTCTAATTTTTTTACATTTTTGCTTGGTTCTATACCTTGAAATATTAGGCATAAAACTTTTTGAGATGAGAGTTGTTCATGGGCTCTTACAGAGGTTCCCCTTTGTTGTTGATAACTAATATGCCCCTGACTTATAGCTTGTTGTGATAACAAATGGTCCCAACCACTTGGGTTCAAATTTTCCTTTGTTGTTTGGATTTGGGACGTTCTTATTCTCATTTAGTACCAGTTCTCGACTTGGAAATTCCTGCTTCTGATTTTCTTGTTATAGCTCCTCTTGAGTCTATTTTGATAGACTTGCAAATGATTTAAAGCATCTATACTTCACTCATCCAGTAGCTCTAGCTCATTCAGTCTTGATTCTCGGTACTCTTCATCTGTGATGAGGTTTTGTAGTGATATTCTTAGTGACGGGAGCTCGATCTCAATGGGGAGTATTGCTTCTAATCCATAGACCAGGGAGAAGGGGGTGGCACCAGTGGGTGTGTGGATGCTAGTTCGGTAGGCCCAAAGGGCAGGATTGAGCTATGGATGTCAGTCATGACCTGCATGATTGACTATTTTCTTGAGGATCTTTAAAATGGTTTTATTTGTGGCTTCTGCTTGGCCATTGCCTTGGGGATAGTATGGGGTGGAGAAGCGATGTTGGATTTTGAAATTTTCATACAAGTCACGGACATCTTGATTCTTAAATGGTGTCCCATTATTTGAGATAATGGCTTGTGGGACACTGTAGCAGCAAATGAGATAGTTTAGGATGAACTTTGATATCTACTTCTCGGTTATATATGTCATAGGTATGGCTTCCACCCACTTGGTAAAGTACTCAGTGGCTGTTTTGATGAACATGTGGCCATTAGATGAAGTGGGGGTGATTTTTCCAATGAGATTGAGTCCCCACTCCGAAAAGGGCCATGGTGTGATGATGGGATGAATTTCTTAAGCTAGAGCATGAATGAGGTCCCCATGTTGCTGACATTGTAGACACTTTTTGACGTAGTCATGTGCCTCTCTTTCCATTGTAGGCCAATAATACCCCATCCTTAGCAATTTCTTGGCGAAGGTCATTCCACTCGAGTGTGAACCACAGATACCATTATGTACTTCAGTTAAAGCAGTCAATGTCTCCTCAATGTTTAAATAGCGTAATAAGGTTCCCTCTATGCTTCTACGGTATAAGGTATTTCCTAGTATGATGAATCAGGATGCCTTTTTGAAAAACGTTCATTTTAAGGTTGAAGGTAAATCGGCAGGTATGACCCCTATTCACAAGTAGGTATAAATGTCATGGTACCAAGGATCACTGGGACCAACAATTTCACACACAAATTATGATTTTGGTACCTCGAATGCAGGCATGAGAAGCTGCTCTACCAAGAATTCATTTTTTAGAACATTGCGAGGAATTTCTAGTAGGGATCCAATTGTTGCCATGGCATTTGCTACTCTGTTGTTTTCTCTAGGAATTTGCTCAAATATGATTTCAATAAAGGATTCCTTGAGAGTCTCCACCAATTTCTTGTATGGAATGAGCTTATCATCCTTAGTCTAGTATTCATCATTCACTTGGTTTATTATTAGCTGAGAGTTTTCATATACTCTGAGGGCCATGATGTGCCACTGCACTGCTATTCTAAGACCTATGGTTAAAGCCTCATATTATGCAATGTTGTTGGTGTAGAGGAATGAAAATTTATATGATCTAGGTATGCAGTCCCCCTGTGGGGTGATAAAGAAGACACCGGCTCCTGATCCATGTTGCATGTATGAGCCATCAAAGTAAAGTTTCCAGTGGTTGGCTATGTTGAGATTGAAGATGGATTCATCTGGAAACTCTAAGATGAGAGGATTCTCTGAATAGATTGGTGCTTCTGTAAGCTGATCTATGATGACTTGGCCTTTGATTGCTTTCCACTCCACATATTCAATGTCATACTCTGATAGTATCATGAACATTTAGCCATCCTTCCAGTGAGCATTGCTTTTGACAGTAAGTACTTGAGAGGGTCGATTTTGGTGATGAGTTTTATTTTGTGTGCCAACATGTAATGTCTGAATTTATGCGATGCAAACACTACTGTTAGACATGCTTTCTCTATGAATGAGTAATTTAACTCATTCCCAACCATTGTTCTACTTATATATTAGATGGCTCATTCTGTTCTGTTTTCATCGTGCTGAGCTAGGAGAGCACCGAGGGTTGTTGTTGTTGTTGACACATAGAGAATCAATGGATTTCTTGGGATTGGTGGCATTAGGACTGGTGGTGTAAGAAAATATTATTTGATCTTATTGAAGGCTTCTTCACACTTGTTATCCCACTTGTACGCTACTCCCTTGTGAAGTAGGTGAGAGTATGGATTATGTTTATTTTCCAACTATGCTATGAACCTTTAGATGGACTGAAGCCTACCTTGGAGACCTCTCAATTGTTTCAATGTTTTGGGTGCCTCCATCTCAAGGATTTCTTTTACCTTTTCTAGATCTACCTCAATACTTCTCATTGATACTATGTATCCTAGCAACTTTCTTGATTGTACGCTGAAGACACACTTCTTTGGATTTAATCTGGCCTTGTATTCCTCCAACCTGTCAAAGATGGTGCTCAAAGTTGCTATGTGATCCTTCCTCTTTTTGGATTTGGCTAGTATGTCATTAATATAATCTTTGAAATTTTTATGAATCATGTCATGGAAGATTAATGTCATGGCTGTTTGGTATGTTGCTCCTGCATTCTTTAAGCCAAATGGCATCATATTCCAGCAATAAGTCCCCCATGGACAAGTGAAGGCCATTTTATGTTGGTCTTCTTTAGCAATAATTATCTAGTTATATCTTGAGAAACCGTCCATCAAGGAAAGCATTTCATGTTCCACCATCATGTCTACGATCATGTCAATATTGGGCAATGGGAAATCGTCTTTTGGACATGCTTTGTTTAAGTCCTTGAAATCTGTGCAGATTCTGATGCCCCCATCAGGTTTTGAGACAAGAACCGAGTTTGAAACCCAGTCTAGATAGTCTATTGGTCAAATGAATCCTACATCCAATAGCTTCTTTAGTTCCATTTTGACTAGCAAGGCAATCTAAGGGTGCATTTTCTTAAGCTTTTGTCTAACGAGATTTGTTTCAAAGTATACTGCTAGGTGATGAACTACAATTTCTGGATCAAGCCCTAGCATGTCCACACAACTCCGTGAAAAGTTAACTTTTCTTTCTCTCAAGAAAGCTGCTAGGATTTCATGTTCTTCTGATAGTAATGACTCTACATAGAATGTGATGTGTAGGGTGTCCTTTGTTCCTAGATTAATTGGATTGCACTTTTCTGCTAAGACTGTTGATTTTTCCTAATGGATAGCTCTGAAAGGAAGATTGAATCCCCCATCCTTAGGCACCTTAGAGAGGTTTTCACCATTGGATGTATCCTTTCTTTTTACTTTTTTCATGTCAGAGAGTGCGACAATGTGGTTTTCACTCAAGGACTTAGATATTATTCTTAATTTCTCACTTTTGTGACTAAGAGATTCAATTGTTTCCCCATAGTATGCATGTGTATCTAGCTCAATGATGGGCCCTTATTTGTGATCCCCACATGGAATTTTATCCCATAGTCCTATGAATTCTGAGAGTGCCTCATAATTTTTGAATGTTTCAAGAACTGGTGGTCCTTGTTGGTCAGAATCGATTAGTTGGGGGTAAACTAGGTGGATTTCATGATTTTGATGGTTTGACTCAAAGGATAAGGTGATAATAATGAGAAGGGTGGTATCCTCAAAGAGCCTAGGTAGGTTGGTTATGGGATCCTCATCATCACTACTACTATAGACATTAGTTATATCAAATGTGAAGTTGTCTATGACTCAACCTGTAGATACAGGTAAGCGAAGTTCGGTTGTGGATTGCTAAGGAGGACTTTGGCCACGTATGGTTATAATTAGAGGGGTACATCCAAGGAAAATATTTCTCATTCACATCTTTGGAATGATAGGTATTATAAGCCCATTGTCATTTTTTCCAAGTCTTTAGTGTCTATCATAGCCCATTACGAGCATCATTTGTAAACCTTTGCTTCTGTCATCCACTGGTAGATGGGTTGCTGGTCTATTATCTTGGTATAGGAGATGTGATGGGTCCTCCTCTATGATTTCTTGGTCGAGATCTCCCCAAATTCTGAAGTTGGGATAGTCTTCAGGGGATGTTTGAGATGTTGAAGCCTCATTTGATTGTAGACATCCTCGTGATCTGGGAAATTGTGGTAACTCTCCTACCACAAAAGCATTTTTAGGAATCGTGTAGTTTCTGTAACCATCATCCTAGATGATGAGTTTTATATCAGAGATGGTGGGGATGGCGGGAGTGGTGGGTGTCTCTATCACATAAGTGGAAGTGAGAATGGCTAGATCAATGTACGGTGTTGATGGGCCTTCATCATTTTTTGATACTTGAGGGATTTTGTAGTATTTTACCTCAAGGTTCTTGTAGTAGGAGAATGGTTCAGGATCTCCATGGATGGTGACCTCTTGTCCTTCATATGTGAATTTTACAGATTGATGTAAAGTTGATGCTAATGCTTGCATTGCATGGATCCATGGACGTCCTAGGAGAATGTTATAAGGAAAATTGAGGAACAGGACCTGACAGGTGGTTTCCATGATAGCTAGCCTTACTTGAATGGGGGTTCTGATTGTGCCTTGGGACACTCTTTCCTGATCATCATATGCTCTGATTGTAATACCTTTTCCTTTGTCGATGGAATCCTCTAAGATTTTTAATTGTTTAATGAGCTTGAGGGAACAATTATTCAAGCCTGCACCTCCATCCACCAAGACTCGCTTGAATTTAATTTTATGCACTAGGACCTCTAAATGGAGTGCATGGTTATGATATGGTTGAGCAGGAAAGTCCTGATCGAAGAATGTAAGGAGGTTTGGAGTGATGATGTTGCTGAACATAGCTTGGAATTTTTTTGTATCAAGATCTGCGGGGATGGTGGATTAAGCCAATGCTTCCTCAAGGATTTTCTTGTGGGCGGATGAGATTTTTAATAACTCCATGATGGAGATTTGTGCTAGAATTCTTTTTAGTTGATCAAGGAAATTGTAACCATTGGGAACAGATCTTGAATTGGACATGAAAGTTCTATTTAGTTGGGATGATCCTGTGATAGTAACTTTTCCACCTCTTATGGTGACTCCACAATCAGCTTGGGCTCCTTTGATAGTGATTAATGTGCAGTATTCATCTAGGGAGGTGATGACAATTTCATACACATGATTCATATTTTTGAAGGTGCCTTTCCCCTTATCGATGTTATTGTTCCCTTTATTGTTATGGTTAGGCATCAGATTCGTGTATATTTTGAGATTTTGATTTCCTATTGGCTGTTCCACATTTATAATCATTTGATTGATGAAATCTTGGACTATGTTCTTTAGTCCCATGTAGCTATTTGTGGTGTGCCCTTTGATTTTGTGGAAGTCGCAGAGTTGATTTTCATTGTACCAAGGAGGTTTAACATCTAGTTCTTGGTAGTTCTTATAGGTAGGAATTTTGATAAGGTTTCCATTTAGTAGTTTCTTCATGATGACTTCAAGTGGTTCCCCGAGAGTGGTGTACTTTTGCTTGGTGAAGTTCTTGTTTCGCTGGGGAGGTCCTCTTTAGTCATTCACATTATTGATTGCTTGGTTGTTTGGTTGTGTTGGTGTGTTCATTTGATGATGGTTTTGGATTTGTTGTTGTGGTGTGGGTGTGTTTTTCTAAGGGGCGTTGATAACAACTTTGGCATCAACAACACCATCGTTGGTAACATTTTTGTTTCTTGCCCATCTGTGAGGATTGACATTGTAATTGGTGGGTGGGTGATTATTCTATTGTTCAGGATATGAATTTGATCCTCTAGGTTGTGTCATTAGGGCTTGTTCGATGCTGAGCACCTTGGAAATCAACTAGTCGTACATGGTGATCCATTTGACCTTTAGATGGAATTCTAAGAGGTTATCAAGGTTGGATATGATAGTGCACACTTGTTCCTCAAGCATGACCCATTTTCTCCAATTGGCCTTGCATCACCATCATTGTAGGAATGAAGCAAATGATTCATTCTTACCTTGTTTCAAAGCTGAGAGTTCCTCTAGACTAACATCCATGGCGATATTGCATGCGTAGTTTTTGATGAATGCATCTATGATTTCTTGGAATGTCTTGATGCTTGTAGGTAGGTGAGAGAACCATTCCATGGCATGGCCAGCCAAACTCCTAGGAAATAGCTGCATCAGATAGCTATCGTCATACACAACTTCCATGCAATGAACCTAGAATTCCCTGATGTGATCTTCAGGGTTTCCCATTCCATGGTACTTGTCAAACTTGGGGATCTCAAATCCCTTCAGGAATGGTTTCATCACAAGGCTCATGTCGAATGGATAAGGACACAAGTTGCTAGATGTTTTTGTGATTCACCCTGATTAAAGATTGAGCACTTGTTGTGAGAGCAACTTGATTTGTGTTGTCACATCATTTTGCAGATCAAGAGGTGGGATGAAAGTGTTCTAAGGTGGTTCACTGGTGGGTGTGATGGGTGGATTGTTTGATGTGTTGATTGGTGGCATTTGCACATTCTATTGAGCCATGTATGCTTGTACTTGTTGTTGTATAAACAACGCTTGTTGTTGGTCTTGTTGTTGTTGTGCCAGGATTGCCTATTGTTGAGCCTATTGTTGTTATTGTTGTTGGGCTGCTAATTGGGCTGCTTCTTGCTTCTCTTGGTGTTGTTTTGTTGCTTGCTGATATGCTTGTATTTGTGTTGCTTGTTTTTGTGTAAGATATTATGCTTGTTCCTGTGCTTGTTGTGCTTGATATTGGGTGTGTGCTTGAGCTTGAGCTTGTGTTTGTGCTTGGGATTGTGCTTGTGCTTTTTCCACTTGTTGTTACAATAGGATTCAGGCTTGAGTAGCCTTTTGTGCTTGTAATGTAGCTTGGGCTACTTGAGCAGCTTGTGCATCTTGAGCGGCTTGTTGAGCAGCTAGTTGCATGACTTTTTGTTTTTGTACTTGTAGGAATTCATTTTGATGAACAACTTGTTGAGTTTCTTGCAATGAAATGTTGTATTTATTTGATGTATTGGAGCTTGATGGTGGTGGATTTGGAATGGTGCTTGTTGTGGAGGTGAGAGGTGTTGTCATGTTGGTGATTGAGATTTGATTGGTAGATGGTGTGATCGATGTGGTTGGTCCTTGAGAGACCAAGCTTTGAGATGTTAGGGGGGTGGTTGATGATGCGATGGTGGTGATTGCTTGTGTAGTTGTCATTTGTTGTTGCGATGTTGATGACAAGTTTTGAGAGTTTGGCATGATGCTTTGATTGGTGTTCGAGATGTTGGTTTGATTAATATTTGGCAAACGGGGAATCCCTAAGCCAAGGAGTGGTGTGGATGATGATGGAAATGTTGGAAGTGGTGCAAATGTGAGAGATGTGATCTCTTGAGAAAATGGTGCAGTGTCAAAAATTCCCCCTGGTCTGAACATGTCACCCTCTCCTTGTGAAGTTATGGGGAGAGAGGTTTCGGGTGTTGCACGAAATGATGATGATGATGGATCATTTGGATCATGAAAGGTGAGAGGGACATATGTATGTAATGAATTTATGGGTACGTTTTGTCCCAAAATGGTGTTTGCATCCAAATCCTTATTGTTTACGAGAGGATGCATTTGCAATGCATTGAGAAATGCACTTCCTTTGTTAACAATGGGTTGTACTGGAGCAATGGATGATGTGATTTGCGGGATTTTTTGAGTGATGCTTTGAAATGAGGGGGTAGATGAAATGGGGATGGTAGATGAAATTGGAGGCATGATTCCAAAAGATGGTTCCACAATAGTGCTCACATCAAAATTGGAGGGGAGTTTAGCCCCTTGCTTTGCTAATTCGAGCATGTATAGTGAGGTCTTGATTCTCATCATGATATTGATAATCTTATGGTTATCCATTTTTTGGATCATTTCGGTGATTTCCTCGTGTGACATCCCAAAGGTAAGATCCTCTTCTTGGCTTTCCTCTTGTGGAATTTTTGATGATGAGAGAAAGTTATTCAAAGGATTGGTTGATTCAAAGGGATTCATTTCGGAGTTTTTTTGGCTTAGGTCACTTGAAGTGGGTGTTTATTTGTTGGCTTCCATGTTCTTCTTGTCTTGAGATCTAGTCTACACCATAAAATAGGGATCAATTTTAAGAATATGATAGATGAATCTCCAATTCTTTGGATTGATATATCTTTAGGTACAAAAGGAGAAAAATTTTAGGATGATTTTAAGATCAAAGGATGATAATGATATGGATGTTATATGGATGGTTGGAACTCTTGATAAAATATTGAAGGGTATGTTAAACTTTAGGACTTGATTTGGGTTTGATTTGTTTTGGATTCAAATTTTGGTGAACTCATGAACTCTAAGAGGTTGGATGTTGTCCTAGAGTTAAATTGTTCACAAGATTCTAATTTGTTTAGGTGTGAGAAGAAGGATTCATCTAAACACTCCTATTCAAACAAGATGATTTTGATAATGAACTCCTAAATCCCAAGATGTTAGACGTTATCAAGGGATGAATTTGTTCACAAGTTTTGATAATTTGATCAAATATGTGGAGAAGGATGCATCTACACACATTCAATCAAACAAGGTGATTTTGGATTGATTTCAAATGATTTTCCCAAAGTTTAACATGAAGGATTTTTCCAAGATTTTCAAAGAGTTAATAATGAGATGATTTTGGTTTTTCGATGTTTCAAAGGTGAATGAAGGTTTGATTTTGATCCTAGGATGTACCTAAAAAGATGCTTGTTTTACTAGACCTCGGTATTGAAGAACATACAATACTTCTAAGGACCTCTATAACTAAGAAGTGGTTCAATTGAGCATACATTTCTAGATTGTTCAAAGGAATGAGTCGATAGAACCTTGTGAATTTTTTGCTTATTTTGATATGTTGCTTCTGATTGCACTTCCTATTGTATTTCTTGATGACTTTTCGAGTGTGACTCCTAAATTTTGAACTTTGACTAAAGAACTTTTGTTTTGGGATTTTGACTTTCTTGGAAATCATGAGATTTCAACACATGCGATAGCCAATTTTTTTATCTTTGCTTAGTGACTTTGTTTTACCACAAACACTTCTTTTGATTAGGTTTTCAAACTAGATGTCTAATATCTTAATTTCCTCAAATCCCACAAAGCATGTTATGTGGAAATTTGATGAATTTAAGGAAAGGGTTACCTATTGTTTATCTTTAGTAGGAAAATTGAGATGTAAGTTCAAGTCTTTAGAAACCTCTAAGGATAAAATCCCAAGGGCAAGCAATAACACATGAATTTGGTCAATTGTATTTGCCTCTTAAAGGGTTTGAATTTTTGATGATGATGTTAAGTGTTTGTTTCCAAAATATTTTTGAGCAAGCAAAGAATTTTGTAACCAAGAGAAAATACAACCTTAAGGCTATGAAAGACAATATTTGTTGAGTCCCCACTTGGACAAGTCCAATAATGTTTATCTTTAGTGAATGGTTAGATGCTTGACCCCACTGGCTGCCCTCCATGACACTCACTTATATGGGGAAGCCAAGCATCAACACCCATGAATCTCCCATGGAATGATTTCCATTTCTACTAAAAGACCGTAAAAGTGTGGGGCAGCTTCAGAATGACCGTTCTTGTACTAACAAATAGATCAAGGATTTTGGAAATTCTAAAACAACGGTTTTAATTCGAACTTTCCATTTGTAGGAGTTGACCCAATGTGGTGAGAGACCATTGCTGCCCTTCTCATCAGAGCCAACCATGTGATATTGGAATTTATTCCAATACCCACATTTATATCTTGGCATGAAATACTCCCGGGTTCAAAGTGTTACGAGTTGAGTCATTCCCTTGGGTGAGTACTTTTTCCCCAAGGTAGGCCCTCTAAGATAAAAAATAGTGAGTAAATGTATTCATAGTTTGATCAACCTTCATTTAGACACAAAGGGAGAACAAATGCAATATATTTACTCACACGCACAATTTGTTCAATTTTAAACCCAAATTGAAGTGTGTATGGACAATTATTTATGCAACTTAATGTCACCAAAAATCCTTTTGATTCTCAAGATCTCCATGAGGCACGAGAGAAGCGCATGCGTCTTTTGATGATATTACTTTGTGTACGCAATTGTAAAACAATGAAAAAACTTTTTTATTTTAAATCCCCAGAGAAAAAGTGAATTCATTTTAAAGCACCAAAGTAAGTGTGACAATTTGCCTTGTTCAATTTTTAATCCCAAAACAAACTCTAGTAAATTTGAGTCCTAATGTGTTTTTTAAGCCTTTTTGTAACAAGAATTTAAAAGGTTCTTTTTAAAGCCCAAAATGAAATTAATAAGTCCTAAGCATAAGGAGATAACAAATTTTTAAGAGGAATAGTGAATCCTCTAAGAGTGTTAAACAAACACTAGAGTGTTTAAAAACACTTGTTTTTGTGAAATGACACCATCATGCTTCTTTTCCTCTTCGTCTTTGATCAATCCAACCTACAAGAAAATCAGTTAGATTCTGCAAAACCAGAGGTCAAAAGGGTAGAAAATAGACAAAAGAACCATAATTTAATAAAAAAAGCACGTGCTATAAATAAAATTTCACTTCATACTCCCCTACAGTGGTGCAATCCACGAAGGCATCATAGTTTGATTTCACTAGTGGTGTTGTATAGCACCACTTTCCAGTCATTGTTGCTCTACAACTAGACTAGTGAGTATGAATGTGTTGCCCTTTTGGCCAATGGTGCAGTTTGTATTTATGAAAGATTCTCGTAGGTCTGATTAGTTTAGTGGCGTAGTTTGGAATTCAAAATTCTGGGCAAGCAGATAGAGGTGTCGCAATTTGTAGTTTCAATGATTCCATACAGCGATGTTGGAGAACTAGCAGTGTTGAACAATGACGCTAAGCTTCCAACGACAGAGTTTTCCTATAGAGAAAGAAAAACATAGAATTTTTGACAAAAATGTGATTATAAAATGAGATTGAGCCCTCCTAGCACCAAAATGTGAACCTAGATCCCGAACCTGCAATAACAAAAGAAACAACACATTAGTAAGATTTAATGCAAGTTAGAACATAGATCACTCAAGAAATCCATTTATCAATGCTCAAAATAGGAAAACGAAAGCAATATAATGAGAAATCAATAAAAGAGATTAAATCCTATGAAAGCAGCATAAATTTTTGATCTCTTGAGGGAGTTGGTGCTAATTTGATGTGAAAATTGGCTCTTTCCCAACTCCAATGATGCAATGTTGATTTGGTGATGAATGTTGAAACACTTTGATGAAGAATGATGAATGCTCCAAGATAAAAATTTGCATAACCTAGCTATAATTCAATGGAATGGATTGAAATTTTCTAAAGATTTGAGCATAGTAAGTTTACTCAAATTGTGGATGATGAAATCAGGAATGAGACATCTTATTTATAGAATCACAAGTTGAAAGAATTCCAAAGATAGAGCAATGTGGGACTATCTTTTAGTCAATGGAAAGGTGCCATTTGTCCAAATGTGAATGGATGGAGGATGTGCAAGTTTTGAAGAATGTGTCAATAAATGCATATATTTGAATTTTGAAATTGTTGAAATGACATGTAAGAGGGAAAGAAGGTGCATTGAATGCCACTTGGCTCAAGGAAAAATGAATTTGTAAGTGGAGTAAATTCCTTGTTGGAAGGACAAAGTCCACTTGGATTTTGAATTCAAACTTGAGGAATATTCCTTAAAAGATGCCTTGTTGAAGAAAATAGAGATTTAATAAATCAAATAACTCTATTTTCATGTGCAAGTGGCACAAGATGGAGGATGGGACATGAGAAGAGATTAAATTAATCAAGGTTAATTAATTTAATGAAGGGATTAAATGATGTGACCTATTTGACTTAAATTTATGGATTGATTTACATCAAGTATGAGAAGAATATGATAAAAGATTAATTAAATAAGGACTTTTGATTTATTTAATTAAAAGAGATGATGTTATATTAAATTAAATAAGGTTTTAATTTATTTTATTTAATAGATAGGCTTTAGAGATTTAATCAAATAAAATTAATTATTTAATTAAACATGGATAATTAGATCAGACTAGTTAATTTAATTATCGAGAAAGGATGACTTAATTAGATAACTAATTTATTTAATTAAGAGAGGAATATTGATGAATTTAATTAAATAAAGGAATATGATTAAATGGTTAGACCGAAGGATGATTCAAGATGACACGATAGTGGTCAAGATCAGATGTCCAATGTCAATCAGTATATTTTACATGTCTACACATTGAACAACCAAAAGGTTTTTATTTATCATATAATCCTAATAAGGTTTACAAATTGAAGAAGGAATTATATGGACCCAAGCAAGCTCCTAGAGCCTATTATGTAAGATTGAATAGATACTTGCTATAGCAGGGATTCAATAAAAGCACCATAGATAGAAATATTTACATTAAAGTTGAGAAAGATCAAATATTTATTATGGTTGTGTATGTTGATGATATAATCTTTGGAGGGAATGAAAGTATGTGAAAAATATTTACAAAAGAAATGGAAAAGGTGTTTGAAATATTATGTTTGGAGAGATGAATTTCTTCCTTGGACTACAAATAAATTAGATAGAGAAAGGAATATTCATATCATAGTCAAATTATGTTAAGGAAATGTTGAAAAAGTTTGGAATGGAAGACTCCCGACTAGTATATGCTCCTATGGTTCTTGGTTGAAATTTGAGTAAGAATGAGGAATCTCCTAAAGTTAATCAAAGCAAGTATAGATCAATGATTGGAGGAATGCTATATTTAGCTACTACTAGACTGGGTATCATGCATGTAGATTTTCTTGTGGCTAGATTTCAAGAAGATACCAGAGAGTCACATGTAGTAGCAAGAAAAATAATATTTAGATACTTGAAAGGCACTCTAAATGTAGCATTCCCATTGTTCTACTCAGTGATTTTTTAAAGTCTTACCCACATGTGAATATTTTTCACATCTATCAATGAGAGAAATATAATTTTCTTTTGTTTTCAATAATAAATGCATCGTTTGAAACATATCCCTTCCAAAATTTTCCATTTCATTATCAAAGAATCTTTAAATAATATGAGTATAGTTTCTCTTTACATAAATATATTCAAGATAGCATTTCACATTTAACATTTCCATATAGATGGTCAAATGAATACATACATAGCTTTAACAATCTCATATGAACTAGAAATAAAAATGGTCTAGAATGTTCTTCTCCCAAATCTTGGCCATCCACTGCATGAGGAGAAGCATTACTCAAGTTCTTTTCTGCCAACCATGGACTAACTACAATCCCTCGCACATCTACCAAACTTGGTAAGGTGGTCCTCCCTTTGATGAAGAGATTGGTTTGGTAATATCATCCTTCAAATAACATTTCTTGAGCATAGTGATGTTTCCTACATATCTAGAATTTACCATAAAGTCAACCTCTATTTCTATGATATTCTCAGCCTAGTATGTACTTGGATCACAATGAATTGATAGTGTAGACAGTGGATACCTGCACTACTTTAGCCAAAGCTTCAACACCTAGTACTTTGAGTGAGGGTCATCTATATTCACCACTATAATTGCTCAATTTGTATTTTACCTTTCATATTCTATTCTATTCTAGGTTATTTCATTTCATGTGCATTATCCTAACCCCAAGAATAGCATTCCCATTACTCATAATGAAAACACATCATAATCAAGTATCTCAAACAACTCTATCTTATGCTACACACCTAGAGTGTTGTCATACTATGTATGGTACAACCAATCTATGTATAGTAAAAATAGTATTTATATTTATAAATAATATAACATTGTATATGTATTTATAGAAGTAAATATAGAAATGGTAAGGTTTCACAAAACAAGAAACAATCAAGTGACATGCAAGCATATTCGAACATCACACACAAGTAAAAGACAATCTTTTCAATGTAGCAACATAATAAAAAATCTTTCCAACATAATAAAAAAGGAGTAGAAATCAACATGCTTGTTTAGAGCTCCAACTAATTATTCCTCTCTCCAAGCTTAATGGCTCTAGCTTTCTTGCAATTTCCTCCAAGAACTACCTCCAAAATACTCTACTAGTTTCTCTCTAATTCTCTCAACAAAAACAATGCAAAACAATAAAACAAATATTAACCTCACAAACTCTCAACTCACTTTGCACAAAAATTGCAGTAGAATAACACAAGGAAATTAGATTGATAAGTGATGAAATTGGTAGAATAAGAACCTCTATTAATACTAATTTATGACCAACCAAAGGCTACAAACATGTTAATATTTCTGCCACCTTTCTATCATCATGAAATGACTCACCATCCTAACTCATAGGTTTGAAACACAAAATAGTCCTCACCATTTAAATGGCCAAGTCAACTCATTATAAGGGACAACAAGCTCAAACGAAGTTTCCTAATTCATATTCATTCACATAATCCTATCAAGTTTACTCTTGACTGAGTCTCAAGGCTATTTACAGACTCGTGCACATTTTGTAGACTTCTTCTTCATCCAAAACCTTTACCAAATGGCACCACATTCATATGTTGGTGCCCCAAGATTATAGTTTTATTTGACTAATTCACATGGCTTCTAAAACTATGTTAACTTCTTACTCAAACATATACACAATAACATGGAAGTGTTTTATATGTTAGTTGACTTGGTCTTAATTTACTTTATGTGATGGTTATCATTCCTTTAAATGATATGCTATGGATTACATATATTCTTTATTGATTCCAATGCCTCACTTATGAATAGCGCTATGTATTGCACTTGAATATTATCTCAAATAACTTTCATTTATATATACTATATATCATATATATATATAAATATAAATATATATATATCTATTTCATTAAGTTATCAAATGTTGATCAAGAAAACTGAGAGGGGGGGTGAATCAGTTGTCATAGATTTAAACTTTCATTCATTCATCGAAACTAATACTTAACACTGCTTAGCTGATCAAACATTAAATACTAGTGTAGAAATGAAAAACCATCACATAAACATAATAACACAAGATTTATGTGGAAAACCCAATAAGGGAAAAACCATGGTGAGGATCAAATCACACTATAGAGAATATCAAAACTGATTGCAAGAGGCTCACTACTTGAGAATCAAGGCTCACTACCAAAATAAGGACTCACTATCCAACAATGTTGACAACCTAGAGGGCTCAATGCCATAGAGATACAAAGAAGATAAAGAAGACTTGTTATAGAGAGAAGATAATCTCAATGAAATAGAGAAATCCACCACATATCACTCAATCCACTTGTATGCATGAACAAATGATAGACAGCACCTTCAATTCACTGCTTCCAAAAACTCAACATTTAGGCTTTACATTGATCCGTAATACTCGCATCATAAACAAACACTAATTCACATTTATCTCTATTGTCTTTGTTCCCTTGTCCCTATTTACTTTTTTATCTCTACTTCTTCTTACCTAACTCATTCTACATTTATAGCGTCTTCAACTTTGAAACATATCCAAAGTCAACCATCCAAATTCAAATTCAAATTAGGTCGATGCCAAAACATCCTAGGGTAGAATTAGAATGAGGGAAACCCAAACACACACTTCATAAGGACCCAAATAGATCCAACATGCTTCACTAACTTTGAAGGTAGTATTTCTCACAAGGTTAGCCAAACCAATGTAAAACACAGAAAAATTAAGCATGAACTTTCTAGATACCAAAATTATCTTCAATACAATCACAACAACTCAACTCTAGAATTGAAAGTCATAAGAATTCATCAAAGAGAAATTCATACCATCAACATTTCTTCCCGAACCGCAACTAGAAACATGTAAAACCACAGTTCACAACTATTGAACACAACTCACACTGTACAATGAATCAATAGCCAAAAATCAAGATATAGAAGCTTCCAACAACCATGATCAACATATATGAACCACACAAATATAGGAGAAAATCCAAATAAAAACCCAAAGCAACCATTGAACATCTGCAACATATCTTCATTACAATTTTCTCAATATCCTCGACATATATAGTCAGTAACCTATATCCATGACACTAATGATAACATCAATCAATTGATAAACAATTTACCAGTTGACATCAATGACAACACCTTCAATATTTACATTCTTGCAACAATCTCCCCCTTTTTCATTGATGGCAACACATGATGTGAAAACCATCAAAGACACCATACTAGCTTTGAATACAGTTCTCAAGATTTTTTTTTTTTTTCTTGAACTATTTGTTTCCCTTAGTAGATAGTCTTTTATATTCTTCCTCTTTTCTTCACATGCTTCCTCTCCTTTTTCACATACATCCTCTCCTTTTTTCACATGCTTCCTCTCCCCCTTTGACATCAATGGAAAATGAAAAATATATTTTACATTGATTTTCCCTTTGACATAGAAAAAAATACTCACAATGAAAATACCTGATACTACCTGCTCCCCCTAATAGGTAGCCACTGAAGCACCAGTCTAGAATAAAGATAGATCCATAGATCCACCAAACTGATTTATCTCCATATGCATCTAGTTCAAGAAAGGAGGGGCAATGACCCCTAACTTCTCCCAAAGATACTCAAAAGTTTCTTTAGGAAGAGACTTCATAAATATATCAACCACTTGATCCTTCATTGGAACATACTCAAGCATTAATTCATTCTCCATGACCTTCTCTCTCAAGAAATGATATATAATAGATATATGCTTCATCCTCAAGTGCATCACATGATTCTTTGAAATTTTAATTACACTCGTATTATCATAGATGATAGAAATATGATCATCATACACCACTATGATATGTTTCAATGTTTGTTTCATCCATAGAACTTGTGCACAACAAGATGCAACAACAATATATTGAACTTCAATAGTAGACAAGGAGACTGGATCTTGATTTTTACTAAACCATGCCACCAATCTACAACCAAGAAAGAATGCACCACCACTTGTACTATTTATGTCATCTACACATCCAGCCCAATTTGTATCTGTATAAGCACTTAAAGTTAGTATTTCTAGGATATCATAATCCATAATTTGGAGTGCCATTCAAATATCTGAATATTCTCTTAACAACATGTGTTTCCTTAGGATCTTCTTGAAATCTAGCCACAAGACAGACAACATGCATAATATCCGGTCTAGTAGCAGTCAAATACAATAGTCCACAAACAATAGATTTATACTTTCTCTAATCAGCCTTAGGTGAATCATCATCTTTACCCAATTTGTAGCTAGTCACCTTAGGATTACACACCGGTTTGGAACCATCCATCCCAAACTTTTTCAACATCTCTTTCACATACTTAGACTATGAAATAAAAATTGTTCTCTCTATTTGATTTTTCTATAGTACAAGAAAGAAATTCATCTCTCCAAACATAGGAATTTCAAATTCTTTCTACATCTCTTCCACAAACATCTTGCACATATTTTCATTTCCTCCAAAGATAGTGTCATCAACATATACAAATTATACAATCAAGATTTTGTCATTTTCAATGTTAAAATCTAGATTACTATCTGTTGTACCTTTGTTGAAACCTTGTTGAATAAAATACCTTTCCAACCTCATATACCAAGCTCTAGGAGCTTGCTTCAATTCATCTAAAGATTTCTTCAATCTGGAAACCATAACTAGTTGCTCTGACAACTGAAATCCTTTTGGTTTTTCTATGTAGACCTCTTCTTCTAGCTCACCATTCAAAAATGTTGACTTGACATCCATCTGATAGACCATAAAGTCTTTATGAGCAGCAAATTCCAAGAACATCCTTATAGCTTCCAATCTTTCTACCGGAGGAAAATTTTCCTTAAAATCTACGCCTTCCACTTATGAGTAACCTTTACACACAAGCCTTTCCTTGTTTCTAACCACTTCTCCATTCTCATTCAACTTATTTTTGAATACCCACTTTGATCCAATAATGTTTTTATATGCCAATCTTGGGACCAATTCCCAAGTTTGATTCTTCTGAATTTGCATAAGTTCTTTCATAACTTCCATACAATGTTCATCTTTACATGCTTCACTTACAATCTTCAATTCAATCTTAGAAAGTAAACATAGATTAACTTCAACAATAACTTTGCTTCTAGTTAATACTCCTTTAGTCTTATCTCCAATAATTTGACTTTTTGAATGATTATTTTGTACATATCTAGGTGTCATGGGTGAAACCACCAAAGTATCTTCTTCTCTTTAATTATGTTCATTTTGCTTCTCTTTCTCATCATTTTCCTATTCTTCCACAATCTCTTCAATTCATAAACATTTTGGTTCATCAGATACATAGCCATTAATGTCAACTAAATTCTTTGTGTTGTCTCATCAACCTTGACATTTGCACTGTCTACAATATTTCTCAATCATTTATTAAAATATTTGTATGCTTTTATTTTAGTAGAATATCCAATAAAAATTCCTTCATCACTTCTCGCATCAAACTCACCTAAAGTTTCTTCATCTCTTCTAGTATAACATTTTCTTCTAAATACCTTGAAATACATAACAGTAAGAATTCTTCCAAACCATATCTCATAGGGGGTCTTTATACTGTTTTCTCTTGATTGAACTTGATTGAATACATAAAAAATAGTATGAATAGCTTCTATCCAATAAAATTTTGGTAAACCAACCTCAGTGATCATTGATCTAGCAGCCTCTTGAACCGTTATGTTTTTCCTTTCAATGACTCCATTCTACTAAGGAGTTCTTGGAGCAGATAACAGTCTCTTTATTTCATGCACTTCACAAAACATATCAAACTCATGGGAGGTGAAATATGCACCTATGTCAGAGCTTAAGAATTTTATCTGCAAGTTTACTTCATTTTCAACTATAGCTTTGGATGTCTTAAATCTATCTAATGCATCTAATTTCTCTCTAAGAAATGCAACCCATTTATATCTAGAATAATTATCAATCAAAAGAATAAAGTACCTTTCACCTTGTAGACTTCTCACTCTTGTAGGACCATAGATATTTGTATGAATTAAATCTAGTAGACCAATAGTAGACTATTCCTTTGATTTGTAGTGACTTTTTGCTTGCTTTCCAAACTGACAATTTCTTCAAATAGCATTAATGGGATTTGTAATTCTTGGTAAATCTCTCATGGCTTGAATTGCACTAATCCTTGCCAAGTTATCAAAATTCATGTGACACATTCTTCTATGCCATTACCAACTATCATTAATATGAGTCATACAGCACCATCCATTAGAACCCTTAAGTTGATAGATATTTCCTTTAGATTTTTTTCCTACAACAATCAATGTTTTGTTTCCTTTTTCGATTTCACACCTAGGTATGTGCAGAATCATGATGAGCCAAAAAGTGGCGATATGATGGGTATGTGGTTGACAAAAAATTTTTACCCAAAATTGATGAAACAAAAAGGGTTTTTAAAGCAGATTCTTAGCTTTCCACTAATATAAATTATGATTTAATTTGAATTCAATAAATAAATATTATTCATTTTCTATTTGAATTATGACTAAAGTCCTGATTGATAGGCTGATTGAAAAAAATCTATAGCTTTCAAAAGGTATCACATTTTTTGAATCCGAAACATGTATTACATTCTATGCTTCACATACTATAGGATTAAAAAAAAAATTCATGAAGTTTTGACCAAGTTAAGGTGGTCAGACATACTAGTTTTTATATTTTTTAAAAGTTGTAATAAAAAATTCATAATTAATTATTTACTAGGGAAAAAATTACAAACAAATATGCATCACATGAGACATGAGTCATCTACTTATATCTAAAATCTTATATAGAAATTATTGTCATTTTATTGTGGTTAGGTTGGTCGTGATAGACACCTACTTATTTTTCCCTGGAATTTAAGTACTACTGATTGAAATTTAAAATTTTCACCAAATACATTTAAAAACCTTAGTAGTTTAGAAACTAAATTCAATTTGATATAGATTCTATTCTTACATATTTTTGAAATAATATAGATAACTTATTCAAATTTTTACATCAAGTTTCCTAACTTTTATTTTTCTAAATTTTTTGCCACTTAAGGGCTTATTTTTTCCATGATGATCCTACACATACCCACCTCTCATCATTAAACACAAGATCATATCCTTTATTTCACATCTAACCAACACTCACAATATTATGCTGTAATCCCTAAACATAGTAGACATCATCGTATTATGCTTGCCATCAAAACTTACTGAACCTATCCCACAAATTTTAGTACCAATATCATCTCCAAACATAACCAACCCTCCATCATATTTTTAAAGTTTAACAAACTTAATTTTATCACTAGTCATGTGATGTGAACAACCATTATCAACAACCCAATAGTTCTTTTCTTGTTTAGCATGTAGAATAGAGATAATAGTACCTTCATATTTCTCCGTCTTTGGAGGGCTTTCCTTCACCTATTTTTTTGAATTAGCAGAATTAGGTTCATCATTTATAGCAAAGAATAAGCATTCATTATCATCAAGATCATCAAAATTTTCTTCATCTAGATCTTCAGCTTTTATAGCCTTAAAATTAGTTTATGATTTGCATCCATTCCTCATAATTCAGCTTCCTCATCCCATAAGATGCCAAAAATCCCAACAACATATCTTTAGTGCAGGTCTTATAATCTATACTCTATTCAATAGCACACACCTTCTCACTATAAGCATCAGGGAGAGTTCTAAGAATCTTCTTTATACTTTTGGTTTCATCTATAGTAGCACCAAGTCCTCACATTCCGACCACTGTCACATCCAATCTTTGTACATAAGCTTTAACATTCTCATCTTCAGACATATGCAGAAGCTCAAACTGTGTCTCCAAATTTTGTAATTTTGCCTCTTTAACTTTTTCATCACCTTCATGTACCATTTCCAAAGCATCCCTGACTTCCTTAGTAGTCTTCAAATTTTGAAACTTAATTAACTCGAAATGTACTAGACCATTCTTCAAAATGTACTTCACCTTATTGTTGGCTTCATGTGCTTTGATGTCATCAGTCATACTCAGACCATTAGTAGGAGTATAAGGGTTATTGTGATATTTCTCCACATCATAACCAAATACTCTAGATATTCTTCCATCAATATTTTCTAGATAGTTTAGTTAGCTCCATCAAACCTAAGATAAATATAAGTCATTTTTCCAACCATCCCAAACCTTCCTCAAGTAGTTAATCTCTTCACCAAGGAACCAAAATTTGATACCAATTGTTGAGAAAGACAATTGAGAGGGGGTTGAATCAATTGTCACAAATTTAAACTTTAATTCATTCACTAGAACTAATCCTTAACATTGCTTAGTGGATTAAACATTAAATAGTAGTGCAGAAACTAAAAGCCATCACATAAAAAATAATAACACCAAATTTACATGGAAAACTAAATCAGTGAAAACCATGGTGAGGATTAAATAACACTATAGAGAATATCAAAAATAATTATAAGATTCTCACCGCCTGAGAAACAAGGCTCACTACCAAGACAAGAGCTCATCACTCTAATAGGGCTAACACCTACACGGATCACCCACAAGATACAAAGAAGATAAAGAATACTTATTACAAACAAAAGAAAATCTCAATGCAACAGAGAAATCCACCACAATTTAGTCAATCCACCTATAGACAAGCACAAATGATACAGTGCACCTTCAACTCACTACTTCTAGAAACTCAACATTTAGGCTTCACATTGATCTACCATACTCGCATCATAGCACACACTATATCCTAATTTTTGGCTATTGATTCATTGTACAGTGCGAGTTGTGTTCATCAGTTGTGAACTGTGGGTTTTTGTGTTTCTCGGGTTGAGTTCTAGGAAAAAATGTTGATGGTCCAAATTTCTCTCGATGAAGTCTTATGACTTGCGGTTCTAGAGTTGAGTTGTTTTGATTGCATTGAAGATAATTTTTATATCTAAACCATATAAATATAGGAGAAAATCAGGAGAAAAACCCAGAGCAACCACTGAAGATCTGCAACATATCTTCATTACAATGTTCTCAATATCCTTGACATATATAGTTAGTAACCTATATCCATGACACTAATGACACCATCCATTAGTTGATAACCAATTCACTAATTGACATCAATGACAACACCTTCAATCTTTCCATTCTTGCAACAATCTCCCCCTTTGTCATTGATGGCAACACGTGATGTGAAAAACCATCAAAGACACCATACTAGATCTGAATACACTTCTCAAGATTTTTCTTTCTATTTCTTTTTGTTTATTTCCCTTAGAAGATAGTATTTTTATATTCTTCCTATTTTCTTCACATTCTTCCTCTCCTTTTTCACATACTTCCTCTCCTTTTTCACATGCTTCCTCTCCCCCTTTGACACCAATGGTAAAGGGAAAAGATATTTTACATTGATTTCCCCTTTGACATAGAAAAAAATAAACTCACAATGGCAACACCTAATACAACCTACTCCCCCTAAGAGGTAGCCACCAAAACACTAGTCCAGAAGAAAGATAGATCCATAGATCCGCCATAGTGATGTGTCTTCATATGCATCTAGTTCAAGAAAGGAGGGGAAATGACCCCCAACTTCTCTTGTAGATACTCAAAATTATCTTTAGGAAGAGCGTTCATAAATATATCAGCCACCTAATCCTTTTTCAGAACATACTCAATCTTTACTTCATTCTCCATGACCTTATCTCTCAAGAAATCATATTTTTTAGATATAGCTTTATCCTCAAGTGCATCACAAGATTGTTTGAAATATTAATAGCAATTATATTATCATAGAAGATAGAATTAGGATCATCATACACCACTATGATATCTTTCAATGTTTGTTTCATCCATAGAACTTGTGTACAACAAGATGCAACAATAACATATTAAGCTTCAATAGTAGATAAGGAGACTAAATCTTTCTTTTTACTCAACCATGCCACCAATCTACAACCAAGAAAGAATGCACCACCAATTGTACTCTTTTTCTCATCTACACATCTAGCCCAATTTTCATTTGTATAAGTAGTTAGAGTAAACTCAATATTTATAGGATGCCATAATCCATAATCCAAAGTTCCATTAAAATATCTAAATATTCTTTTAATAGAAACAACATGTGTTTGAACCTTAGGATCTTCTTGAACTTTATCCAAAAGATGGACAACATGCATAATATTCGATCTAGTAGCAGTCAAATACAATAGTTTACCAATCATAGATCTATACTTGCTCTTATTAGCCTTAGGTGAATCATCATCATTACCCAATTTGCAACTAGTTACCATAGGAGTACATACCAGTTTGGAACCATCCATCCCAAACTTCTTCAACATCTCTTTCATATACTTAGACTATGAAATAAGAATTCATTTATCTCTTTGATTGATCTGTAGCCTAAGAAAGAAATTTGTCTCTCCATACATAGACATTTAAAATTCTTTTTGCATCTCTTCTGAAAAAATATTACACATATTTTTAGTTCCTCCAAAGATATTGTCATCAACATATATAGCTATAATCAATATTTTATCATTTTCAATATTAAAATACAGATTACTATTCATCATACCTTTGTTGAGACCTTGTTGAATCAAATACCTATCCAACCTCGCATACCAATATCTAGGAGCTTGCTTCAATCCATATAAATCTTTCTTTAATGTGCACACCATATTTGGTTTCTCTGACAATAGAAATCCTTCTGGTTGTTCCATGTAGACATCTTCTTCTAGCTCACCATTCAAAAATGTTGACTTGACATCCATCTGATAGACCTTAAAGTGTTTATGAGTAGAAAATGCTAAGAACATCCTTATAGCTTCCATTCTTGCTACCAGAGCAAAAGTTTCTTGAAAATATATGCTTTCCACTTGTGAGTAACCTTTACACACAAGCCTTTCCTTGTTTCTAACCACTTATCCATTCTCATTCAGCTTATTTCTGAACACCCAATTCAATCCAATAATGTTTTATCTAACAGTCTTAGGACCAATTCCCAAGTTTGATTCTTCTCAATCTGCATAAGTTCTTCTTACATATGCTTCTATCCAACGTTCATCTTTACATGATTCACTTACAATATTTGATTCGATCTCAGAAAGAAAACACATATTAACTTTAGCAGTAGCTCTACTTCTAGTTAATACTCCTTTAGTCTTATCTCCAATAATCTAGCTTTCTAAATGATTCTTCTATACATATCGAGGTGTCTTGGGTGACATCACCAAAGTATCTTCTTCTGTTTCATTCTATTCATTCTACTTCTCCTTTTCATCCCTTTCCTATTCTTCCACAATCTCTTCAATTCATACACAATTAGGTTCATTACATACATATCCATCAATGTTAATTGAATTCTTCACTATCTCATCAACCTTGACATTTTCACTTTCTACAATCTTTCTCAATATTTTATTGAAACATTTGTATGCTTTTCTTTTAGTAGAATATCCAAGGAAAATTCCTTCATCACTTCTTGCATCAAAATTTCGTAAAGTTTCTTCATCTCTTTTGATATAACATTTGCTTCCAAATACCTTGAAATACTTAATAGTTGGAAGTCTTCAAAACCATAGCTCATAGGGGGTCTTTGTACTATTTTCTCTTTCTTGAACTTAATTGAATATATAAATAGCATTATAAATAGTTTGTCTCTAGTAAACCTTCAATAAACCAGCATCAATGATCATTGATCTAGCAGCCTCTTGAACTATTCTATTTTTCCTTTCAATAACTCCATTTTGTTGAGGAGTTTCCAAAGTAGATAACTGTCTCTTTATTCCAAGCACTTCACAAAATATATTAAACTCATGAGAGGTGAATTCTCCACCTTTGGAAGACCTTAAGCATTTTATATTCAAGTTTACTTCATTTTCAACCATAGCTTTGAATGTCTTAAATCTATCTAAAGCATCTAATTTCTCTCTAAGAAATGTAACCCATGTATATCTAGAATAATTATAATCAAAAGCATAAAGTACCTTTCAAATTGTAGAATTCTCACTCTTGTAGGACCACATTGATTTGTATGAAGTAAATCTAGTAGTCTAGTAGTAGACTGTTCCATTGATCTATAGTGACTTTTTGTTTGCTTTCCAAACTAACAAATATTGAATATAGCATTAACAACCTTTGTAATTCTTTGTAAATATCTCATGGCATGAATTGCACTAATCCTTTCCAATTTATCAAAATTCATGTGACACATTCTTTATGCCATAACCAACTATCCTTAATTTGAGTCATAAAGCACCGTCCATCAACACCCTTAAGTTGATAGATATTTCCTTCAGATTTCTTTTCTGTAGCAATCAATGTTCCAGATCCTTTCCAGATCTCACACCTCTCATCCATAAACACAAGATCATATCATTTACTACACATTTGACCAAAACATAAAAGATTATGCCTTAATCCTTGAACATAGTATACATTATTAGTATTATGCTTTCCATCAAAACTTAATGAACCTATCCCACAAAGTTTAGCACCAGTATCATCTCCAAATATAACCAAGCCTCCATCATATTTTTAAGGTTTAAATAACTTACTTTTATCACCAGTCATGTGATGTGAACAACCACTATCAACAACCCAATAGTTCTTTTCTTGTTTACCATGTAGGAAAGAGATAAAAATACCTTCATTTTTCTCCTTCTCTGGAGGGATTTATTTCACCTATTTTTCTAAATTAGAAGAATTAGGTTCATCCTTTATAGCCAAGAATAAGCACTCATTGTCATCAAGATCTTCATATTCAAAATTTTCATTAGATATACTAGTATTCTCATTCACATAATATTCTCTATTCATATTCCTTCCTTTCTTTTCTTTCTCATATCTTTGTTTATTCCTCTAAGCTCTTTCCAGATACTTTGCAACATAATGACCTATTTTTCCACAACTAAAGTAGTTAAAGGGTAATTGTGAAGCCATTTTTCCTTAACCATTTTTTATTTTTGGCTTTTATATGTTTTTGGCTTTAGATGTGTCCATGCTCAAAGCAAAGTGTTCCCGAAAGGAACACAATGTGTCACGTGGTGGCTATGTGGCTTTTTCTTATCACTTTCCTTCCTAGGAGAGGGACGTGACACATGTTAGCTCAGTAGATATTTTCTTGAGGACAATTTTCACAAATCTAAGAATCTCCACTTGCTCGACACATCCTCTCCTTGCTATAGGCAGTTTGCACTTTTAGAAGTGATATTTTTTGAGGTTTATCGGAGCATGTAGGGAATTTTGGTTTTTAGGATAGGAAGTTTGAGTTGGCACCATCGAGCCACATGATTGGTCAACTAGACTTTTTCTAAGCTATTTTTAAGATCATATTATTTGCAGATAATGATCTTTGCTAAATACCTAAAGGGAATTAATGTAATAGTTGGGAATTAATGAGAAAAATTTTCCATGACCTAACTAAAGATCTATAATCAGATCATGAGCTATCAAATGCTAACATCTAGCAGCAATTACTTTTGGAATGTGGCGGTGGTTCTCTCTTTTTTTCAGCTATAAATGGGAGGTGACAACAAAAAGAAGGATATTTACCCAATTTTTAAGTTCCAATTTCTTTAGTTTTCTTAAGGCATAGAAGTATTTTTAGAAGTAATTGGCAAAACCTTGCTTTTCTTTGGCATGTTATATTGTTTTAACTCAGACTATTATGGAATTGGCATTTGACCTTTATTTTCTAAGTTCATTTGATATTCAATCACAAACTATTTAGAAGAAATCTTTGAGACTGTGCATGTTATGGACTTTATCAAGTTCCTTCTTTATGCTTTCCTTTAGAATGAAACACTGTGTTAAGCTAAATTCAAGTAGTTTGAGTAGTTGATTTCCGTGTTGTAGGCTTATATGGTATGATAATAAATTATGGAAATTGGATTATGTCTATTGAACTTCTCTATTTTCCTCGAGGGTTGTTTTTTCATATTATGATTTAAGGAGAGAGAGTTTATGCAATTTCTAAAACTTTTTCTATTAACCTCAGAAATATTTATTCTTGATTGGACCTTAATGAAAAATACCTGTGTGGAGATTTGAAAGACTACACTGTGCTTGTATTTAGCCTTAGTTGTTCATTTTCTTCCCAAAAATGAAGGGTTGTGGCATTGTGTGTCTAATATATCATTCATAGGAAAGATTAGGTTTGAAATGTTGTAAAAGATTTGGTGCATCGCCATTTTTATGTTTTACACTTACATTTCCTTTTACCCTTTTCTCCAAAATTCAGAGAAGAGCCAAGTTTCTATAAAAATCCTGGAGGTATTAAGTGAAGCACAAATCGGTCCCCCACTCATTGAATTTTTGATAAGGCTGTCAAAGAGGTGCAAGATTTGATGATGAACAATTCTTTTTCTAGCATGCCTAGTGGGACACGAAGTTTTCTGAATGCTTGATTAGAAGTATGAAATATTTCTTAAATCAGTCCAAGGAAAGAAGCTGGAAATTCCATGCCCAGAATCCAAACAAGAGCATCCTCAAGAGGCAATTTCTATTATTCCCAATTACCCTCCTCGGTATCTAGAAGAAAAATAATTACATGTTTTGTATCACCTATAAGGAGTGATAGAGCAAGGAGTGAGAGCCCAAAATTTAGAGCCTTATCTACCCCACCTAGAGGTTGAACATTCCAAATTAGAATACTAGTGTACTTGATTAATAGGAATTTGTTCTCCATTCACATAGCTTCCCTTGTTGGAAATGTTGTCATTGATGTCAAAGTAAAAAGATGAAGTCATTGATGTCAAATGAATGGACAAGATTGAGAAAAAGAGGGATTGTAGAAATAATGCTTATAATATGATAAGTTTAAGAAAAGCTAGATGTTACATATAATGATGAGTTTAAAAGGGATGCATAAGCAGACTGGTGACAAAAACAAAGTAATAGTTCATGGGAGTATGAAATACGAATGGAGCCTATTGGTGCTCCAAATATCAATAGAATAATTGAATCCTAAAGACTTAGCCAATGTCTTATGCTCAGACTCAAAGGTTGATTTGGCCAACTAACAGGAAATGGGATTAACACACATTTCCCTTGCACTTCAGGCTCTGTAAAACCTAGGGGGTTGACCCTGCAACAACATCTAAAGATCTGGACATACAATTAACATGATATTGCTCAACAAATAATGTCCTCACAGAATTATGCTAAGAAACACAAAATATCACTCAAGATTGGCTAAAACATTGAGTGAATTTCACTAACCGGCATGGAGAACAAGGTAAACATACAACTCAACATACAAAATTGAAATGGTTTTTAATTTTGAAAGATTTGGGACCAAGCTGAAAACAATAGAAGCATGAAAACTTGACCAGTGCTAGAAAATGGGCTATGGAGTCATATAAAGAATCAATTCATCCTACAATGTTGAACATGTTTTGAAGATCTTTGCAAATGTTATCAAATTATGACAAAAAGACCATTGGAGTTTCATCTAATAATCATTCTTTACAAATCCACCTGAAACAAAACACTCCTGTCACAATTGTTGAAGCAATTACACTATTCTCTTAATGATAAGCAATAATAAGCTCAAATTGTGATTCATTAAAGCATTTACATCACTCACAAAATAGAAGGCAACAACAGATGTAACTCAATGCTTGAAAAGACTCAAATAAATTTATTATTGAATCCAAAAGAGTAATACATCTCAGAAATGGAGACAACTATCAGATAAAGTAAAACATGAAAGCACAATTTAGAACAGGCTTTCAGATTTAATTACTCATTTACAATTCCCCTAGCTTTACAATTCGACCCAGAGCTTATGCCTATCTTGTAGAGCTTTCAAAAATTAGAACCGCAAAATTTTTTACAATGAGAGAAGAATGGAAAGATATAGAAGAAGAAAGGAAGAATAGAAGAGTCCAGAAGAATAATCAGAAGATGACAGCTAGTAATATTTCTCCCGTTGATCACCAATTTGTAAAGCCTCTCTCATCTTTCTTCAACAAACTCATTTTTTCCAACAATTTTTCCTTTGCAATATGTTGTTGAGCAACAAAAATTAGACCATGTGATGAAGTTTTCCATCAAGTTCACCAAGAAGTTGAGAGAAAATATCTCCCATGAAAATCCTCTTTTCTATTCTTATGCAATGCTCTGGCTGCAAATATTTCACTTTAACAAAATAAAACATTCTCCCCTCTACACTTTAATTTTTGTTGTTGCATATTACTTTATTTCACCTTGTATTTTATTGCCCAGCAATAAAATATTTAACTTTTATTTTTCATTCTCCAGTAGAGAATATCACTTGCAATTTACATTCACATGCATTTTAAAATATTTTCCATTTTACTTATTTCACTTTACCAAAGTGAAAACATTTCAAAAGTTTTTCTGGGAAAATAAAATTTTACCCGTGTTTACTTCCAACATATATCTTCCCAACAACATTTTATATCACCTCATTTTATTTTACACTTATGTGTAAAATATTCACCACCTATTCACAAAAACCTTTCCTTCACATGGGTACCCACTTCATGCTTTCCTTCATATCTTTTTAAAAAAAAAAATCATTTTCCCTTTAAAAATGCCATTGAGCACTTTATAACATTTAATTGTTTTTCTTTAAAAAATTGGAAAGCTCTCGAACAAACTTCACCCATTCAATAAAGCCACACCTGGGACCACCTGCCACGTGGCACCATATCGCTAGTCTCACGGGAATTAACCCGTGGGCATCTTAAATGTGCAAGACAGTGGGGAAGGGTATAGATTGCATCTGCATTTCATTTCTTTCATCATACCTTCCAAGCATATTAAATGCTTCGCACCATTTAAAATATAGAATAACCTCTGTTTAAGAACAAGTGTGCAAGCCTTTTTTAAAAATACTTATATTTGTGCATTATTTTTTTGTGGGCCCACCAAATACAATGCACTCTCACCAACCCTATGCAAATAATCCATGAGCATTTTCTTTGGGTGAGCTGGCGGGGTGTGGCTTAGATTTGGCTAGAGTTTATTTTGCAATCTCTGTCATTGATTTCTTTTTCACTCTTTCACTTTCCCACCGTTGCCCTAATTCTTTGTTTGGTGTTTGAGCTCGAACATCATTTGTTCTGTGATCATGGTCGCCATTGCTTTACAGGTTCAATTCCTGCACAAACTACAAATACCCCTCTGGGTATGTGCAGGATCATCATGGAAAAAATAGGCCCTTAAGGCAAAAAAATCAGAAAAATCGAGTTAGGGAAACTTGACCTAAAAATTTGAATAAATTATCTATATTATTTCGAAATATGTAAAAATAGAATTTGTAGAAAATTGAATCTAGTTTCTAAACTACTAGGTTTGTTTAAAAACAAAAAATCTATTTGGTGAAAATTTGAAATTCAATGCAGTAGTACTTAAATTTCAGGGAAAAAATAAGAAGTAGGTGACTGTCTCACCACCCTAGCCACAATAAAATGATAGTTTTTTTTAATAATATTTTAGATATAAGTAGAGGACTCATGTCCTGATGTGACATATTTTTTTGTAATTTTGTTTCAAGTAAATAATTAATTATGAATTTTTGATTACAACTTTTAAAAAATATAAAAAACTCGTATGTCTGACCACCTTAACTTGGTCAAAACTTCATGAAATTCAATTTTTCTTTTTTTAATCCTATAGTATGTGAAAAATAGAATGTGACACATATTTTGGATTCAAAAAATGTAATGCTGTTTGAAAGCTAAAGATGTTTTTCAATCAGTCTATCAATCAGGAATTTAGTTGTAATTTGAGTAGAAAATGAATAATAATTAGTTATTAAATTCAAAGTAAAGAATAATTTATATTTGTGAAAAGCTGAGAATCTCCTTTAAAAACCATTTGCGTTTCATCAATTTTGGGTAAAAAAAAGGTCGTCAGCCACATACCCATCATATTGCCACTTTTTGGCCCATCATGATCCTGCACATACCCCTCTTTCTAGCTCGAGACTGCCCTTCTCCACATGCATTCAAAAATACATTTCATTTGTATTAGAGCCCTACTCTTCCTTAAGCTATGGCACTCCATGAAACCCTCCATCTGCCTTTCACTCATGTGGACCTTTCAACAAATCCAACGCAATGGATTTTTCTCCACATCTTGTGTGTTGTGATGACTGTGCATGCCCATATCTGATGGCACCTTTCTTTGAATTTTACAACACCATCACTTAAGATTTTATGCATTTGCTTGGAGTCTCTAAAGTCTTTCAGCGAATCATTTCAATGCAATGGCTATGCTATGGTTTTTCATAGAGTTACATTTATTTGGAGTTTGTTCCCTTTTGACCTATGGATCAGCCCCCTCTATTCAATTTTTGAGGATTTTCATCAAATATATTTTGTGCCAATGCGTGCTTTCAATCTTTGATGGCATTCCATTTTCCATAATGTGTGGTTGTATTTTCTTCAAGGTTTCTAAGACCTTTCAACAGCTCCTTATGCACATTCCCTTTTTCTCTTGATGTTTCCCCTCTATGCATTGAGCTTTTCAGCTCTTTCACCACACCTTGACCTCCTTGCCATCGAGCCCCTTTCAGCATATCATGGCTCCTGCTTGAGGTTTATAAGACATTTTCAATTATCACTTTGTATCCTGTTACCATGGCGTGGGCATCAATTTGATACTGCAATACATTTACTTGAAAGTTTCATTCATTTTGTGTGTTCCCTACTACCATATTAGTCTCTTCCAATGTGTAAACTGCTCTCTGTGAAATTCTAAAGATTCTCAAATAAATCTACTTTGTGCACACTTGATGGCATTCCATCATCCTTAACGCCTCCTTTATGCCTTTGGTGGGTGTGCGTTTGGCCTCAATGGTGCACCAATTCTTCATTTGCTGGAGAGTGTCTAAAGTATTTTCAACATATGCTTTTATGGTGCATTCTCTGCCTACACCTTCTGCATTGCCAACTTTTCTACTTTGATGAATCCACAAACTCATTTGTTGAATACCTTACAATCATGGTATGCCATGAGACAATATTTTTTTGGGGGTTTTGTCCTGCAGCCTTTCGCACACTGGAACTTATCTATCCCATATGCACAAAAAGTCCATTGTTTGCATTTTCTCTTAAGTTGCAAAGCATTTTATAAATTTATTCTGTTCTTGGTAGAATTCACGAGGTCTTTCCTTTGTTGCAGATCATTGGCGGCCTCTGCACACTTTACCCATTGTGTTTGTTTGCAAGTTCAAAATAATTTTTATCAAATGATGTGTGGCCCCTATGCATTTTGCATATTACATTTGTTTCAAGTTTTTTGAAGTCCATTCAAAAAATACATTTGTGTGCCCTCTTTCTGTGCAGTTGCTTAAAAGCTTTTGAATTTTCAATAAATGCAACTTGGTGTATTTGTTGTGCATGTAGCCTCCCCTTCAACCTACTCAAGCCATTTTAAAACTTGGTGATTCCCCATACTATAATTTATTTGCAAGTTTGAAACTTTCACTTAAATTTACAATCTACAAATTTAAAAGTTTATGCATCTTCAAAGAAATCATTACTCCATTGTGTATTGGCTATGCCATGCTCTGTTTACATTTTGTCTTTATGCATACCTGCTATGTGTGGCATTTGTGAAGTTTTGAAGGCTTTTGGCAGATCTATTTTATGTATCGCTGCATTTAGCATTCTATGGAATCTCATGTATTTAGTTCTTTTGATGTTCATCTTTCAAATTTCCATCAATCATTCTTCATTTCAAACACATATGTTTCAAAGCTTTCAAAATCTTTTCAGCAGATGCATTTGGTAAACCTTCTTCTCCATCCTTTGAAAGATCGGCCATGCGCTTCAATGTGGCTCAAGCCACTTCAAAATGCATAAAATTTGATTATTGAGTTATTTGGTGCAGCCTTTGATCACTTTCCTCATTGATTTTTTTTGCTCAAGGAGGTTTGTTTGTCTCATTTCATGGCAACTCAAATGGAGCACTATTTCCTTCAATTTGTACTTCATGACATTAATGCCTTTTGGAATCATTCAGCCAATTAAGCTATTTTCCATATGTATGCCTCCACAATTCGAGCATTCACAATTATAACAATGAATCCCCCATTCTTCATGTTTTTGACAGATGTCCACATCAACAAAAACAATCATACTAGTGCAAAGCATGTTGGGCCCCAAGTGGGTTTGACTAAAAAAAAATCATTTTCAAACAAGTATTATGCTCTAACTGACCTGAGGCAACTTATGAGTGGATCAAAGATGAAAACATGAAATGGGTTTTCATTAAAACATGCTTTCTAACCCTTCTAAAAAATGAGAAAAACTATCCAAGTAGGCTCTGGAAAACTGGTCAAACGACCTCCTGGAGACATAAATAATTGCAGGCATGTAGCCATTGGTCTAGAAAGTGTAGTTCAAAAGGTGGATCAGAGAAATCTATCATGAGGAAAAATTTATTAGCTATCAAAGTTGCTTGAAATTTCTACAATAGACAACTGTTCTGAAACAATTAAAACTCAAGAGATCACCTCATTGCAAAAATATCAAATCAACTCCTAGCGAGCTACCACTGGACATAGTAGACCACCTTGGTATAGTGAAAATTTGTACACAAGGAATTTCCATGAATCATCTCCTATCAAAAGATATTGATGCTCAAAGTTTGCCTCTTAGAAAGGTTTCTGGAAATGCAGGTGCAGAACTGAAGAAATTCCATTTGGTTTTGATCTACTAAAAATAGAAAATCAAATCATTAGTCTCTGAAAACTGACATGTGATCTCATCCTGGTATGGAGAATGTAGAACAACATTCACCTTGACTTGACAGTCAACTTGTTGCAAAATGCAAGCTCAAACACAAGGCTACTTTGCAAAACTGAATGTTTGCAAACAACAGAAAAGTGTCAAAACCCTCTAACTTCACTTTTTGAAACCTTGACAAAACTCATCGTGGGAAGCTGAAAATTGACGTACCTACTCACATAGGACACATGAGTGTTTTTGCAAAGGGATTTTGCTCCAAAATCAACAACCTCTAAAATATGACCCTCCAAAGTAGGCCATTCAGGCAGATTTCTCAATTGCACTTCTAAAAGTGTAGAGGGAAAATTTCAAAATGGGCATCTCAAATTTGCAAAATTTGATAGTGCCATCAGAGCCAAAAAAAAGAAGGGATCATATGCTAAGAAAGGAGCGCTTCAATATCAATAACAAATATGAAAGGATATCGTGGCTTTAATTGAGGTAGTGACGTGAATCTGGAAGAAGCGACACAAATTATAAGGAAATGTATCATTCTTCTAAGAAATAGTTTTGAGAGCTTGAGGTATATTTAATTGAAGACTATAGGCGTGTTGACAGGGAGTTCTTAACTGACGGATTAAATTGTGTAACTTAGTAATATACATCATGTGTATTTATTCTGAAGGGTCGATACCATTCCATATCACATCCTAAGGAGAAGGCATGAGATGTAATGCCCCTTCGTGTTAACCCCAAAGGACAACAAAACACCGCACATTTTTATTTTTTTTAAGTGAAACATTGTATAAGATGGAAATGTACAATATTAACATGAAAAGCAATTATGCATTTGCAAGGTGATCTACGTCCTTTGGGGTACATGGAACGGTCATTACAAACACTAAACTTTTATCCAAATGAAAGTGAAAGAGAAACATAAGGATAACATACATTCATCCATAATTCTAAGAGAGATGCAATATTTTATTGTGATTCAATTCATAGTTTCATGTTACAATTGAGGAGCATATTTCCATAGATACATGCCATAGACACAATAGTACATTAAATAGAGCTTCCTTTATATCATTAGGAAGAATAAATTGAGTACATAAATGAGGTTTATGGTACAAAATGAAGGAAAGTCTTCATCCAAGCGAAGCTTTGGAACTCTGCATCCACATCTATAATGTGAACACATCCTCGGAACCTAATGGGTGCATATCACATTCCACCCGACCATGTGGACCCAAATGTCCACCCCCCATGCTAGGAAATGACAAGAAAGGGTCCACATCCAACAAATTAAAGTAAACAAGACTAATATAAACATTGACATAGAACAACATCCCAAAGTACATCAACAAGTACATCAACAAGTACATCAACAATTACATCGACAAGTACATCAACAAGTACTTCTACAAGTGTGTCAACAAGTACATCAACAAGTACATCAATAAGCACATCAATAAGTACATCAACACTTCCAGAGGCTATCAAGCAAAGAAGGGTAAACGGATACTATGGGAGAGTGTCATCACATGGCCTTACATGGATTATCCAAACAACCTATCCCAAGGTACTGCCTCCATCTATGGTTATCTAGGCAACCTATCTCAAGGCACCGCTCCATAGGGTGACTCATGCGAGACCACTTACCTTTCGTGAGGACAATGCAGTGATCTTACCAACCAGGTCTTCTCATCCCATCCTTAGTTTGTGAAAGCACTAATGGTATGCGTGAGGCACATCATTAATCTTGTTTAATCTTTTAGCTAAGTAAACCCACTAGTTTATTAATTATATTATCACTTGTTTAGGAACTCTTCCATGGGTTACCCTAACAGCCCCTTTGTGCACCGACCCCCATGAAGAGCCACCCTCCCCAACAGTTCCACAACATATCTCACAAGCACAAGGGGTGTACCAAACATAAAACCCATAAAATGAAAACACATGCGAGGCATGTACCATCTCGCTCATAATCACAACCAAAAATGCAAGGAAATCATGGAACAAGGTACACCCATGAGCTCAAAATAGAATCACAATCAATGCAATTCAAAGGTCTATTCAAGAGAATATACAACACACTCACAAAAGGTTCCTATCACCTCTGGAAGTCTAACAACATGTCACACATGGCTAACAAATGGAAGTAACTTAAACATTTGGGTTCCCCTCATATCCAAAATATATCTAGACATAAAATTACCCAAAATGTGCAATAAAATGAGAGGGGAAATATGAACAACAAAGAATCACTAGTATGCATAAAGAATCAATTCCAAAGAGTAACTCAGGGTAAATAATTAACTATCTAACATGTTCAAGATAAACTATAAGTGTCCATTCCCTTAAGTGTATACACAATTCAATTCTACAAAAGATAATGTAAAGAATAATTAATTAATTAACTATAATTAAATTTATTTCCACCATAAAACCCTTTAATTAAATATGCACTATGAACTCTACATATGAGAGCTATCAAATTTATTTTAATTTAAATTAATTAAAATTTAATAATAAATTTAATTCAGATGTAACATATTTGTTTCAAACAAATAAATTTCAGCTAAATATATTAGTAAACGAATTTGTAAACAATTTTAACTTTAGATAACTTGCAAATAAAACTAATTTTAAATGCACTAGCCCAATATTCACGACATACATTTTAACTGCCTACCTTATCCATAAATACAAATAACCTAACTTAGTAAAACATGCATTTATTACATGATATTATAAATTCATGAATCAATTAACTCTACAAAGATTTAAATGTATATACATAAACTATGAGTAAAATTTTAATTTAAAGAAAGACAAATTTTACCATTTAAACAAGAAAATTCAAACAACCTAATTCACATTAAATAATATTTATATTCAATGGATAAAATTAATCTGATATTCAATTTCCTACTAGCACTTTAATCTAAAGAAATTTGAGATAAAGATACAACCCCATAGATGAAAATTCATGATGATAATTTACCTTGAGAATTGCAAGAAAGTGAATTCGTAATTTACCTTAATAGTGAATAATAACTACCTATTAAACTCAAATGATCATTTGTTTATCTTTAAATCAAAATTTAAAATTATCAATATGAATATTAATATTCAGGGATTGAAAAATTCAATTTAACAAAGGATGTGATAGGGTAACATTCTTTTTCCAATATAAGCTAATAAATTCATTTATCTATGTTGAATATTAATATAAATAACTTAACTGAGTATAAGGAATTAAATTTTGCTATAGAAATTCTTTACTGGCTCATCCAGAAAAATAAAATAAAATAAAATTACCAAGCTATATTACTTGATTATTTTCCTATCAATACTTCCATTATAAAACAAAATTAAATCAAGGTTCCGTAATTATATTTTCATACCCAGAAATAAACATACACCTATATACAGAGATATGAGTGATATTTTTTTTAACTGATATATATTTATATCAACATAAACATTATATGTAACAAATATATATATATATATATATATATATATATATATTAATTAAGTCCCTCTCCTTACTCTTAAAATTTTATTTAATAAAATACTTTTAAATATACTTAATTTCATCCTTAAATCCCCTAAACTATTGATTCGATAAACTGCCTTTTATTAAATCCCCCTCTTTCTTTTACTATGTCATTTTTAAGAGTAGAGGTTTTTAACAAACTATAAAGTGAATGCATGGTTTTCTTAAAGAAAAGGATGATTTCCATTAAATATGGAAAGGAGGATAAAAAAGGAATATCTGCACAGTAAAAACAAAACAATTTTGGTAGACAATAAGCGTAGCATGGAGAAGGGCATTAACTACTGGAAAAATACCTAAAAGAAATGTGATCTCTAGAAATGCAATGGTTGCAGGATAAGTACAAAGAAGACATTTTTGGGTTTCAAAATTTTGTAGTTGTAGACAGGTAACTCCAAAACATAGATTTATTCATTGTTCCTTGCTGACACTGAGGTTGCTAAAGATTAAGGGATAGAAGAAGCAACTATGGTTAGCTCCAGCGTATGCACTAATGTTGCATACTCATATAACGACGATGTTGATAAAGAGAAAATGCAAATAAAACAAAAGATGCTAAGGATGAGTTCAATGGAAGAAAAGAGGCATCTCAAGGAATACAATTATCAGGTTAAAACTTTGCAACTTCCATAGCTACAGTTGAGATAGGTTGACAAAGACATCAGGGAAAATATAAGCAGCAGTCAGAAGCAATAACCAACGCTAGTGGTGACAGTAATAATGGGTTAGCAACCAAAGAAAATCAAAGAAATGGTAAAAATTAAAGATAGTGCATAGAGCATAAAAAAATAAAAATAAATAAATAAATAAAATAGAAATCCTCTTTTCCCTTGTTGGTGTTTCCTTACTCTCCTATGTCGTTTCAATCTCAAGAAGGCCAGTTGAAGTCACACAGGTACGAGCTACTTTAACTAGCAGGAGAAACCTCCAAAGTCAGGAAAAATTAAACCAGTGCGCAGGAAATAACTAGTACATTTTTGTTTTTTTCTTCATCATTATGAATAATTTTTGTGAGTTCAAAGTTGGGAAAAGCTTTTCTAATATATTATTATGTTGACCCTATTTTATTTTAAGTGTTGCAATTGTGATAGGTTGACAATAAAATCAAGAACGTTATTTAAACTTTTAACTTCCTATCTGTTTAAGTGTTGTAGCTAAAAACGGTTGACAATGGAATAAGAGAGAATATGAATTTACCCTAGAGTAATCTCCATGAACCTTTAACCTAAACAATACCATATTTATTTATTTATTGCACAAGTATTTGAGAAATACGGAAACACATTCATCAATTGCAGCCAAGTCAGAAGTAGAAAATTTTATTTTACAGTGAAAGAAGAAAATCCCCTGAACTCTATGCAGGGTTAATTCATTGGAAAACAAATAATTGTATTAAGAAGTTAAAATTTTATTGATTGAAGTTTAAAATATGGAATTCAACCATTAAAAACTCAAATTCACTAACCTGGATTTGGCAGTCCGTGATAGAATTTTCCCTTCTGTAAAATTTCTCTTCACCCTCTGTGTTTTCTGTAACTCCCCTTCTTCCCTGTTTTCTCTTCTTCTTTTTTTTTAATTCAAGACATTCTTTCCAATCTCAATGAGCAAGGTACAAGTGTCCATCAACACAAATTTCAATTTTACACCCGACACCTATTATTTACCTTGTTTAACACTTGGAGGAATTTAGTAAATGAAGAAATCTACCTCTCTAATCTTGTTTGCGTTATGAAACAATTTCATCCACCCTTTTTTATTTTTAATTGCTATTTTAATAGATGCCACATCATACTTAATTAACTCCCAAAATAAATAAAATAAAATAAATCTCTTACGGAGGGTGGATTTTTCAATTATTTAAATATCCATATGTATACACATAATTATTATTTATTATTTTATTTAGTTCAAACTTTACTTTAGATTGATATTTCGTTGCAACCCTTAAAATAGTTTAAATTAAATTTAAAATTTATCAAATGATTTAAATTTAAACTTTAAACTTCAAATATCCACTATTTAAAATACAAATTTGTATTTCATTTGCATTTTAATATAATTATAACCTTAACATTAATTCAATATTTTTAATTATTAAGATTCCCTTAATAATTTAATAATTTAATCGATTACTATAATTAAATTCATATTATAAAAATAAACTATGAAACTCAAAACAAGGACCAAATGAACATAGCAATGACTATGCCTGATACTAAAAGCACATCAATTGCCAATAATGATACACATCCAAACAACACAGTAAACACATCAAGATTTACGACATGAAACAATCAACATAAAATAGTACAATACCCTAACGGGATGAAGTACTGACGTATGACATACACAAACATGGACACTTCCTTGTCAAATCCTTAAACCACATCATAACCATTGGGTATGTTGGGCATGCTCAGACCCGACGGTGTGGGTGGAGTCAGTGCCCAGTACCTGCAGTCCTGCATAAAAACAAGTGTTGGAACAACATAGATATCTAATGTCAAATACATTGTGAGAGAGAATTGCGGTGTGGCAGGGAACTTACATATGAGTGATTCAACACCATCCCCCTCACCCAAACCTCAAACATCAGGGCAACATTATACATAGCATGAAATGAGTATTAAACAATTTACATAGTCACACAATATAGCATAATCAGGAAAGATGGTACCATGCATCATTATATTATCAACATCATAAAACACTATCATGTGTATCCAAACAAAACACATAAGCTAAAATAGGAAAAACAATCACCAATGTAATCTCGAGCCTGCAGCAAACGTAAACAGTATCCACATAGAACAAAAGAGAATAGTATCATGAGGGGCACTACATCCTCCCCCCTAGAACTAGGCTTACTCCAGGAAGCCAGAAAACAAAAAAGGAAAATACTCTCGGATGTGGGAGGCATCCTCCCATGATGCTGACGACTCATCATTAGGGTCCCATTGGACCCTCACCTACTAAATCTCTCTGCCCCTGAGAATGAGTCTCCTCTGCTGCAGTACGGTGATGGGCTCGAGTGCCAGCTACCCATCCTTGACCTGTAATGCATTCCAATCAAGCACATGAGAAATATCTGGATGATAGGGTATGAGTACAAAAACATGAAACACATTGTGAATGCGTGATAGACTAGGTGGAAATGCTAGATAATAAGCAATAGGGCCAATTCTCTCCAACACCTTGAATGGTCCCACAAAATGAGGTGTAAGCTTAGAGCCTTTTCTGTAACAAATTGGACTCTTTCACGGATGCACTCGTAAGGAAAGCCGATCTCCAACCGAAAACTGACGGTCAACCCTATGAGCATCAGTATACTTCTTTTGTCTATCCTGAGCTGCTACTAAGTGCCCTTTGATGCGAGCAACTTGTTGTTCCATATCCTAAAGCATTTTGGGTCCTAGCAAAACTCGGTCCTCAAGACGATCCCAACTCAGCGGGGTCCGACAGGGATGGCCATATAATGCCTGAAAGGGAGTCATGTTAATTGAGCTATGATAACAGTTATTATAAGAAAACTCTACCAAATGTAAGTAATCCTTCTAATGAGACTGCTGATCCATTATGTACATACAGAGCATGTCCCCAAGAACCTGGTTGACTCTTTCAGTCTGACCATCTGTTTCAAGATGGTAGGTGGAACTGAAGTTTAGTTGGGTCCCTAAGGAATGTTGCAATGATGTCCACAATGTACAAGTGAATACCAGATCTTGATCAAAAATGATCTTTCACAGAATCCCATGCAGTCAAACGATATCCTCCATGAAAATTCTAGCTACAAAGGAAGCAGTATAGGAGGATCGAATAGGAGATAAGTGTGCCACCTTGGTCAACCTATCAACCATGACCATGATAGCATCATATCGATGAGAAGACATTAGTAAACCAACAATAAAGTCCATTGAGATGATATCCCATTTCCATTCAGGAACAAGATGAGGCTGTAAAAGACCTGCGGGATGATGGTGTTCTACCTTAACTCTCTGACATTCAAGACATCTTGCCACAAAGTCTGCAATATATCTCTTCATTCCAACCCAAAAGTACAGTGGACGAAGATCTGCATACATCATCTTGACTCCCGGATGAGCGAAGTAGGGAGCTCGATGTGCTTCAGTCATGATTAGGGTACAAAGACCCTCTATAGGAGGCACATACATATGACGAAAAAATCACAAAAGCCCGTCAAATTCCATAGCATAACCATAAAAATTTCCCTCTAGAACCCTATCTGACTCAATTTCTTCCTTCACTTCCTGATACCAACTATCTGTGGGAAGTGATGTGAGAATCTGGGTCCTCAAATCCACATCAAGAGTTATTGTAGATATCTCATGTCTCCGTTGACTCAAAGCATCTGCTACTACATTTTCCTTGCCCTGGATGTACTTAACCTCAAAATCATATTCACAAAGAAAATCCATCCATCTCTTTTGCCTGGAATTTAGGTTTGGCTGAGTAAAAATGTACTACAAGCTGTGATGATCGCTATGAAGTTCAAAATGATTCCCTAATAAGAAGTGCCTCCATCGCACAAGGGCATGGACAACTGCGGCTAAGTCTAAATCATGAGTAGGGTAATTTAGCTCATGGTCCTTGAGCTTGCGGGACTCAAAAGCAATCACACGACCTTCCTGCATCAAAACAACTCCCAAACCTTCCAAGGAAGCATCTGTACATACTACGAATTCCCTAGTAGGATCAAGAACTGCTAGAATCGGTGCACTAGTCAACTTATCCTTTAGGGTCTAAAAAGCTAACTGACATTGTTCATACCAAACAAAATTCTTTCCTTTTCTCTGAAGGGTCATGATGGGATGTGCAATCCTCAAAAAACCCTCCAAGAATCGCCTATAGTAGCCTGCCAAACCCATAAAACTATGAATCTCAGGAACATTCGTGGGTGCAAGCCAATCAACAATGGCTTGGATCTTCGAAGGATCCACATAAATTCCTTCACCAGAGATTATGTGACCCAAGTATTTCACTTCATTCTTATAAAACTCACACTTAGACAAATTAGCATACAACTAATTGTCTCTTAAGCACTGCAACACCTGCCTCAAGTGTACTTCATGCTCCTCCATAGTTTTTGAGTATATCAGAATATCATCGAGGAACACTAGAAAAAATCTGTCCAAGTAGGTACGAAAGACTCCATTCATTAGGCACATGAAAATTGATGGTGCATTCGTCAACCCGAATGACATAACAGTGAATTCATAATGCCCATATAGGGTGTGAAATGCTATTTTGTGAATATTGGCTTCGACTATCTACAATTGATGGTATCCTGACTTAAGATCTATTTTAGAAAATACCTGAGCTCCTTTTATCTGATCAAATAGGTCATTGATTCTTGGCAAAGGGTACTGGTTCTTTATTGTCACCTTGTTAAGCTGCCTGTAGTCGATGCACAAATGGAGGGAACCATCCTTCTTCTTTACGAATATAACTGGTGCTCCCCACTGGGAAACACTAGGATGAATGAATCCTTTTTCTAAAAGTTCCTCTAATTGCAAACAGAGTTCTTGAAGCTCGTGGGTTGTCATCCGATATGGAGCCTGAGATATAGGCTCAGCCCCAGGTACAAGGTCAATTCAAAAGTCGATGTCACGCTTTGGTGGCATTCCTGGAATCTCACTTGGAAAAACATCTGCAAATTCCTTAAGAAGAGGATAGTCATCCAATGACACCTATTGAATTTCTCCCAACTCCAAGTCATTGATTGACACAGCAAACAACTGACAGCCTTGACGGAAACACCTCTTCAATTGCATAGCAGAAATCATCTGCAATGAGATGGGTCTTTGTATGCCAATAATCTCCACTTCATTTCCTGAATCATCTACACACCGCACAGCCTTGTGGTGACAATCAATTATTGCATGGTGAGCATTTAGCCAATCCATGCCCAAGACTACATCATAGGACCCAAGGGGTAGAATTCAAAGGTCCACCTTAGTCACCGATGACCCAATTTTCAAAACACAACCCTGAACAAATGATTCAACTGCTACTTTTTCCCCAGAGGCCAATTCGACCTGCCACTTAATGCCTTGCCTTATTGCCACCAGTCTACAATGCTCTACTACTGAAGGGGAAATAAATGAATCTGATGCACCAGAATCAAATAGAATAGATATACTAGTGCCTTGTAACACACCTGATGCCTCGACCACAGTGCCATGGTGATCTGCTTGACGGTTTTCAACCATCGCAAAGACTTGATGAGATTTTCCTGCATCGCCCACTGTTGGCTCGAAAATGGCTGGCCTCTGACTGAACCTTGAAGTCTTCTTTTGTGGACATTGTCTAGCAATATGTCCTTGTTGACTGCAGGAGAAACAACCTGTACTCTAACCAAAACCCCCACCTCTTGATGGAGCACTAGACTGCTACTAACTGTTCCAACTAGGAGTTGACTGTGAGCTTTGAGTAGACTGCTCAAAATGGTTATGCCGATTGTGCTGCCAACTCTGATTATTTTTGAATTGATTTCTATTGCCCTACTGAGATTGGAAACTTTTGTGCTTAGACTATGATTGTTGATTTTTTGTCCGCCCTTAGAAGGCACATGGTGACTCCTTGAAGATCCTAAAGTTTGAGGTTGCCCACCTCGAGAACTAGAACCAAAATTAGATGCACTACCAATCTGCACCCCTGTGTGACCTCCCAATGCCATGGCCAGATTTTCCTCTACTAGATGAGCCTTCTCAATGGCTACCTCCATTATTTTTGGTTGGAAGACTTGAACACCTCCATTGATTTGGGCATTTAAGCCCCTGACAAAATGTTGTACAAGCATTGCCTCGTCATTGCTGATTCCTGCATACTGCTTGAGCTCATAGAATCGATGCTCGTACTGATCAACTGACATTGCCATTTGTCTTAACTCATGAAACTCATCTGCTCAGCATTTTCTCCAATGATCTGAGAGGAACCGAGCCCTAAATCTCTCCAAAAACAATTCCCACATCACGGTGCTAATGTCTTGGTGCAACTTCTATTCTTCTAAACACCATGATGTAGATGCAAAGCCTCTAAGATGCATGATGATGCACCTAGCCCATGCATTGCTGCCATATGGATGCATTGCAAAGCAACGATCCAAGTCTATTAACCAAGTTTCTGCTCAAGTCCTCTGCCAACACCATCAAAAGTGGGAGGATGGGCTCTCAAAAGATCCCTCATGTGACCTGCCACCACTGCATCTTGCTCTATTGATACTTCCTTCCGCCTCAAAGACCTCTCTCTTTCCCTCTCTACTTCCTACCCTCCTTCTGGCCTAGGGCCTAAACGGCCAAGCACCTCCTCCAACAATTGTCCTAACTACAAGCCATCCATTCTTGGCTGCTCTGAATTTGGACCTTCTCCATGATCTAAATGATTTTGAGATCCCTGTTGTTCCTCACATTCTGATTCATGGGAACTTTGTGATGGAGTACTTTCATGGATGGCTCTATGACCACCACCCCCTCGGCCTATGCCACGACCATGGCCTCTAACCCGAGGCATGCTCCTGCATGACATTAGGTAGGAACATGTCAAATAAAGAGCTAAGCACAAAGGTTAGCTTAATGGGCACAATTAACCTAGAGTACCCAGAGTTGTAAACCTTGCGCTCTAATACCAATTGTGTAATGCCCTGCCATGTTAACCCCAAAGGACAACAAAACACTGCACATTTTTTTTTTTAAGTGAAACATTGTATAAGATGGAAATGTACAATCTTAACATGAAAAGCAATTATGCATTTGCAAGGTGATCTACGTCCTCTGGGGTACATGGAACGGTCATTACAAACACTAAACTTTTATCCAAATGAAAGTGAAAGAGAAACATAAGGATAACATACATTCATCCATAATTCTAAGAGAGATGCAATATTTTATTGTGATTCAATTCATAGTTTCATGTTACAATTGTGGAGCATATTTCCATAGATACAACATGTCATAGATACAATAGTATATTAAATAGAGCTTCCTTTATATCATGGGGAAGAATACATTGAGTACATAAATGAGGTTTATGGTAAAAAATGAAGGAAAGTCTTCATCCAAGCGAAGCTGTGGAACTCTGCATCCACATCTGTATTGCAAACACATCTTGGGAACCCAATGGGTGCATAGCACATTCCACCTGACCATGTGGACCCAAAGGTCCACCCCCTGTGCTAGGAAATGACAAGAAAGGGTCCACATCCAACAAAATAAAGTAAACAAGACTAATATCAACACTGACATAGAACAACATCCCAAAGTACATCAACAAGTATATCAACAAGAAAATTGACAAGTACATCAACAAGTACATCGACAAGTACATCAAAAAGTACTTCTACAAGTGTGTCGACAAGTACATCAACAAGTACATCAATAAGCACATCAATAAGTACATCAACACTTCTAGAGGCTATCAAGCAAAGAAGGGTAAATGGATACTATGGGAGAGTGTCATCGCATGGCCTTACATGGATTATCCAGACAACCTATCCCAAGGTACTGCCTCCATCTATGGTTATCCAGGCAACCTATCTCAAGGCACCGCTCCATAGGGTGACTCATGCGGGGCCACTTACCTTTCGTGAGGACAAGGCAGTGATCTTACCAACCAGGTCTTCTCATCCCATCCTTAGTTTGTGAAAGCACTAACGGTATGGGTGAGGCACATCATTAATCTTGTTTAATGTTTTAGCTACCCAAACCCACTAGTTTATTAATTATATTATCACTTGTTTAGGAACTCTTCCATGGGTTACCCTAACAGCCCCTTTGTGCACTGACCCCCATGAAGAGCCACCCTCCCCAATAGTTCCACAATATAGCTCACAACCACAAGGGGTGTACCAAACATAAAACCCATAAAATGAAAATGCATGCAAGGCATGTACCATCTCGCTCATAATCACAACCAAAATGCAAGGAAATCATGGAACAAGGTACACCCATGAGCTCAAAATAGAATCACAATCAATGGAATTCAAAGGTCTATTCAAGAGAATATTCAACACACACAGAAAAGGTTCCTATCACCTCTGGAAGTCTAAAAAAATGTCACCCATGGCTAACAAATGGAAGTAACTTAAACATTTGGGTTCCCATCATATCCAAAATATATCTAGACATAAAATTACCCAAAATGTGCAATAAAACAAGAGGGGAAATATGAACAACAAAGAATCACTAGTATGCATAAAAAATCAATTCCAAAGAGTAACTCAGGGTAAATAATTAACTATCTAACATGTTCAAGATAAACTATAAGTGTCCATTCCCTTAAGCGTATACACAATTCAATTCTACAAAAGATAATGTAAAGAATAATTAATTAATTAACTATAATTAAATTTATTTCCACCATAAAACCCTTTAATTAAATATGCACTATGAACTCTACATATGAGAGCTATCAAATTTATTTTAATTTAAATTAATTAAAATTTAATAATAAATTTAATTCAGATGTAACATATTTGTTTCAAACAAATAAATTTCAGCTAAATCTATTTGTAAAAGAATTTGTAAACAACTTTTACTTTAGATAACTTGCAAATAAAACTAATTTTAAATGCACTAGCCCAATATTCACGGCATACATTTTAACTTCCTGCCATATCCATAAATACAAATAACCTAACTTAGTAAAACATGCATTTATTACATGATATTATAAATTCATGAATTAATTAACTCTACAAAGATTTAAATGTATATACATAAACTATGAGTAAAATTTTAATTTAAAGAAAGACAAATTTTACCATTTAAACAGGAAAATTCAAACAACCTAATTCACATTAAATAATATTTATATTCAATGGATAAAATTAATCTGATATTCAGTTTTCAACTAGCACTTTAATCTAAAGAAATTTGAGATAAAGTTACAACCCAATAGACGAAAATTCATGATGATAATTTACCTTGAGAATTGCAAGAAAGTGAATTTGTAATTTACCTTAATAGTGAATAATAACTACCTATTAAACTCAAATGATCATATGTTTATCTTTAAATCAAAATTTAAAATTATCAATATGAATATTAATATTCAGCGATTGACAAATTCAATTTAACAAAGGATGTGATAGGGTAACATTCTTTTTCCAATATAAGCTAATAAATTCATTTACTTATGTTGAATATTAATGTAAATAACTTAACTGAGTATAAGGAATTAAATTTTGCTATAGAAATTCTTTACTGGCTCATCCGGAAATTTTTTTTTAAAAAAATTACCAAGTTATATTACCTGATTATTTGCCTATCAATACTTCCATTATAAAACATAATTAAATCAATGTTCCATAATTATATTTTCGTACCCAGAAATAAACATACACCTATATATAGATATATGAGTGATAATTTTTTTAACTGATATATATTTATATCAACATATACATTATATGTAACAAATATATATATATATATATATATATATATATATATATATATATATATATATATATTAATTATGTCCCTCCCCTTACTCTTAAAATTTTATTTAATAAAATACTTTTAAATATACTTAATTTCATCCTTAAATCCCCTTAACTATTGATTCGATAAACTGCCTTTTATTAAATCCCCCTCTTTCTTTTACTCTGTGCTTTTTAAGAGTAGAGGTTTTTAACAAACTATAAAGTGAATGCATGGTTTTCTTAAAGAAAAGGATGATTTCCATTAAATATGGAAAGGAGGATAAAAAAAGAATATCTGCATGGTAAAAACAAAACAATTTTGGTAGACAATAAGCGTAGCATGGAGAAGGGCATTAACTACTGGCATAATGCCTAAAAGAAATGTGATCTCAAGAAATGCAATGATTGCAGGATAAGTACAAAGAAGACGTTTTTGGGTTTCAAAATTTTGTAGTTGCAGACAAGTAACTCCAAAATACAGATTTATTCATTGTTCCTTGCTGACACTAAGGTTGCTAAAGATTAAGGGATAGAAGAAGCAACTGGGGTTAGATCTAGTGTATGCACTAATGTTGCATACTCATATAACGACGATGATGATAAAGAGAAAATGCAAATAAAACAAAAGATGCTAAGGCTGAGTTCAATGGAAGAAAAGAGGCATCTCAAGGAATACAATTATCAGGTTAAAACTTTGCAACTTCCACAGCTACGGCTAAGACAGGTTGACAAAGACATCATGAAAAATATAAGCAATAGTCAGAAGCAATAACCAACGCTACTGGTGACAACAATAACGGGTTAACAACCAAAGAAAATCAAAGAAATCGTATAAATTAAAGATAGCGCATGGAGCATAAAATAAATAAATAAATAAAAGAGAAATCCTCTTTTCCCCTACTAGTGTTTCCTTACTCTCCTATTTCGTTTCAATCTCAAGAAGGCCACTTCAAGTCACATAGGTACGAGCTACTTTAACTAGCAGGAGAAACCTCCAAAGTCAGGGAAAATTAAACTAGTGCGCAGGAAATAGCTGGTATGTTTTTTTTTTTTTCTTCATCATTATGAATATTTTTTGTGAGTTCAAAGTTGGGAAAATATTTTCTAATATATTATTATGTTGACCCTATTTTATTTTAAGTGTTGGAACTGTGATAGGTTGATAATAAAATCAAGAACGTTACTTAAACTTTTAACTTCCTATATGTTTAAGTGTTGCAGCTGAAAATGGTTGACAATAGAATAAGAGAGAATATGAATTTACCCTGGAGTAATCTCCATGAACCTTTAACCTAAACAAGACCATATTTATTTATTTATTGCAAAAAGATCGGATAAATACGGAAACACATTCATCAATTGCAGCCAATTCAGAAGTAGAAAATTTTATTTTATGGTGAAAGAAGAAAATCCCCTGAACTCTAGGCAGGGTTAATTTAGTGGCAAACAAATAATTGCATTAAGAAGTTAAAATTTTATTGATTGAAGTTTAAAATATGGAATTCAACCATTAAAAACTCAAATTCACTAACCTGGATTTGGCAGTCCATGACAGAATTTTCCCTTCTGTAAAATTTCTCTTCACCCTCTGTGTTTTCCGTAACTCCCCTTCTTCCCCGTTTTCTCTTTTTTTTAAAAAAAAATTCAAGACATTCTTTCCAATCTCAATGAGCAAGGTACAGGTGTCCATCAACACAGTTTTCAATTTTACACCCGACACCTATTATTTACCATATTTAACACTTGGAGGAATTTAGTTAATCAAGAAATCTACCTATCTAATCTTGTTTGCATTATGAAACAATTTCATCCACCCTTTTTTTTTAATTACTATTTTAACAGATGCCACATCATACTTAATTAACTCCCAAAATAAATAAAATAAAATAAATCTCTTATGGAGGGTGAATTTTTCAATTATTTAAATATCCATATGTATACACATAATTATTATTTATTATTTTATTTTGTTCGAACTTTACTTTAGATTGATATTTCGTTGCATCCCTTAAAATAGTTTAAATTAAATTTAAAATTTATCAAATGATTTAAATTTAAACTTTAAACTTCAAATATCCATTATTTAAAATACAAATTTGTATTTCATTTGCATTTTAATATAATTATAACCTTAACATTAATTCAATATTTTTAATTATTAAGATTCCCTTAATAATTTAATAATTTAATCTATTACTATAATTAAATTCATATTATAAAAATAAACTATGAAACTCAAAACAAGGACCAAATGAACTTAGCAATCACTATGCCTGATACTAGAAACACCTCAAGTGCCAATAATGATACACATCCAAACAACACAGTAAACACATCAAGATTTATGACTTGAAACGATCAACATAAAACAGTACAATACCCTAATGGGAGGAAGTACTGACGGATGGCAGACACGGACATGGACACTTCCTTGTCGAATCCTTAAACCACATCATAACCATTGGTTATGTTGGGCATGCTCAGACCCGACGGTGCGGGTGGAGTCGGTGCCCGGTACCTACAGTCCTGCATAAAAACAAGTGTTCGAACAACATATATATCTAATTTCAAACACATTGTGAGAGAGAATTACAGTGTGGCAGGGTGCTCACATATGAGTGATTCAACACCATCCCCCTCACCCAAACCTCAAACATCAGCACAACATTATACATAGCATGAAATGAGTATTAAACAATTTACATAGTCACACAATATAGCATAATCAGGAAAGATGGTACCATGCATCAATATATTATCAACATCATAAAACACTATCATGTGTATCCAAGTAAAACACATAAGCTCAAATAGGAAAAACAATCACCAATGTAATCTCGAGCCTACAACAAATGTAAACAGTATCCACATAGAACAAAAGAGAACAATATCATGAGGGGCACTACATGAGATATCATTGAGAAATTAAGGGAAGATAGTAAATGTTCTAATTTTGGCATTTCACAGGTGGTTGATATCAAAATGAAATATTCACAGGGCAATTGACATATGCAATGGAATCAAATTACCATATTAGTCGATATGATTATGAAAACCATCACCAAGCTTTGAAGATCATTACACTAGATTTTATATCTTGTGTGCTTTGTAACCTATTGCCGATATATAAAGTTGTGTAGTGATCAATATATGATTGAAACTAATTCCAAATTGATTATTATCATTGGTGAGCCCATATCGAGCATTAAGGATTGTAAAACATTATTATCGAGCCCTATATTGAAAATGATATAAACAACAAATAAAAGATTTGAAAGACAACGATTAAATATTGTTAATGGGATCAATTAACTTGAAGAAAACAACACATAATAAAATGATAAATAAGGTGACATTTTTCAAAATAAAAATTGAGCAATTAAGATAAACAAATAGGTAGTGATTATGTTTAACAAAGGCAAGGGTTGCGATTAGATGAAAAGTCAACAAATCATTAGAAAGTTGTCTGAAGTGTGATCACCTTTCAAGAAAGGTGCCTTTATTCATGACTTCATGGAGATATAAAAGTAAAAACAAGAGCATGTAATGAGTAATGAGTAATGGAATAAAAGATATATTATATGAGGAACAGATTAGGAAGACATAAAGATGTCTTGTGTGAAATAAAAGCTATATCATTTGAACCTCAACAAGTAAATCAAATGAAGAGTTTTCAAAATATAGAAAGGTTGTAGAGAATGTTGGAGTGTGGATTTGAGTGAACATTAATTATGAAAGAGAGTAGTGAAATGTGTTTGTGTGTGCAAAAAAGGATAAATCATCCAAACACAAGAAGAGTGGAGAAATATATATTATTTTTGTGTGAGATTTAACGAGGTGTCCTACATCACAAGGTAGAGTCAAATTGAGATAAAATAAAAACTTATAAGGGTCATGTTGTAGATCTAAGTGAATGAGATTGTGATCAATGAAAAATTCCTGAGAATTATATAAAGAAACTATAAGGAAGATCATAAAGAGGAATAAGTGCAAATTAGAGAGCATCTTGAAGATTAAATTTATGAGAAGATTGTGAATGATTATGATCAGTTTTGTAAAAGGAGATTGTGCATAGTTTGAATCAGATTTGTGAAGAATATAATGTAGATTTGGTGAAGTAGATGGCATCATCATGAAGTAAATAATTTATGTGAAAAGGAAAGTTGTGAACAAGATACATTTTGATATAATTTAAGGAGAATAATTTCAAGAAGATTGTAAAGTCCATCATCCGTTGAACAAGCAACATTGAAGGTGGAACACAATTCTTTCAAGTTATTATTTTTGCTAAGTTGGTGCTTGGCAATTGGGAGTTGGAGCTTCCGATAGGTTGGTGCCTACGAACATTAGGGGTTGGTGCTCCTTGTAGGTTGGTGCCTATGAACATTAGGGGTTGGTGCTCCTTGTAGGTTGGTGCTTACTAAAAAAGGATTAGCTGTTGAAGCTCCTTGTAGGTTGGAGCCTACTAAATCATAATTAAGGGTTGGTGCTCTTTGTAGGTTGGTCCCTACTAAACTAAAAACTGGTGATTCAATTAGGTTGGTGCCTACATTCATTGTAAAATTTTATATAATTCATAAAGTATATTATTTGTACCATAGTTTTATCCCGCAACGGTTTCCACGTAAAATCTTTGTGTCAACTTGTTCATATTGAGATATTCTTGCATAGTTGATTTGTGTTAGAGTTTGAAGTTGATAAAGGTTGTGTAAGGTAAAAGTTTTTTGATATACTGATTCACACCCCCCTCTCAGTATATCTTGTGCTCTTCAATTGGTATCAAAGCAAGGTCCTTCTTGAAATCCTAACCGCTTGAAGGAGATCCTTAAGAGCACATATGGCAGATCATAACAATACAATCAAAGCACCCATCTTTGATGGGACTAATTATGCATTTTGGAGTATCAAGATGGAAGCATATTTGAATTCCCTTGGGTTTGATGTGTGCCAATCTGTTGTTGATGGGTATATACCTCCAAAAACCCCTCCAATAGATCAAGCCATGAAAAAGAGAAGTGAAAACAATGCAAAAGCTAAGTATGCTCTTCTTTGCAGCCTAACAAATTCTGGATTTACAAAGGTCATGTGTTGCAAATCAGCAAAAGAAATATAGGTCAAGCTTCAAAACATTTATGAAGGAGATTCCAAAGTAAAGAAGGAAAAGTTACAAACTCATTGAAGGAAGTTGGACACTCTCAAAATGAATGATGATGAAGATATAGCCTCATACTTTCTTCGTGTTGATGGAACGGTGAACATCATGAGAGGACTTGGTGAAGAAATTAATGATTCTTGTATTGTTGATAAGATTCTAAGATCTCTATCCACAAAGTTTGAGGCCAAGGTTGCAGCATTGGAAGAATTGAAAAACTTAGACCAGCTAACAAAATATGAATTACATGGGATCCTTGCTACTTGGGTATGTGCAGGATCATGATGGACCAAAAAGTGGCGATATGATGGGTTTTTGTAGGGTATGTGGCTGGCGACTTTCTTTTTACCCAAAATTGATGAAACAAAAATTGTTTTTAAAGGAGATTCTCAACTTTCCACCAATATAAATTATGGTTTACTTTGGATTTAATAAATAATTATTGTTTATTTTCTATTTGACTTACAACTAAAGTCCTAATTGATAGGTTGATTGAAAAATATCTATAGCTTTCAAACAGTATCACATTTTTTGAATCTAAAACATGTGTCACATTCTATGCTTCACATACTATAGGGTTAAAAAAAAAAAGAAATGAATTTCATGAAGTTTTGACCAAGTTAAGGTGGTTAGACATACAAGTTTTTTTTATTTTTAAGAGTTGTAATAAAAAATTAATAATTAATTATTTACTTGGAAAAAAATTACAAAAATATATGCATCACATTAGGACATGAGTCCTCTACTTATATCTAAAATCTTATAAAACAATATTATCATTTTATTGTGGTTAGGGTGGTCAGACAGACACCTACTTCTTATTTTTTCCCTAAAATTTAAGTACTATTGCATTGAAATTTCAAACTTTCACCAAATAGATTTAAAATAAATAAATAAACCTAGTAGTTTAGAAACTACATTCAATTTGCTACAAATTCTATTGTTACATATTTTTGAAATAATATAGATAAGTTATTCAATTTTTTACGTCAAGTTGCTTAACTTTGATTTTTCTAAATTTTTTGCCACTTAAGGGCCTGTTATTTCCATGATGATCCTGCACATACCCGCTTATGAAATGAGGATTGAGGGAAGGAAATCACAAAATGAGATTTCCTTCAAAGCATCCAAGAAAGGAAAAACCAAACATGATACATCAAATGAGAAATCAAGTGATGATGAAGCAGACACCTATTTCATGAGGAAGCTTAAGAAAGGAAGTGGAAATTACAAAGGGAAATATCCTTTTAAATGTTTCAATTGTGGAGAAGTTGGAAATTATGCTTCAAAATTTCCTCAAGATGATAGTAACTCAAGTGAAGGTGAAAAATAAACCTACATCAAGAAAAAAGGAAAGAAGAATTCCAAATATACCTCAAAGAAGAGATCCCAAAAACACAAAAAGAGCTTTTACTCAAAGAAAGAATGCAACTCTTCAGAAGAACAAAGTGATGATAGTCAAAGCAGTGATGATGAAGAAATATTATTCATGGCTGAATATGAAGAACAATATGCTAATCAAGAATGTGATGAAGAAGAAGAAGAATACAATGAAGAAGAAGAAAGAGATCTTGAGGAAGAACTTCATTATGCATACAAGAAAAATGAAGAATTGAAGAAGAAGCTCACCAAGCATAAACTGAAAACCAAGGATTTGACTAAAAGATTGGAGGAATTAAAGAAAATAATTGAAGATTTGAGGACTCAACTTATAGAGGCTGAAGAAGTTGAAAATGAGATAAAGATCAAGATACGTACAAAAGAGAGAGATTACGACAAGTTGGTACAAGAAGTTTCCATGTTGAAAAATGAATTAGAAAATCCAAAGAAGGAATGTACAAAGGTTGATGAGAATGTCACAAGTTTCAAGGAAAATGGAAGAAATTTCAACTCTAGACAGTTTTACTCTTTCAATGGATATTACTTTTCATGCAATTATTTTGGCCACAAAGCAATGAATTGAAAATTTCATGCAAGAAATGCTTCAAGCTTCACTAGGAGAAATTATGACTCATTTGGTCATGACATTATGTGTTTCAAGGGTAACAACTTTGGACACATAGCACTCTTTTGTAGATATGGCTTCATGGAACCACCTAGAGAAGATATAAAGAAGAACGCCATTGAAAAGGAGAGAAAGCTTACAAAGGTATGGAGAAGAAAACAAAAGCAAGGAGATAATGAGGAAAAATCTATGATAATGCAAGACACGTGTCATACACTATTTTGAATAGAAGCATGGATTTAGGGGGAGCTAAGTTAGCACTATCTTTCAGCCCATGGAGAAGATAACTAAAAAGAGAAGTACACCAATTTTTGAAGAGAAAAAAATCTACTTATGGATTGTCAATCTAGTGAAGATGATGAATTGGCTTCCATTGTTGGAAATTGTATTTATGTCAAATGTTTTAGAAGTCAAGGAATGAAGTTAGAGAAAGATGAGTATGAGTAGATGAGAGTATACATTTAGGGGGAGCTATACACAGTATCTTGTAGCTCCATGGAATAAAAAAGTAAACATTGATGGAAGTCCCTTTGCCATTGATGTCAAAGGGGGAGAGAAGTAGAATGGGGGTAAGTGCTTGGATTAGATGAAAAGTCAAAAAATCATTAGAAATTCATCTAAAGTGTCATCACCTTTCAAGAAAGGTGCCTTTATTCATGACTTCATGGAGATATAAAAGTAAAAACAAGAGTATGTAATGAGTAATGAGTAATGGAATAAAAAATATATTATCTGAGGAGTAGATTGGGAATAAATAAAGATGTTTTGTGTGAAATAAAAGCTATATCATTTGAACCTCAACAAGTAAATCAAATGAAGAGTTTTCAGAATATAGAAAGGTTGTAGAGAGTGTTGGAGTGTGGATTTGAGTGAACATTAATTGTGAAAGAGAGTAGTGAAATGTGTTGTGTGTTTAAAAAAGGATAAATCATCCAAACACAAGTAGAGTGCAAAAATATATATTATTTCTGTGTGAGCTTTAAAGAGGTGTCCTACTTCACAAGGTAGAGTCAAATTGAGATAAAATACAGACTTATAGGGGTCATGTTGCAGATCTAAGTGAATGAGATTGTGATCAATGAACTATTCGTAAGAATTATATGAAGAAACTATAAGGAAGATGATAAAGAGGAATAAGTGTAGATTAGAGAGCATCTTAAAGATTAAATTTATGAGAAGATTGTGAATTATTATGATCAGTTTTGTAAAAGGAGATTGTGCACAGTTTGAATCAGATTTGGTGAAGTAGATGGAATCATCATGAAGTAAATTAGTTATGTGAAAAGGAAAGTTGTGAAAAAGATACATTTTGATATAATTCAAGGAGGATAATTTTAAGAAGATTCTAAAGTCCATCATTCGTTGAAGAAGCAACATTGAAGGTGGAACACAATTCATTCAAGGAATTATTTTTGCTAAGTTGGTGCTTGGAGAGTGGGAGTTGGAGCTTCCAGTAGGTTGGTGCCTACGAACATTAGGGTTTGGTGCTCCTTGTAGGCTGGTTCCTACTAAACTACAAATTGGTGATTCAAGTAGGTTGGTGCTTGCATTAATTGTAAAATTTATATAATTCGTAAAGTACATTATTTGTACCGTGGTTTTATCCTACAAGGGTTTCCATGTAAAATCTTGGTGTCAAAATGTTCATATTGATATATTCTTGCATAGTTGATTTGTGTTAGAATTTGAAGTTGATAAAGGTTATAAAAGGAAAAAGTTTGTTGATATACCAATTCACCCCCCCTCTCAGTATATCTTTGTGATCTTCATCCCCTACTCCTAGAAATTTCATAACTTGGGATAGTGGTAGAATGCTACAACCCCCTACGCCTCCATATGTATGACCTCCCATACCAGCTAATTCCCTCAAGGCTATTCAAAAAATTTCTAGAGAAGACATCAAAACCCTCTTCGAACACCTCCAATATATAGTAGAGGTATGCAGAGTACATAACATTGCAGAGGAAAATATTACTCTTAGGCTGTTGGCCACCTCTTTCAAAGGAAAGTCCCAATATTGGTATCTATCTTTGGCCTTTGGTTCTATCCACTCTTGGGATTAGCTCGAAGAGAGGTTGTTTGAATGCTTCTCAAAAAATGGAGATCTCTCCTCGTTACTACATCAATTTATCACCATCAAAAGATCCCCACAAGAGGCCATGAGTGAAATCAAGACCAGGTTCCACAAAACCTAGAAAAGAATCCTTGTGACTGCCCAACCTATAGCTGCAATGGCATTCATGTTCTACTTGAAGGCCTTTAATTCAAACATCGTGGTGCTGATAACCTCCATGGGAGGGGATATCTTACTCGATGCATATGAGTTGGCTGTGTGTGCAAAGAACAACTTTTGATTGATGTTGGAAAGCTTCCACCATGACCTCAAATGCCTATATTTGTAGAAATATTTGGTGGTCTTCAGGAAAAACCTACTCAAAGCACTTCTGCTACACAAGTGGTGATGTTGGCTATGCCACAATCCATGTATGTATACCCCTCCACGTAGTCGAACACTTTAGGCTCTTCCTCTATAGCAGTGGACATCAATGACATGAAGAGCCTCATGTGGTCTTTACTAATGAGTTAGTTCTCATCAAACATTAGCAAGTGGCACCTCTGAAGTAGACCACTCAAGCTTATGGTGGAGGAAAGCCATCCTATCAACAAAATACGTACCTAGGATCCTCAAGAGTAGGAGGGAAACAAACAACATCCACAAACCAGATAGTCCCAATCACTATGATACTACAAAAATTCAAGGACAACTAGAGTAAAGAATGAATCCTAGGCCAGAATAACCTGGTGGAAGATGAGAACATATGGTGCTTCCCATGCAGTGATAGTCACATACCCCAAAATATTTTGAGGGGAAATATGCAAGAAAAGATAGCAGAAGAAAGAAACAAGGGTGTGTTCCTAAATGTGGAAGAATATGAGTCCCCTGAAATGGAAAATGCCCACTTTAGAGTGCAAATGGAAGGAATGTATTTAGAGAAAGAGCTATATATTGCACCCAACCAAGTGCTATTTTCATGGATGTAGGAAGAAGATGTTGTATTCACAAATGAAGCTCTGATGACTAGTGCCCCACAAGTGCAATCAGACTACAACACAAGATCTAAAAGAAGGCTCATGGGAGAATACGTACAACAAGCTCTACTACGTCCTCAGCCATGACAATTGCCTCTATAAGAAAAGTAGGCTCTGTTGATCCTCAGTTGACCTAGTCAGTAGTCATGAACTCCACCATTTCTAGTAATGGAGATGGACAAGATGTTGAGCCCATTCATTGCAAATCATTTTCCTCCGAAGACGAGAGAGATACCACTATTTAAGCCAAAGCTCCAACTAGTCGAAATGCTCAATGTGGTGGAACAATTGAAGAAGGCCCTTACTAATGTATCCCCATGGGATGTCATATTCATTCTCAAATAAAAGATGTTGCTTTGGGAAGCATTAAAGAAGGAAGAACAAGTATCATAGACAAATATGACTTCGCCATGCAATCAAAGTAAAGATAAGGAACCTACATTGAAACCTCAAGCTCTAAAGGCCACAAATTTTGTGAACGAAATAGATAATGCAAAAGAGAAAGAGGTAAGAAAGCAAGTACAACGATCATGCCAAAGAAAGTGATTGATGCCCTAAAACTTAGGTATGAGCCCCTTGAGAAGGGAATCATGCAATTGGATGTGAAGAAGGTTTCAACCATCAGTTGGATAGAAGAAATTTCTTTAACCCTCTTCTCATGTTCAAGCCAAATGGTCTCACAAGAAGTAGTGGTGATAGACATTCCCCCGGTCTTCAGAATGTGTCTTTCAAGATATTTCACAACAAAGCTTGGAAAATAGTTAGCGCCTGATTTGTCCCACATGATATTGAGGACCAAGCATGGGGAAAAGATGAAAATCATGTTTGAATCTTTGCATCCTAAACATATAGTAGATAATGTAGTCCTATGTTTTGAAGCAACACATACCTCCTTCTCGCAAAGGGAGAGATACTGTGAAGAGATGATGGAAGAAAAAGAAGAAACGAGTGATTGGACTCCCGAAGAAGAGGTGCTCCTCAACCAATTCATTGACTCTGACCCATTTGAAAACTTTCATGCAACAGGGCTAGGAATCTATGTGATTTTTTATGATGATCAAGTCTTTCCAAAATTAATAAAGGATCAAGAGGAATATGATGATTCAGGTAACAATCATCTATGGACCTTGTATTTTGATGGCACCAAATGCAAAGTTGGTTTTGGAGTGGGTGTCTGATTATTGTCCCCAATAGGATTGGAGACACTCAAGGATTTTCATTTTTAGTTCTCATGCTCGAATAATGATTTGGAGTATGAAGTCTTGGTTCATGGTCTAATTCTTCCAGAAAAGATGGGCTTAAAGAGAGTGCAAGCATTCAAAGACTCTGAGTTAGTTTTGAGCCAGGTCTATGGGCAAGTGGCTGCAAAGAATATAAGAATGAAGTCATACAAACATTGAATATGGGATTTTATTGAGAGTTTTGAAGTTTTCAATATACAAGTCATTCCTCAATCTCAAAACAATGTCTCCAATCAAATGGCTTCAATCGGTTCACAATTCGAACCAGTTTCTTATTCGACGACAAAGAAGAATGTAGTACAGATCATCATTCAACTAGTAGTCCCTGACAATGATCAAAACTGACAATTATTTGAGGATGACGTTCAAATCACCACCTTTATATAGAAATCAGGAGGAGTTTTTGACTATTCACAACTAGGAGTAGAATCTCCCGAAGAGCGGGTTATCTAGTTAAAAGGAAATAAGCTTCCTCGAGGTTTAATCTTCATCAAAAATATTTTTTACTATGAGGATGCAAGAAATGGAAAATAGAGGTTCACTACAGATGTGATAGATTATGAAGAGCTCGATGTTGGAAGTGGCAGAAAGTTAAAAGTCAGAAGGGAAGTTCCATGGAAGGATAAATAAATACTAAGGAATCTATGCTCTAGGTATGATAGAGTTATGGCATAGACCTATGATGATCTCAGAGGGTATGATTTGGGTATAATTTAGCATACCATTGACTTGGTGGAAGGATGAAAGCCTATTTGAAAAAAAAAAAGGCCAGATAATCCAAAGTTTGAAGCATTAACGACGCAACAACTCACAAAATTGATCGTATCAAGGATCATATATCCGATTAAGCATTCCACCTGGGTGTCTAATCTAGTACCGGTTCATAAAAGGAATGGAAATATTAGGATTTGTGTTGATTTATGATATTTGAATAAAGTATCACTAAAAGACCACTACCCTTTGCTGTCAATGGAGCAGATCCTACAGACAATGGCTAGATTAGAGATATTTTCACTGCTTGATGGATTCTCAGGTTATAACCAATTATATGTAAAGGAAGGCGACCAACATAAAACAACATTTACCACTAAGTGGGGAATGTTTTCATACTCAAAAATGTCATTTGGACTTTCAAATTCAGGTGCCACATTTTAACGAGCAATGGATATTGCCTTTAGATGATTAATCAATCTAGTTATTCTCATATATTTGGATGAATTAATAGTTTTTTTAAATTCAAAGGATGATCACTTTGATCATCTAGAAAAAGGTTTTCTAGAAGTGTCAATAGTTTAGGATTTCCTTAAATCCCAAAAAATGTATTTTTGGAGTACTCCAAGGCAAGCTACTTGGTTTTGTGGTGTCAAAGAAGGGGGTAGTGATAGACACCGAAAGATTAAGAACAATAATGGAGTTGACCCTACCAGTAAATCAGAAGGGACTGTAATATTTTCTAGGAAAGATCAACTTTGTTAGTAGGTTCATTTTAAATTTTGCAGGCATCATGAGACCTATCACACTCATGCTAAAAAAGAACCTAATTTTCAAATGGGCCTCCGAAGGTAAAGAAGCATTCGAGTAGATAAATGTAGCTATCTCTATCACCTTGGTGTTGGCTAACTCATACTTTTCTAAAGATTTCTTACTCTATGTATACAATGGCCAACATAGCATAGCTTCGGTACTCACTTAGAAGGACGAAGGAAAGAGCAGAGAGCATCCTATCACATTTCACTCAAGGACTCTTCAAGGATATGAGGCTAGGTATAATTTTGTTGAAAAATAGGATTTTTCCATTATGAAAATCCTAAAGAAGTTCTGACACTTGGTGTCAACAATTAGAATCACTATTCTCATCACACATCCTAGTGTGTGGTAGTATATCACTGAAGGTGAGATAACCGAGAAGAGGGAAAACTAGATCACTAAGATTCTAGATTATGATTGTTGGAAACAAAAGCATAGACAACTAAGAGGGGGGGATGAATCAGTTGTCGTAGAAATTCAAAACTTATTCAACTTGCTAACCTTATTAATCCTTATTCTCATATTTGATCAATATCAATGAAAGCATGAATCAAAAACACATCAAAAACACACATAACACCAATAAATTTTTTTATGTGGAAACCTTCTTAGGGGAAAAACCATGGTGGAGGCCAGTCCACAAGATTATACCTGTTAAAAGTATAATTAAAATGAAATATGGGAAATGCACATGCATTTAGGCATACTGACTAGAGCTCACTACTAAATTACAAAGGGAGACATTGTCTTACAGAGAGCTTCAAATTACAACCATTCATATTTTGAACTGAGAAAATAGCATCTGCTAATGCCTGATTATAGTTCTAGCTAAGCACATGAATAGTTCTTCACTCTTCTTCACTCTTTTTCACTCTTCATCACACTTTGCTCTACCTTTGAATGATATTCACACATACACATACAAAATCACACTCTAGCATACACTCACACTCCTCAATTCGAATAAAAAATCATTCTTATATATACACAACAAGAAATTGCATCCCTTCATGTCAGCTTCAATGATAATAACAAAATGAATCTAAACTGTCAGCCCAAAACATTTAATATTATTAATGTGAATCAACCAAGGTTGGCCAAAACTTATAGAGGACCTAGATTAACATCTCCAACATGAAGACACTTCAATTAATTTCTGCTCAAAGATCCACAACACACTACAAACACTATGTCAACCAAGAGCAAGAAAACATGAACACGCAAGAGAAAATTTCCAACCACGAGCACAATGATCAATGCAGACGTGCAAAAAAGATAGAGCACAGTCTAGAAACATCCACAAGCATCATGATTCACAAGAAATGCATCCACAACAATTGAACTAACTGAAATAACATCATCTTCAATCAGGAACACCAACTAAGGCAACATAAAAATTGTCAAAATGAAAATATTCATAGCTCGATCAAATCTTCACGTGGATCTCTGAAACTCAATGTGGATAAACTAGATATACTCAAAAAGAAACCCTTTAGTCCACAACCTCTGATCAACAATGTACAACACTTACCGACACACTGAACTTCACTTCACTAATGACAACCTCCAACTCATTCTATTAAAATTTTCTCAATATCCTTGACATATACAACTTCAAATGAGTTAATGCTAATAGTGTTGACATTAATGAAAACCACATATCAGTAACACAACCACAACATCCAACAATCTCCCCCTTTGGCATTGATGGAAACACATATGTGAAAAATACCATCAACACAACTAACTCTTAACTCTTACTCCCCCTTTGGATTTGACTCATTTTCTCCTTAATTATTTCACATGATCTTTTCCCTGCAAGGCTCTTCTCCTTAGATAATCACCAATTTTTTTTCTTTTTTTCACATGACTCTTTTCCCCCTTTGACATCAGTGACAAAGATCTCTAGACTCCACACAAACTTTGAACCATATATCTGATCATCTGAACATTTGACTACTCCACCTGAATAGCAGCCACCACAAAATCAATCTAAAACAAGATATGACTACGAAATGCACAGACTGATGCAATGCAATGCATCCTTAGTTTTGATTAGAGGGGTAATCACCCCTAACTTCCCTCTAAGATACTCAAAATTATCCTTAGGCAATAGCTTGGTAAAGATGTCTGTAATCTACTCCTTAGTAGGCACATACTCAAGTTTGACTTCCTTTTTACTTACCTTCTCCCTCAAAAAATGAAACTTGATATACTCAAAAAGAAACCCTTTAGTCCACAACCTCTGATCAACAACGTACAGAACTTACCGACACACTGAACTTCACTTCACTAATGACAACCTGCAACTCATTCTATTAAAATTTTCTCAATATCCTTGACATATACAACTTCAAATGAGTTAATGCTAATAGTGTTGACATCAATGAAAACCACATATCAGTAACACAACCACAACATCCAACAATCTCCCCCTTTGGCATTGATGGAAACACATATGTGAAAAATACCATCAACACAACTAACTCTTAACTCTTACTCCCCCTTTGGATTTGACTCATTTTCTCCTTAATTATTTCACATGATCTTTTCCCCACAAGGCTCTTCTCCTTAGATAATCACCAATTTTTTTTCTTTTTTTCACATGACTCTTTTCCCCCTTTGACATCAGTGACAAAGATCTCTAGACTCCACACAAACTTTGAACCATATATCTGATCATCTGAACATTTGACTACTCCGCCTGAATAGCAGCCACCACAAAATCAATCTAAAACAAGATATGACTACGAAATGCATAGACTGATGCAATGCAATGCATCCTTAGTTCTGATTAGAGGGGTAATCACCCCTAACTTCCCTCTAAGATACTCAATATTATCCTTAGGCAACAACTTGGTAAAGATGCCTGTAATCTACTCCTTAGTAAGCACATACTCGAGTCTGACTTCCTTTTTACTTACCTTCTCCCTCAAAAAGTTAAACTTGATAAATATATGCTTTGTCTTTGAATGCAACACCAGATTCTTGGAAATGTTAATAGCACTTGAATTATCATATAATATGGAAATAGTCTCATTATACACAACTTTGATATCCTTCAACATCTATTCCATCCATAGGACTTGAGTACAATTGTTAGTAGCAACAATGTATTCAACCTCTGCAATAGACAAGGAAATGGCATTCTTCTTCTTGCTTAACCATGAAATCAGCTTCTTACCCAAGAAAAATGCTCCACCACTAGTACTTTTCCTGTCATTTACATCTCTTGCCCAATTAGTATCAATAAAGGCACTTAAAGTAAGAGCATCATCTTTAGGATACCATAGCCCAAAGTCAACTGTTCCCTTCAAGTATCTGAAAATTCTCTTCACAATAGTCACATGAGATTCCTTCAGATCAGCTTAAAATATTGCAACAATACATACAACATTCATGCTATCAGGCCTAGTTTGGGTTAAATACAACAATCCACCAATCATTGATTTGTATCTTGTCTTATTTTCTTTCAGAGAATCATCTTTTGTTGTCAACTTGCATTCGGTCACCATGGGTGTATCAACTGCCTTTGAATCTTCCATACCAAACTTCTTTAGTAATTCATTCACATACTTGGACTGAGATATAAAAATCCCTTTATCTAACTGAGTAATTTGCAATCCCAAAAATAATTTCATCTCACCAATCATAGACATTTCAAATTCATTTTGCATCTCATTAGCAAAATTCATGCACAAACCATCATCTCCTCCAAAAATGATATCATCAACAAAGACTTCAACAATCAAATATTTATCATTATTCTTGAAATACAAGTTACTATCAATAGTACCTTTGTTAAATCCAATTTTCAACAAATATTTATCCAATCTTGCATACCATGCTCTAGGGGCTTTCTTAAGTCCATACAATGCTTTCTTCAACCGACACACCATATCTTCCTTATTAGTCAATTGGAATCCATCAAGTTGATCAACATACACTTCTTCTTCCAATTCGCCATTTAGAAAGGCTTATTTGACATCCATCTGATAAACTTTGTATTTCTTGTAAGCAGAATAGGAAAGAATAATCTTACAGCTTCAATTCTAGAAATAGGGGAAAATTCTCTTCAAAATAAATTCCTTCTATCTAAGAATATCCTTTACATACCAGTATTGCTTTGTTTCTAACCACTTCACCTTGCTCATTCAGTTTGTTTCTAAGGACCCATTTGGTTTCAATGACAATCTTATCCTTAGTTCTGGGAACAAGAATCCATGTATCATTCTTTTCAATCTGTTTTAACTTTTCTTTCATTACCTCAACCCAATGTTCAACTTTACATGCCTCATTCAGACTAGATGGCTCAGTCTTTGAAATCAAGCAATATTCTTCTACAATTTTTCTCCTAGTTTGGACACCTTTTTTCTTATCACCTATAATCTAATCTTCTGAATGATTTAATCTTACATACCTTAGAGTCTTCTTAGGATTTTCTTCAACTTCAGGCTCCTATGTTATCTCTTCTATGCTTCCACTAGTTTCTCTTTCTTCTTCATTATCTTGATTCACTGGATTGATTTGCACTTGATTTGTAGTCTAAAGTTACTTTCCTTTGTTTGTACTGTCATCCTGATCATCAGAGTCATATCCACTAGTTCTTGATGGTGTACCTAAGTCTTCATCAACCTCGACATTTTCACTTTCAACCATTTTCTTCAATATTTTATTGTAACACCGATAGGCCTTTTTGTTGGAAATATGTGTCTCAATCCCACAGGCTGAAACCTCTATTGGAGCCAAGTCGGTGTGACATATTATATGTCTGGTCAATGAGCAGACTTGTAGCCCTATGTTTTGTACAAGTCATTGTGACCTTGCATAAGTCTTATCGAATGGTTACACATTGGAGTCTTCACTATGACATTTCGTTCGGTATAACCTCTCACCACCCGTGGAGATCTCTGGCTGACAGACCATTCTATCATATATCGGGGAGACTCTTGGCTGAAAGGCTTAGTCCAGGGTGAAGTCCCAGTGATAGCTAAAGTCTCACCGACATTGTTTTATGTTGAAGCCTTCGTGGAAAGTCTTGGGTGTTCGGTAAGAAGTCTTACCGATAGGAATGTCTCACCAATAGTATTCTATCAGGGTAAAACTAGAGAACTCGGTAAGAACTCTCAGTGAGAGTGGTAAGTCTTGCCAAGCGTTCGGTGCTTGATGTAACTGTAGTCATCAGAGTAGCTAAAGGCGATCATTATGAAGTCTTGGCGACTCGTGGGGTCTTGCTGATAGTAGTATGGCTATGGAGTAATATAAGAGATCTCGGTGAAACCTCTTGGCGACAGTTGAATGTCTTAGCGATAGATGGATGCCGATGGAAATGCTAATGGCTCAGTATGACTTAGGACCTTGGTATAAGGTCTTGGTGAAAGTGATGAGTCTCGCGAACTAGTGGATGCACTAGGATTAACATGAAGTATTCGGTGTGATGTCTTGGTGATAGTAGTATTTCTTGCCGACTATTGGATGCTTTGGTGTAACTTAAGAAGTCTTGGTGTAACCTCTTGGTGAGCAATAATTCTTTTCGATAGCAATGTTGAAGTCAATGCAATGGTTGTAAGCTCGATGGAACCTCTTGCCAATGGAAAAATCTTGGTGATATCAGATGCTAAGTTGTGTGGCATTGGGGAGACACGGTCAATGTCTCACCGACATGCCAACACAGACTGAAGCTTTTTGACTGAGTGAAGACCATCCTATGTGGCATCGCGTGGACCAATTAGAGAAGGTGAATGGGAACCGTTGGAAGACAATTTGTTGTGGTAGTTCTAAGAGGAAGCTCGACAGACAGGGGTGACATGGTTATACTCTATGATTGCAGATGATGTCTGGTTAGAGGATTGTTCGAAGGATCGATGGATTGCTGTGTGATTGTATCAGAGTGATTTCTATTATGTAAATTTTGTAACTTGAAGGTTTCTATACAAGTTTGATCATTGTGAAAGCTGCTGAAATATGACACTAGAAAGATAAGTCTGATATTTGTATGTAATCTCCATTACTATAATACAAAGTGATTTCTCTTGGTGTGGTGGGTTTTTCTCCTGTAAGGGTTTTCCCACGTATATCTAGTGTTCATATGTGTTTGTAAAATACTCTATTTCTATTATCTCTTTCATGTGCATCTTAATTGGACTGTAATTGTAATTTTAAAAGGCATCTTTGCATTCTTCCATGAGGTTTTGACGTTAGGAGAGTTGTTTCCGCATCTAATTTTCCTTACAAGTGGTATCAGAGCCTGGCTAGTTGTGTTATCCTTGTGGCTATGTTGGGTTTTTTGAGTCAATTTCTGTTCAGTGGGAGTCTTGTAGAAGTTTGTCAATTTCTAATTACAGATTGAGATGGCTAGCACGTTAGGAAAGATTGAAATAGAGAAATTCAATGGCAGCAATTTTGAGTTGTGGAAACTTAAGATGGAGGATCTCTTAGTGGATCGTGATCTTTAGATTGTTATGTCTGGAGTGAAACCTATAGGAATGAAGCAAGAAGATTTGGACCTTGTAGATAGAAAGTCTAAGGGGCTAATAAGGCTCTGTTTGGCAGAATCTGTTCTTCTCAATGTGCATGAAGAGAAGACTGCATCTTACTTGTGGAAGAGACTGGCATCTATTTATCAGGGGAAGTCCTTGGTGAATAAAATTTTCCTGAGGAAGAAGTTATACACTTTGAGAATGTAGGAAGGAGGGTCTGTAGCTGACCATTTGAATGCATTCAACATGCTAATTGCATAGTTAACATATGTTGGTGTGAAGATTGATGAAGAGGATAGATGTATGCTGATATTGTGTTCTTTGCCAGATTCATGGGATCACCTTGTGATGGCTATTAGGAGTACAACATCCAGTTCCAAGATGGAGGATGTTGTTGCTTCTTTGTTATCAGAAGAAATAAGAAGGAAATCTTCTGAGATGACGAAGGAGGCTCTTGCTATTAGAGGAAGGTCAAAAGAGAAAGGAAAGAAGAAGGACAAGAAGCCCAAATCAAAATCGAGGGAGATCATAGTCTCCCGGCAAGAAGTCCAAGGTGAAGTGCTGGAACTGTGGGCAACCTGGTCATGTCCGAAAGGATTGTAAAGAGGAGAAGAAGAAGAAGAAGAAGTATTCTTCGACAAGGATTCTTCTCACAGTGATGAAGACACCTTCATTGTAGTCTTGGCTACACATGCATCAGATGATGTCTGGCTGATTGATTCTGGAACATCTTTCCACATGACATCTCATAGAGATTGGTTCATGAAGTATGAAGAATACGATGGTGGAAAGGTGTACTTGGCAAGTGATTCAACTTTGGAAATTGTTGGTCGTGGAAGAGTCAGAATCCAATTCCCTAATGGTAGAGTGAAGGGAATCAATAATGTAATGCATATACTAGGTCTGGCTCAAAACTTACTTTCTGTAAGTATGAATGATATTGGAGTGCAAGTAACATTCTCTAGAAATGGCTACAAGATGACTAGAGGCTCAATGGTGCTAGCAAGGGGTGCTTGTATTGGTACCTTGTACAAGCTGGATGCACATGTTCAATGTAACAATGTCTCTAAAGTCATAAAGGCTACTCATGGAGGAAAAGAGGGAAATGTTCCTAATTGTGTAAACTCTATGGAAGTTAAACTTCCGTAGAAAAGACTATGCTCTGGCATCATAGGCTAGGCCACATTGGAGAGAAAGGTTTAAAAACCTTGAAGAAAAAAAACCTGGTTGAGGGGCTTGAAGATTGTAACCTTGAATTTGAATTCTATGAACACTGTATATATAGAAAGCAGCACCATGTTTCTTTTTATTCCAGTCATCATAAATCTTCTGGTTTGCTAGATTATATTCATTCTAATGTATTTGGTCTAGTGAATGTTTCGTCCTTATCTAAGTCAAGGTATTATGTATCGTTCATTGATGATTATTTGAGAAGAACATTTGTTTATTTTTTGAAAAGTAAATCAGAAGTGTTCAGTCAATTTAAGGAATTTAAGAACCTTGTAGAAAATCAGACTAGAAGAAAAATAAAATGTTTAAGGACTAATAATGACGGTGAATTTTGTTCTGATGATTTCAAGAGGTATTGTAAAGACCATGGGATTACAAGACATAAGACTACACCTTATACTCCACAGCAAAATGGAGTTGTAGAAAGGTTCAATAGGACAGTGATGGAGAGAGGACGAAGTATGCTGAGTAGTGCTGGCTTGGAGGAGAAGTTTTGGGCTGAGGCTGTTGCTACTGCATGTTACTTGATTAATCATTCTCCAAATTCTGCTCTTGTTGAGAAAACACCTTTGGAAGTGTGGTCTAGTAAGAAGCCCTCTTTAAGACATATTTATGTTTTTGGCTGTGAGGCATATGCTCATGTGCCGTATGAGAAAAGATCTAAATTGAAGAACAAGGTTGTCAAATGTATTTTGATTGGCTATAGTGCTGGCATAAAAGGATACAAGCTTTGGAATCCTAATACAGAGAAGGTTGTATACAGTAGAAGTGTAATATTTCGTGAGCTGAAACCTTCTACCTTGGATTTACAATCAGAGAGAAAGTTAGAAAACAATAAGGATGTAGTTGGAATTCCTCCTACACCAGATAAAGAGGAATTGAAAATTCAAAATGTACCTGAAGCTAAGGAGAGCTCAAGTAGTTCTGAAAGTTCTAAAGAAGAAGAAGAACCTCAGCCTCAGGAAGTAAGGAGTTCAACCCGTGAAAGAAAACAACCTAATATGTATGGGTTCTCTTTGATAGATTTGACTTGTTCCTATGCTTTAATTTATAGCACTGATGAGCCTAGGACTGTAAAAGAGGCATTTAAAATGTCTAATTTAGACTCTTGGTTGGAAGCCATGAATGAAGAAATGGCATCATTAGAAAAGAATGATACATGGAGTTTGGTGCCATTGCCTAAAGGTAGAAAAGCTATTGGTTGCAAATGGGTATTTAAAAAGAATATTGGTCTGGATGGCAGTGTGGAAAAATACAAGGCAAGATTGGTTGCGAAGGGTTATTCCCAAGTAGAGGGAATTGATTATGGGGAGATTTTTTCTCCTGTAGCTAAGCTGACGTCTATCAGATTTCTTTTGTCACTTGCAGTAGCATATGACTTAGAGGTCGAACAAATGGATGTGAAGACAACATTTCTTCATGGTGATCTTGAAGAAGAAATCTATATGTCCCAGCCTAAGCACTTTGTCGAAAAAGGTAAAGAGAAACTGGTTTGCAAGTTAAAGAAGTCTCTATATGGGTTAAAGCAATCACCTAGAATGTGGTACTAGAAATTTGATACTTTTGTATTGTCTTTGGGATTTGTGAGATCAAAATCTGATCATTGTGTCTATTATAAAGCTGAAAGTGATCAAGTTCTTATTATTGCTCTCTATGTTGATGATATGTTGTTCAAAGGCAATAGTAAGCTAATGATTTTTTATCTTAAGTCTTATTTGTCTGCTAAGTTTGAAATGAAAGATGTTGGTGCAAAAAGATATATTCTGGGGATGGAGACAACTAGGGACATGAATAGTAGAAATCTTTGGCTTAGTTAGAGTAAGTATATCAAGACTGTTCTAGAGAGATTTTGCATGAATGATTGCAAGCAACTAGTTGTTCCAATTTTGTATGGAACGAAGCTATCTATTGAAAACTATCAAAAATATCCTACTAAGATGGAGGACATGACCAATGTACCCTATTCTAGTGCGGTTGGCAGTCTTATGTATGCAATGGTCTATACAAGGCTAGAAATTGCTCAAGCAGTGGGAGTTCTTAGTCGGTTTATGGCTAATCCTGGAAGGACACATTGGGATGTTATGAAAAGAGTTTTCAGATATTTAAAGGGCACTTCAAATTTTGCTTTGTGTTACCATGGGAACTTGGTTGAATCATAGAGGACTCTCAGTATTCGAGGCTATGTGGGTTCTGATTGGGCTGGGGACATTGACAACAGGAGGTCCACTAGTGGATATACTTTCATGTTGAATGGTGGTGCAGTAAGTTGGATGAGTAAGTGGTAGGCTGTAGTCACTTTTTCCACTACAGAGGCTGAATACATGGTAGCTACTCATGCTTGTAAAGAAGCAGTTTGGTTAAAACATTTGTGTTCTAACATTGGTTGTGATGTAGGGCAAATAACTATTTTTTGTGACAGTCAGAGTGCAATTTGTCTGGCAAAGAATCCTACTTTCCATGCTGGGATGAAACATATAGATGTACAGTACCACTTTATATGAGATATGGTGGATGATGGAAAGGTCAGTTTGGAAAAATCTGATACTCTGGAGAATGTTGTAGATGCATTGACGAAGCTAGTGAGCACAAACAAGTTCAGGTGGTGTGCCAATTCGATGGGCCTCAGTGCCCATGATTTTCAGTAAGTTTTGTTGTGCTCTGGAGGTGCCTGTGTGATCTTTGTCAAGTGGGAGATTGTTGGAAATATGTGTTTCAATCCCACAGGCTGAAACCTCTATTGGAGCCAAGTTGGTGTGACATATTCTATGTCTGGCCGACGAGCAGATTTGTAGCCTTATGTTTTGTATAGGTAACTGTGACCTTGCAGAAGTCTTGCCGAATGGTTACACATTGGAGTCTTCATTGTGACATTTCATTTGGTATAACCTCTCACCACCCATGGAGATCTCTGGCCAATGGGCCATTCTATCATATATCGGGGAAACCCTTGGCTGAAAGGCTTAGTTTAGGGTGAAGTCCTAGCAATAGCTAAAGTCTCGCTGATAGTGTTTTATGTTGAAGCCTTCAGGGAAAGTCTTGGGTGTTCAGTAAGAAGTCTTACTGATAGGAATGTCTCATTGATAGTATTCTATCAGGGTAACACTAGAGAACTTAGTAAGAACTCTCAGGGAGAGTGGTATGTCTTGCCGATCGTTCAGTGCTTGATGTAACTATAGTCATCAGAGTAGTGAAAGGCAATCGTTATGAAGTCTTAGCGACTTGTGGGGTCTTACCGATAGTAGTATGGCTATGAAGTAACATAAGAGATCTCAGTGAAACCTCTTGGTGACAATTGAATGTCTTAGCAATAGATGGATGCCGATGGAAATGCTAATGGATCAGTATGACTTAGACCTCAGTATAAGGTCTTGGTGAAAGCGATGAGTCTCGCCGACTAGTGGATGCACTAGTATTAACATGAAGTATTCGCTATGATGTCTTGGCGATAGTAGTATGTCTTGTTGATTGTTGAATGCTTCGGTGTAACTTAAGAAGTCTTGGTGTAACCTCTTGGCGAGTGGTAAGTCTTGTCGATAGCAATTTTGAAGTTGATGCAATGGTTGTAAGCTCGGTGGAACCTCTTGCCAATAGATAACTCTTGGCGATATCAGATACTAAGTTGTGTGGCATCAGGGAGACATGGTCAATGTCTCACCGACATGCCAACAAAGCCTGAAGCTTTTTGACCAAGTGAAGACCATCCTATGTGGCGTCACGTGGACCAATCAGAGAAGCCAAATGGGAACCGTTGGAAGATAGTTCATTGTGGCAGTTCTGAGAGGAAGCTCAACAGATAGGGGCAACATCATTATACTCTGTGATTGCAGATGATGTTTGGTTTGAGGATTGTTCGAAGGATCGACGGATTGCTGTGTGATTGTATCAGAGTGATTTCTATTTTGTAAAGTTTGTAACTTGAAGGTTCCTATACAAGTTTGATCATTGTGAAAGTTGCTAAAATATGACATCAGAAAGATAAGTCTGATATTTCTATGTTATCTCCATTACTGTAATACAAAGTGATTTCTCTTGGTGTGGTGGGTTTTTCTCCCGTAAGGGTTTTCCCACGTATATTTGGTGTTCATATGTGTTTGTCAAATACTTTGTTTCTATTATCTCTTTCATTTGCATCTTAATTGGATTGTAATTGTAATTTTAAAAGGTATCTTTGCATTCTTCCCTGCAATTTTGACGTTAGGAGAGTTTTTTCCACATATAATTTTCATTACACTTTCCTTTAGTAGAATAACCCAGAAAGATACGTTCACCACTCCTAGCATCAAAATTTCCTATTTCTTCATCTCTCTTAATATAACATTTGCTTCCAAATATCTTGAAGTATTTAACTGTAGGATTTTGACTAGTCCATAGCTCAAAAGGGGTCTTACCAATATCACCTTTGATTTGTACTTGATTGAGTGTGTACACAACAATACTCACAACTTCTCTCTAGTAGATATGAGGGACATTTCCTTCTAGCATCATTATTCTAGTAGCATGTTCAATTATTTTTTTCTTCTTTTCCATAACTCCATTTTTTCGAGGGGTCCACGGTGTAGATAATTGTCTATTTATTCCATGTTCTTCACAAAAATAATTAAATTCACCAGAAGTGAATTCATCACCTCTATTTGATCTCAGATATTCAATCTTCAAACTTGTCTCTGTCTCAACCATAACTTTAAAGATCTTGAACTTTTCTAGTACTTCATATTTCTCCCTTAAGAAAGTAACCCATACCATTATAGAATAATCATGAGTGAGTAACATGAAATACCTATAACCTTGTAGAATTCTGACCTTAGACGAATCACACAGATCAATATGCATAAGCTCTAACAATTCATTTGAACAATGCCTTTTACTCTAAAATGAAATTCTAGTTTGCTTTCCTAACTGACTCTCCTTGCATATGGCATTAGTAGGTTTCACCAACTTAGGTAAATATATCACAGACTTAGTGGAACTTATCTTGACAACATTATCAAAGTTAACATGCCACATTCTCCTATGCCATAACCAAATTTCATCAAATTGAGCAATCAACCAACTTTTACTAGCAACACTCAAGTGAAAGATATTACCCTTTTTTTTTGTACCTGATACAATTTCATTTCTGGAACTCAATATTTTTCACTTTCCATCCTTGAACTAAAGATTGTATCCCTTGTCAACCATCTAACCAATAGTCAAAAGATTATGCTTCAAGCCTTCCACATACAAAACATCATCAGTATTATGCTTACCATCAAGAGAAATGCATCCTCTTCCACAGATCACACTAGCTGTATTATCACCCAATCTCACAACACCACCATCATACTTTTCCAAGATTACAAACTTACTTTTATCTACTTTCATATGATGTGAACATCCACTATCAATCACCCATTCATCTTTCTCTTCAACTTGAGCAACTAGGGCTTTCTTCACATTTTTACAACCAACAGATTCAGTAGATATAGGATTATTTTCCTTGATAGCAATAAATACCCATTCATCATCACTTCTATTTCCTTTATCAGATTCATCATCTGTTATGCCTTCATCAGTAGCATAGTAACACTTCTTTTGAAATCTAGGCTTGTTATGTCTTGGTTTAGGAGATCCTTTCAGACACCTTGATGAAAAATGTCCTATCTTATTGCAAGAAAAACATTTAAGAGGGAATTTTCATTCATACTTAACCTTTTCCTCTCAGTACTCTTTTGACAATAAGTGCTTCAAGCTCTTCTAGCTCTCTTTATTCTTCTTCAATCTATCTGATTTCATCCTCATACTTGAATTTCTTTCTAGATGAACACTCACCCAGATCATATTTATGTCTATCTCTTCTGAAAGTGGTAGCCTTAAATGCAAATTCAACCTTAGGAAGGGCATCACCAAATTCACTCAACTCAATAGCAGTCAACTTACCAACGAACGTATCTCTGGTTATATTTTTTATAATCTGAAGCTCTTCAATAGCACTAGCTTTGACTTTGTAAGAATCAAGTAGGGATCTAAGCACTTTAGCAACAATCTCAAATTCATCTATCTGTCTGCCAGCACATCGAATACCGCACAAAAGTTCATTCACTCTTTGAATCAAAGTATTAATGTTCTCATCATCAGCCTCTCTCAACCTTTCATATTTACCTTTCAAACTCTACAACTTAGCAATCTTGACATTAGTATGACCTTCATACAAAGTTTCCAACTTTTTTTCAAATCTCATGAGCAGTCTTCAAATCCATAAAATTTTTCATCTCAGAATCAATCAAAGCACTCAACAAAGCTTCCTTAGCCCAGATATTATACTTAGCATCTCTAATCTCAGTAGTAGTAGTAGGACCATTCTGAGGAATAACATACCTAGTACATGTAATGTTCCAGTAGGGTTCACCAATGCATCTCAAATGACACTCGATTCGAGTCTTCCATAGAGAATAATTTGTTCCATCAAATCACAGACTATCCTTCTTGTAACTTGCCATCCCATATCACCTTAAGCTGTTAAAATTCTTCCAAGGAACCTGCTCTGATACCAATTGTTGGCAACACAAGGGAAGACAACTGAGAGGGGGTGGGTGAATCAGTTGTCACAAAAAAATCAAAACTTATTCAACTTATTAACCATATTAATCCTTATTCTCAGATCTAATCAATATCAATGAAAGCATGAATCAACAAAACATTAGAAACACAAACAACACCAAGATTTTTTTTTACGTGGAAACCCTATTAGGGGAAAAACAACAGTGGAGGTCAGTCCACAAGATTATACCCTGTTAAAAGTATAATGAAAATGAAATATGGGGAATGCACATGCATTTAGGCACACTTCCTAGAGCTCACTGCTTAATTATAGAGGAAGACAAATTATCTTACAGAGATATTCAGATTACAACCATCCAGATTTTGAACTTAGAAAATAGCATCTGCTAATTCCTGATTACAGTTCCACTGAAGCACATGAACAATTCTTCACTCTTCTTCACTCTTCATCACACTCTGATCCGCATTCGAATGATATTCACACATACACACAAAAAATCACACTCTAGCATATACTTTCACTCCTCAATTCAAATAAACAATCGTTCTTATATATTTGCAATAAGAAATTTCATCCCTTCATGTCGGCTTCAATGAAAATAAAAAAATGAATATAAACTATCGGCCCAAAACATTTAAGATTATTAATGTGAATCAACCAAGGTCAGCCACAACTTAGAGAGGACCTAGATTAACATCTCCAACATGAAGACACTTCAATTAATTTATCCACAAAGATCCACAACACACTACAAACACTGTCATCCAAGAGCAAGAAAACATGAACACACAAGAGAAAATCGGCAACCATGAGCACAAAAATCAATGCGGACATGCAACAAAGATAAAGCATGATCTAGAAACATCCACAAGCATCATGAATCACAAAAGAAGCATCCACAACAACTGAACTAACTAAAATAACATCATCTTCAATTAGGAACACCAATTGAGGCAACAAAAAAAATGTTAGAATGAAAATCTTCATAGCTAGATCAAATCATCATGCGGATCTTTGAAACTCAACATGGATAAACTAGATATACTCAAAAAGAAACCCTTTAGTCCTCAACCTCTAATCAACAACATATAGAACATAATGACATATTGAACTTCACTTAACTAATGACAACATGCAACTCATTTATTTACAATTTTCTCAATATCCACGACATATAAAAATTCAAATGAGTTAATGCTAATGGTGATGACATCAATGACAACCACATATAAACAACACAACCACAAAATCCAACAATGATGTGGACATTAGACCAACCACGCTGGTTTGGGGAAGAGGTCTGTGCGAATATCTTGCACAAGAATTAAGCTCTGTAGCTGAAAAGGAGACTGATCAAGTCTACACAAAACATTTCGAGTCTGATGAGTCTTGGGTGGTGGATCAAATGTAATATATGAAAAAGTGGTAATACTCGACCAGCCTTCCATCCCACAAAACGTGATACTACCAACTGCAACACACTAGGTATGTATTAATTGAAGGTATATTATTCAAGAGAAATTATGATAGTGTCCTGCACCGATGCTTAGATAAGCCATATGTGGAAAGAGTTCCTAATGAATTCCATAGCATCCCTAAGGGTGGAAATTTATCCACCAATACTATTGCTTTGAAGATAATGTGAGTGGGATATTATTGGCCCTCCATATTTTCTGAAGTGCACCATCTGGTGAAAAAGTGTACTCAGTGCCAATATTTTTTTGGCAAAAGAAAGAATTTTTCCTTGTCATTGAGTGCAATTGTAACTGAAGAACTCTTTTCTCAATGGGGTTTGGATTTCGTCAGAATGATAAATCCTATTTCCAGTGTTGGTCACAAGTGGATCCTTACAGTGACTGACTACTTCACAAGGTGGATGGAGGCTGTCACCCTAAAAAATGCTACAGAGGGAAAGCTCATCAATTTCCTTGAAGAGCTGGTAACCAGATTTGGTTCATCAAAAACCATCATATCCAAAAATGCTCGAGCTTTTGTAGGCTTGTTGATGTCATATTTTTCTATCAAACATGGGGTTTACCTTAAAACTTCATCAAATTACTACCCACAAGGAAATGGGTTAGTGGAGTCAACCAACAAAAACCTAATTAGGTTAATCAAGTGCATCGGGTATGAGCAACAAAGGGATTGGAACAAGCACCTATGAGCTACTCTGTGGGAAAAATGAATTATGCCCAAGCAGATCCTAAAGGCCTCTCCTTATGAACTAGTATACAAAAAATAAGTAGTTTTACTTATTTCTATAGAAATCCCTACCTTGTAACTACTAAAAGCCCTAGAGATTGAAGAAAGTGGCAAAATGGAAATACAGTTGGAAAAACTCCTCAAACTTGAGCAAGATAGAGAAAAATATCATGGAGCCATGATCAGTCGCTAATAGATAGTGAAGCGGTGGTTCAATAAAAATACCTCCAACCTAGATTTCAGGGAAGGGAGCTTGGTACTAAAGTATGATGAGCATACTACGAAATTGGGACAACATACAAAATTTGAAGTACTATGGAAAGGACCCTTCCGAAATAGCACATGCAAAGAAAAGAATGCATACAAACTTGAAGATATGGAAGGTAACACTTTGGAGATACCGATGAATGGTATTTATCTAAAATTATTCCATTAAAATATGAAATTCTTTAAAAAATTTAACAGTTATGCACCATATGTTAAATTATTTGTAAAAGGTTTTAGTTTTGAGAATAAGCCATGAGAACAAACACAGAGAAAGTAGAAAGTATTGTATTATAATATATTCATCAAAAAATTTACAATGTAATACAAGCCCGAGGAAAAGATTTAAACATGAGGCCCTCTCAAGTGAACCCAAATAGAGTCACAAAGAAAAAAGAAGCAAAAAGGAGGAAATGTGCAAAAAATAGTGAGAACTATGCCTCCAACTGTTGTAAACAGTCGAAGTGGCTTATTGTTGGGTTTTCTTTTTCTTCTTCTTCTTCTTCCTTGTTAGGATGCAAAAGGGGCTTGAAGACACAACACACATGGGCTTGACGCAACATGGATTGCGAGCCTAGTTGCCATGATTATACACTAGAAACTTGAAGTGCTTTCTCCAATCAAGGCCCGAAACACGCTCCATGTCGTACTCCCGTAGTAGGTAGGTGGCCACTGGTAGAGACAATGAGTGATGCCCTTCAAGGTCCATGGTGCAAAAGTTAGAGAGGAAGAGAAACCAGGGTATGTCTATCCTAAATTCCATGTGCCTGTGGATATCCATGGCACTTGGAATGATGATGCCAGGGATAACTACCTATACGATTTCACTGAACCCTTCCATCAATGTAGAGTCAAAAATTTTTATGGCACAATTCAATTATCATGAGCTTGGTAATGTTTGGGTCAAGTAGGGAAGCGATGAAGTGAGAAAGTACATTGTAGTTCTCCTCAATTGGTTCTCATCTTCAATATAGTCCAGGCCAACTACCCACTTGAATGCAATCAAGCCAAGGCAGTCACATCTTTTCACCAAGGGCTTAATTTTTTCACTGGTGATCTCTCCCACAAATTAGTATTATGGCCTCCATGGTAGAAGCCGAATAGGAGTACCTAGGCTAGCTAACATTATGATAAATCAACAAATTATAGTGGAACGAGAAAGAGTGAGAAAAACTTTCTAAACTTAAAAGGCTATTTGTTTTGAATGAATATTGCAATAATGTGGCATAGCTATATACATAAATGATGTACCGGTAAACCCAACCAATGTGAAGTCCATTTTTGGCCAGATGACAATGGAGAAAATACCAAAGCAACTAGAGGGCATTAGACGAATCATACAAAAAAATTGATAGAAGGTCTTGGGAAATAAATTTGGGCATTGGGAGTAAATGCTCTCATCAACACCACCCATCTTCCTTATGCAAAAAGACATGGATTAAAGTGTTAAATTCTGAAAAATTAAATAGGAGCCTCTTTTCAAAAGTACCTTGCATTAATTAAGCACGTTTCTCATGGCTAAAAGAACTCTTCCCAATGCAATGATCTTATTTGTGAAAGAGGCAGTGGGGATAATGTACTAATTCTATTCTCACCATAATTTTTCCATTGCCAAGGGATATGGATCTCAAATCCACATGTACCACCTCAATGGAAACATTTAATGGAATAGCAGTAGTAGTGTAGGCTTAATTGCATGTATGATCAAGGGAATTAACTACACCCAAAAGACAAAAAAATTATAAGTAGCAAAAGGCAAGTGGCCATTTCATTGAAGAAAATCTACATAGCCATGGTTGAGCCCTCAACATCTGGTAGGAAGGCTGAAACCTCATAAAAAATGCTAGGTTATGTCGATTTCTTTGGGAGGAATTCATTCACCAATGCCTCGACACCAAAGGAGCATCCTTTTGAATTTTTTAAAAAGGTGCAACCAAATAAACATTTCAGGAGAGAGGTGGTGCAGGATTTTGCTGACAACATTTTCAACCCAAAATTGGTGGCTAACCCTAAAAATCTAAGGGAAGCGACACTCCAAAGAATGACAGATCATGGGTCATCTAAAGGCTTTGAATCTCAACTCTAGAATTGTGGCCTGCCATAGTTCATGTTTCTTGTTGTACACCCATGCCTAGAGCTAGTGGATGCATGTGCCAAAAGATTCGACAAGGAGATAGAAGCCATTGTGGGTGACAAGATCAAAGTTACAATTTCTATCACAACCATATGGGATATTTTGTGTATCTGTATGACTTGGGGTGCCTAGTATTTTGATGAAGAAATGATGGAAATTTATGGGAGGAAAGAACCAAGAAAGGAAGCTTTTATGAGGAAGAAATGAAGGAAAGGTTGAAGAGAGAACATTTTTCTTTCGCTCTTGCATGCAAAAAGTTTGAGAAAGACACACAGACTATCTTCTCAATGCTGGCCTAGATTTATGGCCTTGATGATGATGAGGAAATCCATCCCTTCTAGATGGGCTTGGATTTTATGCTCAAGAGGGAGAAGAGTCAGAAATATTATGATTTTGCTAATGCAGTAGCAAGAGGAATGATAAAAAAATTGAAGAACTATGATTTTAAGTATAAATTCAGGTATTCTTCTTTCTTAGCCCATTTGATTTTGCATCAAAATTATGAGTTTATGGAGAGAATTTTTCTAGTGTCTAGGTTCAATGCAATGGGTTTATGTCAGCCAGTATTTGTATGGACTTATGTACTTTCAAAAACATACAATTACTATTGGTTTGTGGATTATTTTGAGGCTAGTACTTCAAGATTTTCTCTCACAACCTATGGATCGTTTCTCTATTGAAATCTTGCAATGGATGAGAAATATGTTGACCCTGGTGGATTATTTCCTAGGAGAGGATTTTACATTTATCAGGAGAGGATTTTACATTTATCAGATTCTATGGTTTCAGCAGAGATCCTTTCAGACTCCCCAGATTTGTAACATATACAGTGTTTGTATTGGAGGCATGCCATCAAGAAACCCTTGCCAACAATGCCTATGACACTAGAAGGAATAAGACAAGGCTATATCTGATCCCCTTCAACATTGCAAATAGTCAGGTGACATTGGGGGAGAAAAAAGCGGAGGGAGAACTTACAAACCTACTAGCAACCCTAGGCTTGTTCCTCATTTGTGACACCTAGGACTACAATATGATAAAGCACTTCAATTTGAAACATGAGAGTCAAGAGTATTTTGAATGAATGAGGAATCCAACTTAGGAAAGGCCAGAAGTATACATTGACTTGGCCCATATACCAATCAAATGACCAGAATGGCTAAATTTCTATGTGGTTCAAGCAACATATCTAAGGAACCTCCCGATGGGTAAGTCCCTCAACACGCAATTGAAGCACAAGGGATGGTTGGAAAGGAAGAAGACATATTTCTACTAGTTCTGACAACAAATGAGGTCCCTCATTACCTTGTTTAGAGAGTTTTAGCCACAAGATTAAAGGTTTGAAGACATTTACAACCATGAGGCTGATATCAACAATAGTAACCTAGAGACAAGTCATGAGATTGAAGAGGAGCAAATTTTGTGCCATACTTCCCATCCTCAGGAATCTTATAGGAGAAAAGGCTTGAAGCAAAGGGACTCACAAGCGACATCCTCCATCAGTGCTCAAAGTAAAGGGAAAAGATCTTGACGGTCCCCAAGAAGGTCTGCCATGGTTATCGAAGGCTTGGTTTCAAAGGGATCTACTGCCAAAGGATCGAAATGTACCAATTCCGGTCATGCAAAGAGAAGACGAGTCCAAGAGCTAGATACATCTGATGCATCAGCTAGAGGAGAAGAAGTGGAGTTTGTTCTACAAGGTGTTTTGACTGCCATGGCCTAGGTAAGTTTTACTATCTCTCTTTTTCCTACCTCTGCTTCTCTGGTTACTCCTCTACCCTCATTTGTGGAAAAAAATCCTCCAATAGTATACCCTGATCTTTTTGTCCTTAATGAACCCCTAACAATTTTTAGCAATAAACCTTGTGGGGAAAACCCGCACGCCAAGCGAGCAAAATATTCTTCGATTTCTATTGATTCTTTGATCACCTTCTCTATGGCCCCCATTGAAAAAGATGAATAATCCATGTTTCCCATTACTCCAGGTCCATTTTCTTATGGGAAAAAATTTCTCCTACCTGTTTCTCTTTTTACCCCAACTAGTTCTCCCCCTACCCAATCGCAATTCGCTATCCCACCTTTTCCCATGATTACACTACCATTTTCCTCCCCACATGCTCATACATCTGATGTTTCTCCTTTTGTTACCATTTTTGGTTTCCCTCTAGGTGCTTACATTGCAACACAAAGCATTGATACCCCTCAAAGTCTCCAAGAACATTTCAAGGCAACCAAGCGGGCCTGACAAGCTAGAAAGTAAAAACAGTTATTAAAGAACACTACACTATCGGCTACCAAGAGGATTGAAGCTTTCTTCAATGAAGAGTGAAAGTCTTTGTTGATTACTACTATGAAGCCACTCGTGTCCAAACTCAAAGGCTAAATGTATATGGAAGACTATGACATCAGGGCCATGGGTCTGGATTTAAATGAAACTCGCTCGGGTGACAAAGTGGTCCTAGCTAAGGCCAACTGAAAGGTGGTATATACAGATTATGAAAGAGTGGATAGCAAATTGAAGAAGCTCAATGTAGAGTTAACGAATGTAAACAAAATAGTGAATAGGCTACAGACAAAAATCAAGGCCAGAGATGCTGAGATGGCCCGTATAAGGAAAATACATAATCAACAAGGAGAAGCAACTAAATTTCTCAAGGAGGCCCAAGGTGAATAGGTTCAATTGTATTCTAAAATTGAAAAGTTGAAAGTTGAGCTTGCTATTGAATGCCAAAAAAACACTGAGTACTAGTGTACTCATGAAAACATAAAGAGAGAGTTGGATGGCGTCTAATCCCAAGCTTCTGACAATATGAAAAATTCCCAGTCAATAGTAGAGAAGTCAAAACAAGAGAAACAAGAGATCGTGTTCGCTCTGGAGGCTCATGATCAAGATATCGAAAGATTGAGCTCTGAACTAGTGAATGTCCTTTGGGAGAAGAATCAAATGGAGGAGAATGTAAGAGCAAAAGAGGCCCAGTTATGTTAGGATTTTACTGCTACATAAGGGTTTGGAACCCTCCCAATGTTGAAGAAGTTGATATCCATGCACTGGGAATGAATCATGGTTGAAGTTGTTATCCTCAAACTAGCCCTACAGTTTTTGAGGGACACTTAGGAATTAAATGGAAAGGTTGGCCCACTAGCCAACCAAATTTTGTAGATATATGCTCCCCGAGTAGGGAATATTTCCATGTTGTGTGTATCCACTGATGAGGCCCTAAGAAGTGAAAGAAATTTGGATCAAAGGGTTGCATCCACTAAAGCAAACGAATTCATCAACTACCACAAGGTTGCAACAAGAAGCAAGGATTGTTGGCAGTGTTGAACAAGAGGGTCGACAAAATCAAGAAGGATCACTGTCAAGAATAGCTTCAGGTTTCCTCCCTTTCTTTCACCAAATGGAGATGTGCTATCAGTTGAGCAGATCACAAATGCAATCAGACATAAGGTGTAGAATTCTACAAAACTCCCAGGTTCAAGCGTGATGCCCACTGTTGATGATGTCGAGCATAATATATTTCCCCTTTCTTGTCTCTATAATCACCTTGGCATGGTTTCAACAAGATGGGGATTTGTTTCCTTCAAAGAATTCTTTGAGATAGATCAAACATATTAAGTCATTTATGATCTTGTCTGGCCAAATGATGTGGATGGGAGGTGAAGCATTCCACTTTCCTCAAGCTCCAAGATCAACCAAAGATCTAGGTTCAATCCTCCATAAGTGAAGACCCCCTGTGAGTTGACAGAACTGTGAAGCATTATTTCCTTAACTATTTTTTATTTTCAACTTTTATGTATTTTTGGCTCGGATGTGTCCATGCTCAAATCAAAGTTCTCCCAAAAGGCACACAATGTGCCAGGTGGTGGCTATGTGGCTTTTCCTTATTGCTTTCCTTCCTAAGAGAGGGTCGTGACACATGTGAGCTTGATAGATATTTTCTCAAGGATGATTTTAACAAATCTAAGAATCCCCACCTACTTGACATGTCATCTCTTCACTACGGGTAGTTTGCGCTTTTAAGAAGTGATCATTTTTGAGGTTTGTTAGAGCATGCTGGGTTTTTTGGTTTTTAGGATATGAAATTTGAGTTGGTGCTGTTGAGCCACATGATTGGTCAACTAGAATTTTTCTAGGCTAGTTTTAAGATCTGATTATTTGCAGATAATGATCTTTGCTAAATATTTAAAGGGAATTAATGTGGCAGTTGGGAATTAATAAACAAATATTTCCATGACCTAACTAAATATCTACAATCAGATAGCATTAATGACTTTTGTAATTCTTTGTAAATCTCTCACAGCCTTAATTACACTAATCCTTTCCAAGTTATTAAAATTCATGTGACACATTCTTCTATGCCATAACCAACTATCATTAATCTAAGTCATAAAGCATTGTCCACCAACACCCTTAATTTGATAGATATTTCATTTAGATTTCTTTCCTACAACAATCAATGTTCCAAATCCTTTTTGGATCTCACACCTCTCATCCTTAAACGCAAGATCATATCCTTTAATATACATCTAACCAACACTCAAAAGATTATGCCTTAATCCCTTAACATAGTAGACATCACTAGTATTATGCCTTCCATCAAAACTTACTGAACCTATCCCACAAATTTTAGCACCAATATCATCTCCAAATATAACCAAGCCTCCATCATATTTTACAAGTTTAATAAACTTAATTTTATCACTAGTCATGTGATACGAACAACCACTGTCAACAACCCAATAGTTCTTTTCTTGTTTCACATGTAGGGAAGAGATAACAACACCTTCAGTTTTCTCCTTCTTTGGAGGGATTTCCTTTCACCTATTTTCATGAATTAGAAGAATTAGGTTCATCCTTTATAGCCAAGAACAAGCATTCATTGTCATCAGGACCTTCATACTTAGAATCTTCATTAGATATACTAGTATTCTCATTCACATAATATGCTCTATTAATATTCTTTCCTTTCTTTCTTTCTCATATCTTTGTTTATTCCTCTAAGCTTTTTTTGGATACATTGCAACAAAATGACCTATTTCTCCACAACTAAAGCATTTAAAGGGTAACTATGAAGCATTTTTTCCTTAGGGTATGTGCAGGATCATGATGGGCCAAAAAGTGGCGATATGATTCTTATGTGTAGGGTATGTGGCTGATGACTTTTTCTTCACCCAAAATTGATGAAACGAAAAGGGTTTTTAAAGGATATTCTCAGCTTTCCACCAATATAAATTATACTTTACTTTGAATTTAATAAATAATTATTATTCATTTTCTATTTGAATTACAACTAAAGTCTTGATTGATAGGCTGATTGAAAACATGTATAGCTCTCAAACAAGATCACATTTTTTGAATCAAACATGCGCCACATTCTATGCTTCACATACTATAGGATTAAAAAAAAAAAAGAATTTCATGAAGTTTTGACCAAGTTAAAGTGGTACATACAAGTTTTTATTTTTAAAAGTTGTAATAAAAAATCACAATTAATTATTTACTTGGAAAAAATTACAAAAAAATATGCATCACATCGACTTGAGTCCGCTACTTATATCTAAAATCTTATAAAAAAATATTATCATTTTATTGTGGTTAGGGTGGTCAAAAACACCTACTTATTTTTCAATGAAATTTAAGTACTACTCATTGAAATTTCAAATTTTCACCAAATAGATTTAAAAATAAACCTAGTAGTTTAGAAACTACATTCAATTTTATACAGATTCCATTCTTACATATTTTTGAAATAATATAGATAACTTCTTTTTTTTTTACATCAAGTTGCGTAACTCTGATTTTTCTAAAATTTTTGCCACTTAAGGGCCTATTTTTTCCATGATGATCTTGCACATACCCCTTAACTATTTTTGATTTTTGGATTTTATATGTTTTTGGCTTTGGATGTGTCCATGCTCAAAGAAAAGTGTTCCCGAAAGGTGCACAATACGCCACATGGTGGTTGCGTAGCTTTTACTTATCATTTTCCTTCCTAGGAGAGGGCCATGACATGTGTCAGCTCAACGAAGATTTTCTCAAGGATGATTTTCACAAATTTGAGAATTTATGACCACTCGACACGTCATCTCTTCCTTGCGGGAAATTTGCACATTTAAGAACCAATATTTTTTGAGGTTTTTCGGAGCATTGTGGGTCTTTTAGTTTTTAGGATCTAGGAACTTTGAGTCACCGCCATCGAACCACATGATTGGTCAACTAGAATTTTTCCAGGCTATTTTTAAGATTTGATTATTTGTAGATAATGATATTTGCTAAATATCTAAAGGGAATTAAAGTGGCAGTTGGGAATTAATGAGAAAATATTGCCATGACCTAACTAAAGATCTACAATCAGATCATGAGCTATCAAATGCCAACATCTGGTAGCAATTACTTCTGGAATGTGGCAGTGGTTCTCTCTATATTTTCACCTATAAATGGGAGGCAAAAACAAAAGGGATTTTTTCCCCAAGTTCTAAGTTCTAGTTTCTTTTTCTGAAGAAAAAGTTTTTTTAGTTTTCTTTAGGCATAGAAGTATTTTCAGAAGTAATTGGCAGAATAGTGCTTTTTTCTAGCATGTTATATTGTTTAAACTCAAACTATTATCAGATTGGCATCCAACTTTTGTTTTCTAAGTTCATTTGATATTCAAGCATGAACTATTCAGAAGAAATATTTGAGATTGTGCATGTTATGGCCTTTATCAAGTTCCTTCTTTATGCTTTTGTTTAGAATGAAACATTGTGTTAAGCTGAATTCAAGTAGTTTGAGTAGTTGATTTCCATGTTGTATCCTTATATGGTAAGATAATAACTTATGGAAATTAGACTATGTCTATTGAGTTTCTCTATTTTCCTAAAGGGTTTTTGTTTTTCATATTATGATGTAAGAAGAGAGAGAGTTTATGCAATTTATGAATGTCTTTTTGTTAACCTCAAAAATCTTTATGCTTGATCATAACTTAATGAGCACTACTTGCGGGGAGATTTGAAAGACTTCACTATGCTTGTATTTAGAATTTGTTGTTCGTTCTCTTCCCAACAATGAAAGGTTGTTGCATTCTATGTCCAATATATCATTCATAGGAAAGATTGGGTTTGAAATGTTGTAAAATATTTGGCACATCACCATTTTTTATGTTTTACGCTTACATTTCCTTTTACCCTTTTCTCCAAAACTCACAGAAGAGTCGACTTTCTATAAAAATCTCATAGGTATTCAATGAGGTGCAAATCATTCCCCCACTCACTGAATTTCCCATAAGGCTATCAGAGAGGTGCAAGCTTTGATGATCAACAGTAACTTACCTTCATAGTTAATGAATTCTTACCTCATCCTTATCACAAAGTTAGCTTCTATTTCATCAAAATTTTCTTCATCTAGACCTTTAGCTTTTGTAGCCTTAAAATCAATTTCTAATTTGCATCCATTCCTCAGACTCAGCTTCCTCATCTCATAAGATGCAAGAAATCCTAACAAAAGATCTCTAGTGCAGGTCTTATAATCTATACTCTATTTAATAGCACACACCTTCTCACTGTAAGCATCAAAGAGAGTTCTAAGAATCTTCTTTACAATCTTGGTTTCATCTACAGTAGCACCAATTCCTCACATTATAGCCACTATCTCATCCAATCTCTGTACATAAGCTTTAACATTCTCATATTCAGACATATGCAAAAGCTCAAACTATGTCTTCAGATTTTGAACCTTAATCATCTCAAAATGTACTAGACTATTCTTCAAAATGTACTTCACCTTATTGTTCACTTTGTATGCTTTGATCTCATCAGTCATACTTGGACCATTAGTAGGGGTAGTGTAAGGATTCTTGTAAGATTTCTCCACATCATATCCGCAATACTCCAGATATTCTTCCATCAATATTTTCCAGATACCATAGTTAGCTCCATCAAACCTCAAATAAAAATAAGTCATTTTTTCAACCATCCCAAACCTTCCTCAAGCCATTAAGCTCTTCACCAAGGAACAAAGCTCTGATACCAATTTTTGAGCAAGACAACTGAGAGGTTGGTTGAATCAGTTGTCACATATTTAAACTTTAATTCATTCACTAGAATTAATCCTTAACACTACTTAGTAGATTAAACATTAAATACTAGTGCAAAAATTGAAAACATCACATGAACACAATAACACCAGATTTACATGGAAAACCCAATAAGGGAAAAACCATGATGAGGATTAACTCACACTGTAGAGAATATAAAAAATGATTACAAGAGGCTCATTTCCAAAACAAGGACTCACTATCTAACAAGGGTAACATCTCAGAGGGCTCACTGCCATAGACACACAAAGAAGATAAAGAAGACTTGTTACGGAGGGAAGATAATATCAATGCAATAGATAAATCCAAAACAATTAATTCAAACCACTTGTATACATGCATGAATCATAGAGTGCACCTTCAACTTAGTGCTTCCAGAAACTAAACATTTAGGCTTTGCATTGATCTACCATTCTTGCATCATACACACACATTGATTCACATTTATCTCTATTCTCTTTTTTCTCTTGTCTCGATTTGCTTTGTTCTCTCTGCTTCTTCTTCTCTAACTCATTTTTCATTTATACCATCTTCATCTTTGAAACATATCCAAATTCAACCATCCAAATTCAAATTCAAATTAGGTCAGTGCCAAAACATCCTAGAGAGGAATTAGAATGAGGGAAATAGAAACACACGCTTCATGAGGACCCAAATAGATCCAACATGCTTCACTAACTTTGAAGGTATTATTTCACACAAGGTCAGAAAAACCAGTGTAAAACACAGAAAAATTAAGCATGAACTTTCTAGATACCAAAATTATTTTCAATACAATCAAAACAAATCAACTCGAGAACCACAAGTAATAAGACTTCATCAAAGAGAAAGCTAGACCATCAACATTTCTTCCTAGACCTCAACCAAAAACATAGAAAACCACAGTTAATAATTGGTGAACACAACTCACACTGTACAATGAATCAATTGCAAAAAATCAAGATATAGCAGCTTCCAACAACCATGATTGACATATTTGAACCATACAAATATAGGAGGAAATATGGAGCAAAACCCGTATCAACCAATGAACATCTGCAACATATCTTCATTACAATTTTCTCAATATCCTAGACATATACATTCAATAACCTATATCCATGACACTAATGACAACAACAATCAATTGATAACTAGTTGACTGGTTGACATCAATGACAACACCTTCAATATTTCCATTCTTGCAACATCAAATACATTTAATTAATAAACATGTATATAATATATAAATATAAAGAATAATATTATGTGTATATATATGATTATATATAAATTTATATTAGCATATATATGTAACTATATTACTCAATACATATATATATACTACATATATACATATACATAATACCATTTCATTATCTTTATAAAAACACTCATATTCATAAATCCATCGATCAACATATATACATGGAATGTATACATACATACATACATACATACATACATATATATATGTCACCTTAGTACAATCTGTATTCCCATGCATTTGGTGTTGGTATGTGGCGACTAATCATGCAAATATTGTACACTCATAACATGTCAAGGTTTTTCCCATTGACATGTCAAGGTTTTTCCTATTAACACGTCAAGATTTTTCCTTTAACACGTCAAATGAAAAAAGACTTTATTAAACCCTAATTCTATAAGGTTCCAAAAAGCTTCTTATAAGTGGCTAGGATGTATGTTGCAATATGGTATTCATGAGGTTGTAATATGTTTTGCACTAGATAATAAAATCATTGGGTGGCTAAGTTTTTGTGGATGTAGCCAATAGTGGGTAAACCACATTAAATTTCTATGTTGATCTCTTTTGTGTTATTCTTAATTCTTATATAGAACTAGGTTATTTAATCTGCATATAATTGTTAATGTTTGTTGCTCCAATCTGCTTGAATCCTAAAACCTTGTATCAGAGACAAGTTTCTTTCGATTGATTGGCAGGAAACCTCTAGATTTTAGTGGGAGAAATGGAAGAAGGAAAATTCAAGGTTGAGAAGTTCAATGGCCAGAATTATCAATTATGAAAGATGCAGATGGAAGATTATTCAAGTATCAAAAGGATCTATGGAATCCATTGCAAGGAAAAACAAGGAAAGAGGCTACAATGTCCGATGAAGAATGGGATATTTTGGACAGAAAGGAATTGGGAACCATTTGGTTGTGCCTGACACCATCTGTGATGTTCAATATAATAGAAGAAAAGACAATAGATGATTTGATGGAAGCTTTGGGTAAATTGTATGAAATCCCCTAAGCCTCAAATAAGGTATTTATCATGAAGAATTTTTTTAATATTTAAATGATTGAAGGTGGATCTATGATAGATCATTTAAATTAGTTAAATATGATTCCTAGTTAGTTAACTTATATAAAAGTTAATTTTGATGAAGAGGTGAGGACTCTCTTAGTTTTATGTTCTTTTATTGAAAGCTGAAATAGCTTGGTAATGGCTATAAGTAACTTTGTCTCTAGTTCAAATACATTAAAATTTGATGATGTTGTTGTTGTTATCCTTAGCGAGGAAATGTGATGGAAAAAGCATAGGTGAGACTTCAACATCGGGTAATGATTTGACTATAAAGAACATGGGAAGAACAAAGGAGAGAAGAAAAAGCCCAAAAAATATTGCAAAGTCACAAAGGAAGCTGAAGAAAGGTAGATCTAAATCTAGAGGAAGAATGGATTGTTGGAACCATGGAAAGCCATGACACTTGAAGAAGGATTGTTAGTTTTGAAAGGGAAAACAAGGAGACATACAACATGATGATAGTAAGGAAGCTAATGTTGCAAGTAATAAATTACAAGATTCTTTAATTCTATGTTTAGATAATGCTAATGATTCCTGGGTAATAGATTCAGGGGCTTCATTTCATGCCACACCCCATAGGAAATAATTTTTAGATTATGTCTAAGGTGATTTTGGATAGGTATATTTGGGTGATGATGAAGCCTTTTAGATTGTTTGAAAATGAAAGATAAAAATCAAGTTGCTGAATGGAAATGAATGGTTGCTATAGGAGGTAAGGTATGTTCCAAATTTGAGAGGGAATTTAATCTATATAGACAACTGGGTAGTGAACGCTACATAGTTACCTTTTTAGACAAAGTCTGGAAGGTCACTAAAGGTGAAAAGGTAGGCACATTGTATTTGTGTACTAGTAATACTTATTCTACCTTAGTTGCTACAAAAATAGTTGCTATTGAGATAGTTAAAGCACCTACTATAGGGAAAAAATTAGAATTGTGGAACCATAGAATTGGGCACATGGGAGAGAAAGGGATGATGATCCTTCACTTGAGAAAGTTGCTACCAGTTCTAAAGCAAATTGACTTGGATTTGTACGAAAATTATGTTTATGGAAAATAGAAAAGAGTCTGATTTCTCAATGATGGGAAAGAGAAGAAGAGTGAGAAATTAGAGCTTGTACATTTAGATGTATGGGAACCAGCTCAGGTATCTTTTCTTGGTGGCTCTTTCTATTATGTGACTTTTATTGATGCAACTAGGAAAACACGGGTGTATTTCCTAAAACAAAAATCAAAAGCATTTGAAACTTTTAAAAAGTGGAAAGCTTTGGTTGAGAATGAGACAAGAAAAAGGTTGAAGTGTCTTAGATATGATAATAGAGGCAAGTATTTCAATAGAGAATTTGAAATTTACTATTCATACAATGGAATCCATTGGAAAAAATAGTTCTTGGAACCCCATAAGAAAATGGTGTGTCTGAGAGGATGAATAGGACCATTATTGAGTGTGCAAGGAGCATGAGATTGCATGTTGGACCACCCTTATACTTTTGGGAAAATGTTGTATATACCATTATTTATTTAATAAATAGGGTACTTTCAAATCTTTTGAATGGTGGCATTTCAGAGGAGGCATGGATGGGTAAAAAGGTAAACTATTCATTTCTAAGAACCTTTGGTTGTGAAGCTTTTGTCCATGTTGATATTGAAAATAGAACCAAGCTTGAGGCTAAGTCTACAAAATGTACCTTCATTAGATATGGAGTAGATGAATTTGGTTATCGGTTATGGGATTATGAAAATCATAAAATCATTAGGAGTAAAGATGTTATATTCAATGAGAAGGTCATGTATAAGGATCAACTACAGGAAAAGAAGCATGAATAGGCCAAAAAGGAATATGTGGTGTTGGATGAGATTCGAGAAAAGAAAATGCCAGTGGTACTTGATGATCAACAATAACAAGTTATCCTACAGAGTCCTACAACTATTAGACATTCTACAATGATAACTAGACCTCCAAAAATATTTTCTCCATTGTTATATTCTATATTATTAACTGATTCTAGTGAACGTGAAGGTTATGAAGAAGCAATGCAGGTAGATACCAAAAAAATAGTGAGAGCTATGCATGAAAGAGGAAGTTGATACCTTGCTACAGAATCACACTTGGGACTTAGTCCAATTTCCTACAAGTAAAAGAGTATTTCCAAATAAATGGAAATTATAGGTTGAAGGAAGAAGATGGAGGAAAGAAAAGATATAAGGCTAGACTCATTGTAAATTTTTTTGCATAGAAAAAAGGTATAAATTTTGATGAAATATTTTCTTTGATTGTAAAGATGACTTCTATTAGAACTATTTTAAGTGTTGTGGTTGTAGAAGACTTTCCTCTTGAATAGCTAGATGTGAAAACACCATTTCTCCATGGGGATTTGGAAGAGGAAATATGCATGCAACAACCACAGCAACATGAGGTCAAGGGTAAGGAGGAATTTTTGTGTAGGTTAAAGAAGAGTTTTTATGGCCTAAAGCACACACCTCAGTAATGGTATTTGAAATTTGATATTTTTATGGTTGAACAAAGTTACAAAAGATGTCATTCTGATTATTATGTTTATTTTAAGAAATTGGGTAATGGTAGTTATATTATCCTGTTGCTTTATGTTGATGACATTCTTGTTGTTGGGCCTAACATGCATCACATTAAAGAACTTAAGAAAAACTTAGAAAATTCATTTGATGTGAAGGATTTGTTGGAAGCCTTGCAACATGAGCATGAAGTATGGATGATTGTGTTGTTTGTTCCTATGTTGTCATTTATGTCAACATGGTGATAACTATATGGGAAGTCTACTTGGTTTACCAAAAATTATTCTCTACTGGTAATACCTTTTATGATGGATTAGTGTGTTGGTATTTGTGTCTCGAATACCACAAGGTCTGATATGACTCTAATCTCTTAACCAGGTTTTCCTGACTCATTTAGACAGCTATGTCTTGAATCTTGAGATAGTTTTTATTGTGAGTAGAAAGTTATCTTTGACAGGGTCTAATTTTGTATCCTACTATTGTTCTCTGTGTGGGATATTTTGTGGGAGACTCTGCATTCTACTAAGGTGACCATTTTTATGTTGCAATTTTTTGATAGTCTCTATGTTGTTAGTATGATGTGAAATTAAAGTGTTCTCAGATCTAGAAGGTGTTTTCTTTGAGGATTATTTTTTGGTTTGGAGAGTTGCATTCTAGTCTTGGATGACTCAACTTATGCAATATATTATGAATCCTAGTTATGTTTTATGGATGTTATCTGACTTGGTATAATGCACTATGTGGATAAAATGTTTAAATCTTATATGGTGTCAATGAAGAAGGTTTTGATTGTTTTGTGTTCATCTAATTAGGCTGACCTAATTGATGAACAAGATGTACTTGTATATATGTATAAGATGTTTTGAGGAATGAGAGAAGAATGTGAAGAAGGAAAAGAAATTATGGAGAAGAAAAGTGTGTAGAAGAAAGGTCCAAGTCTAAATGCTTTATCAATTATGGATCAGTAATTTTTTGTTGAGTGATTGTTGTGTGAGGTAGTACTTCTTATTTTGAGCTTTAGCGGAACTAAACCCTGCACATTGTAGGTGTATCCTATCAGTTCAATATTTTGGTAGTGAGCCACCATCATTGTATCTTGGTGGTTAGCCATCTTTTGTACTCAAACAGTGAGCCTTTTAAGGATAGCGAGTCCTGGCAGTGAGCCCTATAATATTTTGTATCCAAATATAATATATTGTGAGTTAACCCTCACCGTGGTTTTTCCCATTTTGAGTTTTTCTCGTAAAAATATTGGTCTTCATGTGTACGGTTGCATTGAATTGATTCTATGTTCTCTCTTGTTGATTCAGCTAGAATTGTGATAATTTTTAAGTAGATTTTATTATGGTTTTATGGAATATTGATTCAACCCCCCTCTTAGTATTTTGAATATTCAACAATTAGTATCAAATCTTGGTTCCTCAGAAGAAGCCTAACAGCTTGTTGTAGGTTCCAAAATTGGAGTATGAGAATATTTTCCCTTCGGAAGTAGTCTCTATCAAATATTCAAAAGAAATGGAAGATCTAAAGGACAAGTTGATGAAAGAAAATGAGTACATTGTAAAGCTACAAAGTAAAAGTGTTGAAGCATGTGATCTATTGGTTGAAGGAGAAGAAATTATGTCTTTCCTACGGGAACAATTGGATGAGAAGAAAAAAATTGAAGAATGTTAGGAAATTGAAATTCAAAGGAAGATGGATGAATGTATAAAGTTAGAAGAAGTAGAAATCTTGAGATCTAATTTGGAAAAGGAAAGAAGTTTTGAAGACAAATTTAAGATAAGCTTGGTGATGATTGATGAATTGATTACCTCTCAAAGATTAGAAATGGATAAGAGTGGTTTAGGGATTGATGAAGGTCAGATTTCTAAAGCAAAGCAATCCATTGGTAAGAAGACGTAGTACAAAAATAGATAAATCAATGAGCTAAGAAGCAATCTGAAAAACAATCCTGTCAAATGACATGATGCTAAAAGGTATTTATCTTTCAATGGTGTTTGTTATTCCTACAAGAAATTTGGTCATGAGGCAAAGGACTGCAAAATCAAATTGAATGATTATTTATCATTCTCTAGAAAATGTTCTAAGAGAAAGAAGAATGGAGATAAAGTTAATCTGTTGTATAAAAGGGGAAATGGAAAGAAAAATATTGTTTGTTATAAGTGCAAAAATCTAGAACACCCTGGTAGTTACAACAAAAGAAAGAAAAATATCTATCTGGCCAAGAAAAATGATCAAATCATTGATCGAGAAGAAGAAAGAAAGGAAATGAAAAGGATTTGGAGAAAGGAATCATTAGTCTTATCTATGTCGACCTTTGGTGTAGATACTCCCATTAATTTCTAAATAAAAATAGTGGCTAAGGGGGAGCAATCATTAGAAAATCTAATAAACCCCATCATCGGTACTTGTGTCAAATCGTACCAGAAGTATATTTAATGTGGTAACAAGATTAAGGCATTTTTCTCAGTTGCATGTGTGAAGGATGAAGTTTGTAGAATTTGAAAGAATGGAGGCATACACAATTCTTGAGGCAATCTACCTACAAGTTGAAGCATTTATTGCAAAATCATTTGGAATGAAAGGGATACATTCAGATAATTTTAAATGCTTATGTATTTTCAGAGAAGCATGCAAAGGAAGTTTAGAAGGAAATTCAGAGTTTTAGGTTTTGAAGAAAATATCAAACAGATTCAAAGTGAGCTCTGGAAGTAGGATATTTATACATTTCTTGTTGGAATTTTTAGAGGTATTCCTATTTGTACAATCTTTCACTTTTACTGCTATGGATAATTCAAAGGTTGTGAATTGTGTAGATAAAGTTAGGTTGAAGAGATATTTGAGGAATGTTTTAGAAGAGTCTATTGGTGCATTCTCTTGCATCCCTCTGAGAGTGTTTCCTATAGATGATATCTATACATTTTTTTACAATAAGATAGAAGAGATTTTGTCAACTCAATTAAGCATGCTTTGGGAAAGTTAATTGAAAGAAAGCCATGATGCCTATAGAGTATTAGCTGAGAAAAAGTTGCATGTTTGGATGAAAGTTCCCTTTTTTGGATTTGATAAGAAATTGTGTCACCAAAAATTGTATATTCTTGAAGAAAGAGACAATTAAATTGCAATAAATTAAGTCCTACTTTAGACACCTTGCATCAATCCCCCCTTAAAAACTACATTTATAGGCTCCTAATGCTCATGATTTTGGACTTTAAGGCGTATTTTACTCATAAACCACTTAAATCCTGACAAACAACATTCAAATCACTCAAATTCTGTGAAAGCCACCAAAAAAATTCTTGGTGGGACTAAGTCACCCAAGGTGGTGACTTAGTCCCTTTTGGGGTATTTTCCACTTTTGAGTGAGAAAATCATTGACCTAATTCAAAATTTTGAGGGATGTCAACCTATGAAGTTAAAATAATGAGTAATTCAGTGTTAATTCCTATGAATACATTTTTTTAGGTCATTTTTCACATCTCTTAGTCATTTTACAAAGCAAAAATCAAAAGTCAAGAGAAAAATATCTTTCACAAGAAGCCTCATTAGTCTTTCTACAGTGCAATTGAAGCTTTAGGGAAAAAAACTAGGTTTTTTGCAGGTCTTCAAGCTCACTTTTTGTTCAAGATCTCACATTTCAAAGGGTTGATCATGGATTCCTATGGTGAATCATGGAGAAATCTAGGTTGAGGAGATGTAACGAGCCATCAAATCACACCTAAAGACTTGTTTTCAAAGTGATTCCATCTTCCATTTTCTCTCTATCTTCAGACTCAAGGTTTGCATAGAATTTCCATGTCATTTTCATTCATTTGTAATGTTGTAGGGTTTCATGGATTGAAATCTTGCATCATTCAAGTTCCATTTACTTATCTTATTCTAGCACAATAGAATAGGATTTTGTCTCATTTCAGCTTTTCCTAGTCTTAGACACACATAAGGCTATGGTTTTATGTAGATTTTATCTCTCACAAATTTTAAATACCAACTAGGGGTTTCATCAAGGAAAACCCCTCATTAGAAAACAAGTTATTTTCTATTTTGCAGGGTTTTTTGAATATTTAGATCTAAATTTTTTGTCAAAAAGCAGAGTGTAGGTTGTGGGCTTCTGTTTCCACTTTTGGATTTGTAAAAATCCAAAGTGGATTAAGTCACCCATAGTGGCAACTTAGTCCCACTACACTAATTTTTCAGAGATTTTTACAGTTTTAGATACACACTTGGCAGCAACAACTTTCTGGGTAGTTTCCTCGATTTGGGACTAAGTCGCCCAACTTGTTGTAAGTGTTCCAGTTGGCTTAAAAATCAATGTTTCCAAAATTTCAGAGGTCCCTACAATCCCCAATCATCTCTTCATTAGATTTTAGGTGCATGGTTTCTATCTTGCATCTTTATTTTGTCATTTATTGTATTTGTTTCATCTTTCTACATATCATAGTGTGTTTTCTATCATTTTGTATTTCTTAGGTTTTGCATCATTAGATCATTTTATTTTCAGATCAGTGCATTAGTACATCATAATTAGTCATATTACATCTCATTCACATTAACTTTGAGTGTAGACATTTGTATTTTGGAACCCTCCCCTTTCTAATTTTAGGTGACAAACCCTAGAAGGAGCTCAAGCAGTGTGGGGAATCCAAAATAATTGTCCACATAAATATATTTGAATAGTGTTAAACAGAATTCATGATGAATCTCTATGGATAGATGAGGCTATTTTTTATTTCCAGTGAAGTTATTAGAGATGTAATTGGTTTGTGTTCCTCTAGACCAGTTCCCAAACTAAAGGCTATGGATGAGAAATAAATAATTAAGGTTACTAGTGAAAATTCTAAAGGGAAAGAGATTAATTTGAGATCAATTGTTGATCTAGTCATAAGGTATGCTGCTATGTTCATCGGTCACAAAGTTTGTCTCCCTAATAATGACCTTACAGTTTCTACTGTTGTTGTGCATACTGTTGTTGATTTGGTTAAAATAGGTATGAAATATGACTTGTGTGAATTACTTTGTATACATCTTTTGAAGAATTTAAAGGAGATCAAGAAGAGTAAGAAGAATACATTTCAGTATAGCAATTCGGTTGGTGTTTTTTTGAGAGAATTATCAGTAATAGGAAGGATATAATGGCCAAATTTAGAGCCCATTGCCTACCAAATCAGGAACTTCATGATAAATCTTGGTAGTTCAGATGCACAAGAGACTGACCTTATTGCATTCTTTGGAACATTTCAGTTGATGATGAACATAAGGTCTAGAATTCTAGTAAGTGTTACAGAAAGCTACTTCAAAAGCATAAAGTTTTTTGTGTACAAATTTTTGTCACATGGAAGTAGTTGAATCAAGGTTATTTTGGATATCTAAATTGGATTATGAAGTGTCAAAGGCTAAAGTCGATAATTATGCTAAAATTATTTTGGAAAGCCCTAAGAATCTCAATGTAGAAGGTACCTCTAGTAGCCTCACCAGAACATGGAAGAAAAGGAAGAGTGTTGTTAAGCAAGAAGTTGTAGAAGGAAGTGAGCTTGAACATGAGCATGAAATAATAAATATTCAAAGATATTTGGAAGAATTATAGAAGGTTATTCCCGATGATAATTTTGATTCATCTATTTCTGCTATGGAGAATCTCCATGGCATGATTAATTATTTGAAGGTCTACATCTCCAAACTTGAAGTGTTTGTTGGAATCAGGTCTGATGAAGGAAATTTGGAAGATATCAATGGAAAATGTGCACATGCACATAGTCGAGTGGTGAAGGAATTGGTGAGTGTACAAGGTTGTGAAGAAGAGGCATAATAACTACTTTCTTTTTTCCTAGATTGTTCTGGCACTACACTAGATATGAGAAAGGGGATAAGGATGAGTGAGTCCCGGTTGAGCACTCAAGAAGATACATATAGGTTACCAGAAGATAAAGATAATCAGAGGTGGTCATACACTGTGTAGCTCTTGGAAAAATTATTTTCTCTATAGGATCAAAGGACAAATGTTATCATGAATTTTGTGGCATTCAGAGACATGATTAAACTTAGACACATGTCTGTTTCTAGTGCTCTTGGCTATATTGGTGAATTATCAGAGATTGATATTAGTCCCAATACTTTAAAAGATGGTGTAGAGTCCTTAACTAAGCTTGAGCTATTTTACAAGAATCTTGTAAGTGCAAAAGGTTCATTGGAAGAACATAAAGCGTCATGGAAGGCTATCCTAGAGATTCTTAGAGGTTCTTCTTTGGGTTAATTCAAGTTTGTGTTCATATATTTTTTGTTACACTTTGATGCAAATATACATATATACGAGACCCCTTCCTTTGTCATTGATGCCAAAGGAGGAGAGATAAAGAGATTAGGAGAGATAAAGAGATGGAGAGATAGAGAGACAAAGGAAAATTTTCTTTGTGAAGAATAGTTTTGATAGGGGGAGTATTCAGAGTATTTAGTTGTGGTACACTGGAATTTTTTTTTGTCATGCATGTTGCAATCAATGCCAAAGGGGGATATTGTTGGAATCCTTACAACATGAGCATGAAAGATGGATGGATGTGTTGGTTTTTCCTATGTTGTCATTGATGTCAACATGGTGATAACTATATGGGAAGTTTTCTTGGTTTACCAAAAGTTGTTCTCTTCTAGTAATACCCTTTTGTGATGGATCAATGTGCTAGTATTTGAGTATGAAATTCACCCCAAGACTTGATGTGACTCTAATCTCTTAACCATGTTTTCTTGACTCATTTAGACAACTATATCTTGGATCTTGAGATGGTTTTTGTTGTGAGCATAAAGTTGTCTCTGAAAAAGTTTAACTTTGTATCCTACTATTGTTCTGTGTGTGGAATACTATGTGGGAAACTCTAAATTCTACTAAGGTGAACATTCTCATTCTACGATTTTGTTGATAGTCTCTATGTTGGTAGTATGATGATAAATTAATGTGTTCTCAGATCAAAAAGGTGTTTTCTTTGAGGATTATTTGTTGTTTTGGAGAGTTGTGTTCTAGTTTTGGTCAACTTAGCGTATGCAGTATATTATGAAGACTTGTTATGTTTTATGGATGTTAGCCGACTTGGTATAATGCACTATGTGGATAAAATGTTTAAATCTTATATGGTGTCAATGAAGAAGGTTTTTCTTATTTTTATGTTCATCTAATTAGGTTGATCTAATTGATGAACAAGATGTACTTGTATATATATAAGATGTTTTGAGGAATGAGAAGAGAGAGTGAAGAAGGAGAAGAAAGTGTGGAGAAGAAAAGTGTGTGGAAGAGAGGTCTAAGTCTAAATGCTTTATTAGTTTGGATCAGTATAGTTTTGTTGAGTGACTGCTATGTGAGGTAGTACTTCTTATTCTGAACTTCAATGGAATCGAACCCTGAAAATTGAAGGTGTATCCCATTAGTTTAATCTTTTGGTAGTGAGCCTCTATCATTGTATCTTGGCAGTTAGCCATCTTTTGTACTTAGGTAGTGAGCCTTTTAAGGACAGTGAGTCTTGGTAGTGAGCCCCATAATATTTTGTATTTGGATATAATACATTGTGAGTTAACCCTCATGGTGGTTTTTCCCATTTTTGGGTTTTCCACATAAAAATTTTGGTGTTCATGTTTATGGTTGCATGACTTGTTTCTATGTTCTCTCTTGTTGATTCAGTTAGAATTGTGATAATGTTTAAGTGGATTGTATTATGTTTTTATGGAATACTGATTCACCCCCCCTCTAAGTATTCCAAATTTTCAACAAGATTTGTGTGCAGCAAAACAAGTCCTTGGTATGAGGATCACATGGGACTGGACAAACAAAAATTTATTTTTGTCTCAAAGTGAATATGTAGAAAAGGTGTTGAAAAGGTTGAACATTCAAAATGAAAAGGTAGTTAGTACACCTTTTCCTAGTCATTTTAAGTTGACTAAGGAGATGTGTTCAAAGACACAAGAGGAGGAAGAAAAAATGTCTAATATACCATATGCATCAATAGTTGGTAGCTTTATGTATGAAATGGTATGCACAAGGCCATATATTGCACATGCAATAGGAGTCGTGAGTAGGTATATGAGAAATCCAAGAATGGAACATTACAATTCAGTAAAATGGGTTCTTCGATATTTGAGAGGTACTACTTCAATGAAACTATGTTTTGGAGGAACAAATTATGCTCTAAAAGGATATGTTGATTTTGATCTAGTGAGTGATATTGATAGCAAGAGGAGTACTAAAAGGTATGATTTTACTATAGGAGGTACTGCAATTAGTTGGATTTAAAGGCTACAAAAGGTTGTTGCACTTTCAACCACTGAAGCTGGTGCAAGAGCACCTACACCTTTTCAATAAAAGCTTGAATACTTAAAGGTTTATTAGGAGGTCAATAAGTGATTCTAGGGGTCTTTTGAGACTTATATGTTAAATAAGGTCAATCAAGACCATTTATGCTATGTAATTGGGGAATTTAGAGTTGTAGGTGTCAAGTTGTTAAAAGTTGCACAATAATGAAAAAATGTTGTTAATGCATATTTGTCAAAATGCAATTTATTAGGATATGAAAGGTCAAGGAGTTTAAAAGTCAGTTATAGATGTTGGGGAAGGTTTTTTTAATTTGAAAATGTATAAGAATCATTTCCATGGCTTGAACAAAGAAGTTAGTTGTTGTGTTGAAGAATTTCCAAATAGAATACAATGTTTTTCTACATAAACTCTATGTTTTTAGAACTTTACAACTATTGTACGATCCCCTACAGCCTCCGGTTGCTTTGAAGTTCATGGTATTCAATTGTGGCATGTTTTAACTTTCCAATGAACCCATTTTGAGAGTTTAATACTTTGAATTGTGGGAGTTTTCATTCATCTTTTGTAACAGTCTATTTTTAGAGTGTTAAGGGTTTTGATTGTAATTTAAAACATGTATTAGCCATTCCACCTACTATCCTACCCCATTAGTTAGTGGAATGGAATGTTATATGTGAAAGTAAATTATAATATGTCTTAGACAACAAGGGAAGCAAGTTTTATGTAATGGAAGTATAACCCTAGGGTGATACATGGTGTTTTCATGATGAAATGAAGGAACCAAAGTAGGGTATTGGCAAACTATTGATATGACTAGTCTTGTGATGGATTCTTAAGTTTGTGCAGAGTAAATGAAAGGTGTTTGATGTATTGTTTTGGTATGAGAGGCCCGGGTAGTGTGAGATTGAATAATCTCTTGTGTTTTGCATGATAAAGGAGAGTTTCATGGTGCAGTGTTCTAGATGTCTGATATTTGTGAACTAATGATGGATTTTGTGGTTTTGGGTCACAATTCAACTCTATAAAGTGAGTTTTGGTGATATTGAATGGTTTAGGAGGTACTTACTTCATTAAATTTGCCTAATTAAGTAGTCCTAAAATAGGGAATTCTAAAGGTTTTCTACTTTGTGTCAAAGAAGTCTTGGTGAATTTGTTGGGATGTTGTATGGGGTGATGTTATGAGTCCCAGAAGATGTCAAGAAGGTATTTGAAAGGCCTTCTCTAAAAGATATTGTGTAAGGATAAATTTTGAAGGCTACAATCCTTAAGGTGTGAGGTTGGATCAAGTTGAGAGTTTTGTGTTTTAAGGGTTGACTTCTTGTTGAAGTCTAATTAGTTTGAGTCTATTTGGTTTTTCCACCACCTTGTGTTGCATTAGAAGTTGAGTATGTTGTTGCTACAAAAGCTACTAAAGAGATGATTTGGTTACAACATTTTTTGGAGGAATCAAGACAATGACACGAAGATATCCCTTTGTACACTAATAGCTAGAGTTCCATTCATCTTGCTAAGAACTAAGCTCTACATTCAAAAACTAAGCACATACAACTCAAATACCACTTCATCTAGTCATTTTTGGAGGATGGACAATTGAAGCTGGAGAAAATTCACATAAGTGAGAATCTTTTAGATATGCTCACAAAGGTAGTTAAATGGAGAAACTGATTCTCAAATCAGCTTCTTTTGGCCTTCATGACTGATAATGGTGGATATAAGAAACCATCCAGACATATAATCTTGTGGGAGCTAAAAGTGCAGTGGTATAATCCAAGATTAGTCTCCAAGTGGGAGATTGTTTGGTGTGTATCATGATTAGTATCCAAGTGGGAGATTGTTGGTATGTGGAAACTAATCATGCAAATAATATACACTCATAATACGTCAAGGTTTTTCAAGCTGTCACGTCAAATGAAAAATGACCTTGTAAAACCCTAATTCTAGAAGGTTCCAAAAATCTTGTTACAACCGATTAGGATGTATGTTACGACATGGTATTCATCAGGTTGTAATTTTTTTTCATAAGATAATAATATCAATGGGTGGCTAATTTTCTATGTATGTATCCCATATTGTGTGAACCACGTTCAATTTTTGTGTTGATATCTTTTGTGTTATTCTTCATTTTTATTTCTCAGTTATTTAATCTACATATAATTGTTAATGTTTATTACTCTGCTTTTCCTAAATCCTAACATATGGGTAATCCATCCATGAGCATGCATAGGAAATTCTACCTATGTATACTCATGTACATATTCACTCATATGTATGAGTTTAGCATAGAAACATACATATATCTCATTGAAATAACAATAAACACACAAGAAAGGACTTACAATTAACATGAAGACTTCATCACATAACTCATTTCAAACATTCATTAAACAAGATCATAAATCAATATAAATATACATAACTAAACTGAAGATCACTTACCATCTACTTGACTGGCTTGACTCAACTAAAACCAACTAGGGCATGAGTTTGTGAATACTCAGTAAGGTTGAATTATAAGTGACCAGACCAAGTTCTTCTCATGAGTGATACTTCCCATCTCTTTCGGAGGTTTGAACCTATTCTTGCATTCAACTTAGTTCACCATAATAGTAGTTAGCCGAATCAATACATTCATATGAATCACATATATTTCATATACAGAATCATCATAAAAAAATAAATAGAATCAAATAATAATTCATCATATTTCCATCATAATTCATATGTATATAAAACATATTACATTTATTAAACCAATTTACCAAATAAGGTAATAGTAAATAGGTAATAACACACATGGTGTAACATATTCCCCCTTGTGAATCATCATCCCTGGTGATTTTTAAGTATCAAATAGGACCATAGCATAAAGCATGATGAGCCTAGTTTTTGGTCCAATTTTGGGTAGAATCTATAGTTTATTTGTTGGAATTTGTCATAGAAATTGATGTTAAATGTTGATATTTTCATAATGTTTCCCTCAAACCATAGACATTTGACTTAAATCCTATCTCTGCAAGTTTTAATGACATTGGCATGTTATGTGGATTATCTATATTGATTTTTCATGTGGTTAATGAATCTTCCTTAAGGTAGTTATAGATGTGTAGTTATTGTACGTACTAACATTTCCATGCAGATTTAATTTAAAGATGTTAATTTGAGGAAGACACCGCTAGATGGGCATGCACCATAACATCCAACAAAAGAATTGCTCAATGTTAAAGGAGGTCGATGGCAGAAGATTCCTCATACAACCGAATGTAACCTCCTTGTACTGGAATTTAATGATTGAGCATGCACGAGAGTTACTGATGTGATAAATCTATATTTGGAACTGGATGTCTGACCAAATTCCATGGATGCGTAACTGCCATCGCTCCATTTTCTCAGTTTTCCCTAAATGGCGTCCTCCCAGTTGTGGAGTTGATTGCCTTGTTTAGCTAATAGTATAAATAAATATCCAATGATCCTTCTTTAGGAGGTTGCACGATTTGATATTGTACTTGCACTCACAAGTTTTCAGTAATACAGATATATTACTCTTTTGTACTCATGATTTATAGTGAATAAAATAAAGTTACGAGTTTGAGCATCTGAGTTCTCATTAGTTTTAGAGGATACTTATCCAAGGGGGCCCACTTGGTGAGTAATCCATCTTCTTAGTTTAGTATTACTTACTATTTAGTAATTAGTTATAAATCTGGCACTAACTGTTCCTGCAGCCACTAGAATTCCATTATGTGGCTCTTCCTATAGCCAAAGCAGACATAGTAGTGCCCTGTTTGTTGCTTAGATTTTCATTCCTATTATTCATTTTAGTTTGATGTAGTTGTTGATTGATGATTGGTATTTATGGTATTCCCTTCTAAGAAATTTACTTTCAGCATTGATTGTTCCTTAGTTGTAGAATGAAATGGCTACTTTGAGTTCCTAGTGCACATACTATGCTGACCCATTTCAAGTTCACATCCCTAGATTGACAAGTTAAATGCACCTTCATGATGATTGAAATAGATATTTAGGTTAGATGTCCAATATTTGAATCATGGTTGTAAGGGATTAGTTATTAAATCATTGTAGGAGGCCAACATTTTTGGTGCCATTATAAGGGATGGTGTCAAACTAGGGAGTCTTTTGGATTCATTCATAGTTTTTCTTGTTGTAATGTTTCTGGAAGTTGTTCTTAGTATATCCTCATTTAGGAAGTAATGACCCCCTTTATTCTTTACCAATTCTTTGTGTGAGCTGACTGATAGTGAGTGATACTACATGCATAGAGGAAGGAGAAGGGATGCTTATGGGAGATTCCTTCCTAACAATCCTAATCCATTCCAGCTAGTTGAATATCAGAACCTACCAAGAGAAGAAGAAGAAGACAATCCACACCCATTTGTTAATGCATATCCTGATTTGACTAGCTTTGAAGTCTCCGCTAAAGATCAAAATCAGCTTGAAAACCCCTTTTCTTTAGAACTACATCAAGCAGGCATGGGTGATGCAAATATGAATAGACTGAACCAACCAACTTTTCCTTTCCCCATTGCCCATCAGAATGAAGTTGACGACATCAAGAGCATTCTTGCCTCAACACTCCCCAAGTTTTATGGACTTGTCATAGAAGATCCTGATACCTTTTTTTTTTTGACATACTCTGTAGGAGTTATGATTATACTAATGATGCCCATAGGCTTAAGATATTTCCTACCACTCTGAAAGAGGATGCATTAAGATGGTTCATGAGCTTAGGAAAATATACTGTGGAAACTTGGGAAGACATGAAGAAAAAATTCCTTGAGAAATACAAGGAATATTGCAGGAGCAGCGACATGAGAGGAGGTGACATTTTTCAGGATGCAACAAAAGGAAGATGAGAGCCTGAAAGATTACATTGCAAGGTTTTTGTTTTTCCTAGAAAAATCTCCACACCATACACTTAATGAAGACTCACAAAAGTTTTTTTTCCTTAGAGGAATCAATGATAGTTGCACTGATGCCTTGGACCTCATGGGAGGAGGAGATATCTCCCAAGTTCATTGGGAAGATATCAAGAAAATATGCCAGAACTACTCTAGGGAAACTTCAAAGAAGGGGAGAGCTTACCAATCTTCCATGGGTAAGTCAACTACTGGTGGAGTTTCAAGAATGGAGATTATTCATTTGTTGGAAGACTTCAAGCAAGACATTATAAATAATCTAGCTACTCAACTAGATACACTTCAGGCCAAGAAGAAGCAAGAGGAGGAAGAGGCAATGTTGATAGAGTATTGCCCCTACTATAGACAAAAGAAGAAGGACTATACATGCAAGATGGTAGCTAATCTTGAAAGCAAGCAGATTCCACATGAGTTCAAGCCTATTCATTTGGTAACCAATGGCAGCCTTTGTATCCATCTAGTTATGGAGGATATCCACCACAGCCTTGGAGTAACCCTCCAAATTCTTGGCCCAGTCATTAGATTTTTCCACCCCAGTGGCAACAACCTCAAGGGAATTGGTAGCAATTTCAAGGGCATTGGTAGCCACCTCTAGGAAATTGGCAACAAACAAATCAATGGAGAGGAGGACAAAAATGGCCTACCTAGACAACTAGTTACATGCAACCACCTTCTTAGCCCCAATATCCTACTATAATGCCTCCACCTACTAATCCAAGCTCAAATGGACCTAAACCTACTCAACTACCAGCTTAGCCCACACCCAATCCAAATAAAAAACCACAACAATAGTCTGCATACTCTGTTGATTCAAATCAATTCCCTGCATATGTTGAGTGTAAGTGACATCCACTTGCATTTAGGAACTACTCTACTAGCCTCTTCCAAGCCCATTATCACTAAACTTCCTATGGAAGAGGAAGAGGAACCTTTGAATGATCCCATTCAGCCAAGTGTACCTAAAAATCTTGAACCAGTCCAAGTCAAGCAAATTGAACAAGAACCACCATTTCCTAAGAGACTAGAAGTTGCCAAGAAGAAGGAAGAAAAGGAGGATACAACTTTTGATATCTTGGATTAGTTGAAGCATATATGTGTCTAGATACCTCTATTTCAGGCCATAAAGGATGTTCCAATCTATGACAAAGAAATCAAGGAAGCATGCCTCAAGAATCTAGGTAGGAAAAAGAAGGACCCAACTATAGTTCATGTGGTGGGACAACTAGCTAACATCATGTTGGGAAAAGTGACTATCCCCAAGTATGATGATCGTGGTAGTCCTATGGTAGCAGTTATTATAAATAGGGTCCAAGTAAAGAATGCTTTGATTGATTTAGGGGTAGCAATAAATGTAATGACCAAAGACATCCTACAACAACTAAAAATTGCAAACATGAGATCTACTCCTACTATCCTGCAGCTTACTGATAGATCTACTGTTAAGCCTGATGGTGTAGTGGAGGATCTTGTGGTAGTTATAGACTCCTGGGAGTACCCAACAAACTTTATGATTCTTTCTCCTAAAGCTACACTAGGCGAGTACCCCATTATTCTTGGAAGGCCTTGGTTAGCAATTTTAGATCCATACATTGGATGTCAGTCAGCTGACATGACCATTTCAGATGGGAAGAGCATGAAATTTTGTATTCTTTATCTACCTACTCAACCATCTCATGATGAAGATAATCTCGTATGGCCACATGTTGGTGAAGAGGCCCGCGAAGTTAATTTTGTGGTGCAACTTATGATGCTAGGAAGAAGCTCTTTCATGCAGCTCCAAGATGAGGATGAAGTATTGGCTAACATCATTCAAAACCATTGTGAAGTGGAGGAAGCATAATCTTCTCATTCTGCTACTCCAATCAAGACACTTCTGCCTACTCTTCCTGCAACCACTATTCTTATAGATGTTATTCCTGTAGCCACTCTTCCTACATCTGCTATTTCTGCAGATGTTCTTCCTATAGACAGACTTCCTGCAGCAACATGTATGTCCCATACATTTCTACCATATGAACTAAAGGTACCATTTTTTAATGAAGCATCCATGATAGAGTTAACTACACAAGTATAGGTGTTAGAAAGAAAATATCTAAATGTTAATAGTAAATTAAATGAAGAACAAAAATTGTTATTGGAAAACCTATTAAGGACCGATCAACATGCATTTGCATAGGATTATCATGATATGAAGGGATTGGACCCTAAACTTTGCACACACAGAATTTACATAAGAGATGATTGCACCCCAGTAAGACAACCACAAAGAAGAATTAACCCTGCACTAAGAGAAATTGTAAAAGGAGAACTGCAAAAATTACTAGATGTAGGATTTATGTACCCCATTTCCGATAGTCAGTGGGTGTCTCCATTAGTGATTGCACCCAAGAAAGGAGGGAAATGGAGAGTTTGTGTTGATTATAGGGAACTTAATGCTACCAACAAGAAGGATCACTTTCCCTTACCCTTCATTGATCAAGTTTTGGACACACTTGTAGGAAAGCAATACTTTTATTTTCTAGATGGATTCAATGGCTACAACCATATCCAAATTGCACCAAAGGACCAGGAGAAGACCACATTTACCTATCCATGGGGGACCTATTCCTATTCGGTACTCCCATTTGGCTTATGTAATGCACCTGCAACTTTTTAGAGGGAACTCATTAGCATATTCTCAAAAATTTCTCATGATTGCATGGAAATTTATATGGATGACTTTACCACTCATGGTGTTGATTTCAATCAAGCATTGGAAAATCTCAAGAGAGTCCTACAGAGATGTGAAGACCAAAACTTGTCCTTCAATAGTGAAAAGTGCTTCATGATGATGCAGGAAGGTGTAGTTCTTGCCACTACATCTCCCACAAGGGAATTCAAGTAGATCCTGCAAAGATTGAGGTAATCACAAATCTACTCACACTTGCAAAGCAAAAGGATGTTAGGAGTTTCTTAGGTCATGTAGGATATTATAGGTGTTTCATCAATTATTTCAGTAAGGTAGCAACACCATTGTATACTCTTATCACTATAGATGTTGAATTTCAGTGGACTAAAGCCTGTGACAAGGCATTTTCTAACTTGAAGGAAAATTTGACTCATGCTCCTATTTTCAAAGGGCCTAATTGGGAGCTTCCTTTCCACATCCATACTGATGCATTAGATTATGCCATAGGAGCAGTCTTAGGATAGAAAGGAGCTGTTGAAAATTTCATTTACTTTGTCAGGAAAAATTTACAAGGAGCTGGATTCAATTATACAGTGATAGAGAAAGAAATGCTGGCAGTAATCTATGCATTGAACAAATTCAAACATTACATAACAGGCTACAAAATCTTTGTGCACACTGATCATGTAGAAATTAGATATCTTATGAATAAACCTTTGATCACAGGTAGATTGGAAAGATGGTTATTGTTTATGCAGAAGTTTGATATAACCATTGTAGAGAAGCTAGGGAAGGCCAATGTTGTTGCAAATTTTCTTTCAAGGATGACTACATTAGAAGACAATCAGCCCATAGACGACTCTTTTCTTGATGAGCATCTATTCTACCTCAGCATACAAACACCTTGGTATGTTGACATAGCCAATTATTTGGTCACAGGTAGAGTTACTTCTTACTTCTCTCCAAAAGAGAAAAGGGAACTCATTGAAAAATATTTTCCATTCTCTTGGATTGTTGGATGTTTGTTTTATATTGGACCAGGCCATGTCATGAGGAGATGTGTGAGAGAAGATGAGACATATGAAATTTTGCATGCATGTCACAATGAACCATGTGGAGGAAAATTTGCATCCAAGAGGACAACAATGAAGGTTTTGAACACAAGATATTACTGGCCAACACTCCACAAGGATGCAGGAAGGTATACCAAAAAATGTGATAGATGTCAAAGAATGGGAAGACCAGCCAGATCTAATGAGATGTCACTATTCCCTTAGGAAGTAATCACTCCCTTTGACAAGTGGGGATTGGATTTTGTGGGACCCACTGACCCTCCATCAAATGCTAAGTCTTATATCTTGGTATGCACTGATTATGTGACAAACTGGGTAGAATTTCAGGCCATGAAGCATGCAAGAGATAACAAGGTTGCATAATTTCATTATGAGGATATTTTCACAAGTTATGGAGTCCCAAGAGAAATAGTGACTGATGAAGGGGATTAGTTCACATCAACCCTTCTTGCAGCACTAGTTAATGAGTACAACATAAGGAATAGGAAGCCTACTCCTTATCACCCCTAGGCTAATGGCCAAGTTGAGGTGACCAACAAAGAAATTGAAGCTATTCTCACCAAAATGGTAGCTATTCATAGAAAGGATTGGGAAAAAAGATCACCAAAAGCTGTTTGGGCCTATAGGACAACCTAGAAAACAACTACGAGCTTCACTCCATTTGATTTATTATATGGAAAGACAACTATGATTCCCGTTGAATTTGAATATAAGAATTTATGGACTGTAGTAGATTTGGGGATGGATATTTGAATATAAGACTCTTTCCTAATGGATTTGTTCAACTTACTACCATTGACTCTGTCAGGTTCAAATTACTTGTCAATGGTCATCATCTCAGATTATATCACAAGCTAGCTTCCAAAGAAGAGTTCCTATAGCAATTCATCCAACATTCAGAACCAAAGCTTCCTACAGCCAAAGGAAGTGGACCTAGTATCCCTCCTTCTGGCTAATTAAGGTATGTACTTCTCATAATAAAGACTTTCACTTATGTTGAAGTCCATTTCTTTGCCCATCCACCCATTCAACCATCCATCACCACCTTCCTCTCTCTTCCATCACTTCATTCCACCTCACCTCATTCCACTTCATTTTCATTAATTGATCAATTTATTCCCCAAAAGGCGAGCGATACTTTCTCCACAATCTTTGCAACAAATACTCCACACATTCAACTATGCGTGCATTAATTGCTATCTTTTAAGTGCATTTATTTTAATCACTGTACATTAGTATAGAAATTCACATAACATGTCATTATTCCCTATCAAATCACCACTCCCATCTTGCATGTGTAGACACGTCCAAATTTAGGTTGGGGGGGAAAGAAAAGATGCAAATATATTTCCCATGTGTCAATTTATGCTAGTCTACATTAGGAAATTTAAAATGATCTAATTTCAAATCTAAGTGAGAGGACAAATTGCATGTGTAAAGTGACATTAACCATAGCCACCATTTCTTCCCATCATAATTCTTCTTTATCACTCCTTTTATTTTCCATTATTGACTCTATCGTAATCTTGAGTTGCAAGCAAAAAAAATAGAAACAAAAGAAAGGAAATTCAGTCGATATTGGCACTGGAAATTTAGATGGTATTGCAAGAAAGTGAACTTGATTTTCAAACGAGAATTGTAGGAAAACAATTGCAGAGCATTTTTTTGATTGCAAACAATGGGAGGTGGGTTAATTCGAAATGAAACCATAGTGCATGATGTTTTATTGCAAGATGCACAATTTCTAGCTGAATTTAGAAACTATGGATAGTTAGATTACTTCTTGAAGCTGGATGACTTTGATGAAAGCATTTCCCTTGAATTCGCCTAGACATTCTCTGAAGGAAAAGCCACAGTAAAAGGATTGGAAGTTGTGGCAACTGAGGAAAGAATTGTAGAGGTCACAGGGTTACTGACTGATGATGAAAATTACCCTACCTCTAGAGATGCTAGATCAACTAGGGCTGAATTTACAGAACCGAATGACCCCCCATTGAGCATAGATAAATAGGTTGCAAAGAGAATGTCTCCGCCTGAGCCATGTAAGTAGATAGCCATTTATGTTATCAAATACATCATTTCTAATGGTCTCTAGTCAAATTTTCATTTCATGTACTTCAAGCTTTGGAATCACATGAGGCACAAAAGGAGGATGAATGTGCCTAACGTGCTATACAATCTTCTCTCAATCATGGCGTTCGAGACTAAAAAAGGAAGGGATAATTTTGTTTTCCACCATTGTCTAATTAAATTGCTGGTTGAAAATTATTTGCATGATGTATTTGGAATGACTTAGGAAAGATTTATAAATGTTGATCAAATTAGACCTGAGTAGTTGCAACCTAGGGTTTTACCTCAACCTCGTAGGTCTAGCAGGATATTGAGCATCGCTGAAATCACTCTTGGTGCTTCAACCTATGGCACAGGCTCTAGTGTGAACCCTCCTACAATAGAAGAAACCATAGAAATTAGTTCTTCTGGAACAGAGCACTCAGAAAAAGAAATTTCTTCATTAGATTCTGATGACGACATTCCACTTGAAACCCTGATGAAAACTAGGGCACAATAGACAGAAGTAGAAACAAGAAAAGGAAAGGCCAAAAGGCATCCGAAAAAAAGAAAGGTGCCAAGTTCTAAGAAGAGGAAGGCTAACACTGTTCATCCTCCAACCAAAGAAAAATGTGAGAGACCTCCTAGGAAATCAAGACCAGCTAGGCTAGAGTTTGGTACTCCTCCACAAGAAATCCTTAAGCCTAGTGAGACATCACATGAGGACCCTAAAGCCCCAATGGGGCAGGAGAATGTCAAAGAAGACATATTTGGGAGAGTAGCAAATATAACACTGGCCGATTTGGCTAACATTGTAGAAGAGTTTTAGGAAAATTAGGATTTCCTGTAGCATGAGCAAGAAGTCCTGCAACAACAGCTAGAACCAGAGTAGGAGTTCTTGTAGCCACACCAAAATCAAGAATGAGGGCCCCTGTAGCAAGAAGTGGAAGAAGAAATAGTACCCCTGTAGCTAGAGGTAATTGGACAGCCCGAGTCCATGCAGATAGTGCTATATGAGGAGCCACCATCGACAAAAATACTGGTAGGAATTCATAATCCTCTTGATTTTATAGTACATATGGAAATTTTGAATTTATGGAAAGAAATAAAAAGGAGGGAGCAAGAATGGAAAAAGGAAAAACAAAATTTGAAGAAGGAAATTCAAAAGAGGGATGAGTAAATTGAAGAGAAGGATGCAAAAATTTCCACCCTGAAGCAGAGGGTGGAAGATATGACAACCTTGGTACCACAAATTTTGGAATGTACGACCCTCCAAGGGTCTATGCTCTACTCTTGAAAGAGAAATATCTCTCTTTTAAGCTGTCAAGGATTTCCTCAGGTTTGAATCCCTCTATGACACCCTTGTTGAATTTTTCAATTCTTATAGGATTGCCTCACCTAAAATGAAGAATTTTTGTGTGAGTTTTATTTGCATAATTATGTTGTAACTCAAGACCATGATTGGAATCCACTATTGCATGTTGGGGATGTCTAATTAAGGTAATTTATGTCTTGGGTACAAAATGAGATTAGTTGGGGACAACAACATGGGGCTTATAAGCAATTGGAGTCTAACATCCCTCTACCCGTTAGGGCTGAATCAAGCAACCCAAGGGATATTTATAGCGAATGGCACATAATGCTTTTTAGAACTAGTTATGGCAATAGGATTATGCCTTGGATTGAGACAATTTACAATGAGTATGAGGTAAAGACAACAACAAAGGAGGAAACTATGAGAAGATGTCTATCACACAGATGGAATAACCTAACTGATAAGTTGAAGTAGGCTGAGCCTCATTCCATCCATAATTATTTGACAGCACTAAAAAGGATTAATAGGTATATTTAGATTGGGAGAACATAGGGGCAATCGTGGCTTCCCCTGACTTTCTAGCCACCCATGCTCATGTGGCTCATTCCAAACCTCAAATTCTACTAGTATGACATTGCTGCAGAAAAATATAGATGGAATAAATTTGACAGATTAGGAGGATTCTATTGGGATCTTGATTCACACACAACAACCACTAATGTTAGACAACTATCATTTTCAAATTTTAGAGCCTTGACCAAGCAGAAGAACAACCCTTCCCCTACTGGAGGACCAACAAAATGTTAGGTTGGGGGGAGTGATGAGCCTAGTTTTTGGTCCAATTTTGTGTAGAATCTATAGTTTATTTGCTGGCATTTGTCATGGACTTTGATGTTAAATGTTGATATTTTCATAAAGTTTCTCTCAAACCATAGACATTGGGCTTAAATCCTATCTCTGCAAGTTTTGATGACATTGGCATATTATGTGGATTATCTATATTGATTTTGCATGTGGTTAATCAATGTTCCTTAAGGTGGTTATAGATGTGTAGTTATTGTGTGTACTAACATTTCCATGCATATTTAATTTAAAGATGTTGAGTTGAGGAAGACACCACCAGCTGGGCATGCACCATAATGCCCAACAAAGGAATCACACAAGGTTAAAGGAGGTCGACAACAGAATATTCCTCATGCAACCAAATGTCACCACTTTGTAGTGGAATTTAATGATTGAGAATACACATACATTATTGCTATGATAAATCTACATTTGGACCTGCATGTGTGACCATATTCTATGCATGCATAACCGCCATCGCTCCATTTTCTCAGTTTTCACTAAATGGTGTCCTCCCAGTTGTGGATTTGATAGCCTTGTTTAGCTAATAGTATAAATAAATATCTAATGGTCCTTCCTCAGGAGGTTGCACGATTTGATATTTTACTTGCACTCTCAAGTTTTTAGTAATACAGATACATTACTCTTTTGTACTCATGATTTATAGTGAATAAAATAAAGTTCTGAGTTCGAGCATCTGAGTTCTCATTAGTTTTAGATGATACTTATCCAAAGGGGCCCACTTGGTGAGTAATTTGTCTTCTTAGTTTAGTATTACTTACTATTTAGTAATTAGTTAGAAATTTGGCACCGATTGTTCCTATAGCCAAAACAAAAGGAGTAGTGCCCTATTGGTTGCTCAAATTTTAATTCTTGTTATGTATTTTAGTTTGATGTAGTTGTTGATTGATGATTGGTATTTATGGTATTCCCTTCTAAGAAATCTACTTTTAGCATTATGTATTCCTTAGCTATAGAATGAAATGGCTACTTTGAGTTCCTAGTGCACATACTATGTTGAACCATTTCAAGTTCAGGTCCCTAGGTTGATAAGTTAAATGCACCTTCATGATGATTGAAATAACTATTTAGGTTAGATGTCCAATCTTTGAATCATGGTTGTAAGGGCTTAGTTATTAAATCATTGTAGGAGGCCAACAAAGCACACATCACAAAACATCATTGTTTTCAAGAACTTTCAAAATCTAGCAAGACTTGTGGAAAATTTTGCTTCATTTCAACATAGTCTTCCCAAGTGGTAGAGTTTTTTGCATACTAATCCCATTGGATTGTTACCTTGAGTGGCTCAATTATTACTACCCTTGGATCTTGTACCAATAAAGCATTCCAGTCAATAACATGGTTATCGCCTGCTATATAGTTTTTAAGATACAAGACATTAAAGACATTATGCATACTTGAAAGAACTGGTGGCAAGGCAATCCTATCTACAATAGGGTTGATTTCCTCAAGAACCTCAAAAGGACCTACATAGTGTGGAGCTATTTTGGATGAATTTCCAAACTTGATAGAACTCTTGTGAGGTTTAACTCTCAACAAAACCTTATCCCCCACTACAAATTTTTTGGGTACTTGTTTAGAATCAACACAACTTTTCTTCCTATTGTTAGCTTCTACTAACCTTTTCTTAATAATTCCAACTTGTTCCACCATTTCTGATAACATATCTTTCCCAAGGCTTATCCTATCTTCTAGCTTATCCCAACTTATAGGAGTTCAATAGTTCCTTCCATATAATGCTTCAAATTGAGCCATCTTGATCATAGAATGATAGGATTTATTATATCAAAAATCTAACAAAGGTAGGTAATCCTTCCACTTGTATTTATGATCCATCCAATACATCCTTAGTTGGTCTTCTAATACTTGGTTCAACCTTTTAGTTTGTCCATCCATTTTCGGATGATAAGAAGAACTTATGTTTAGTTGAGTTCCAAGTTGAAAAAATAAGGTTTTCCAAAACCTAGATGTCACTCAAGCATCCCTATCAAAAATTATCTTTTCAAGAATCCCATGCAATCTAAATATCTGTTGAATAAACTTTTGTGCTATTATAGGAGCTCCATCAGTTAGATTCCTTGGTATGAAGTGAGCTACTTTTGTCATCTTGTCAACCACTACCAAAATGGAATTATGCATGTTCCTTGACATAGGGAGACCTTACTCAAAATCCATACTAATAACTTGCCACTAGGTGAGTGCAAGATCATGGGGGTCCAAAAAGTGGTGATACGATAGAAAAGTGGCTAACGACCATTTTTTAAATCCAAATTTGATGAAATGAAAAGGGTTTATTGAGAAAATTGTCATCTTTCCGCCAATATAAGATATAACTTATTTGGAATGAAATAGATAATTATTATTGATTTTCTACATGTATTCTGACTAAAGTCCTAATTGATAGGCTAATTGAAAAAAATCTATAATTCTTAAATGATTAAAAAAAAATTGAGTATAAAAGATGTAACACATTAAATAGGCTTCCCATACTATAGGATAATAAGAGAAAAAATAATTTCATAAAATTTTGACCAGGTTCTAGTGGTCAAACAAACACATTTTAATATTTAAAAATAAATAAAAAATTCATAAATAATTATTTACTTGAAAAAAAATTACAAAATAATGTGGCACATATAGACATGTGTCCTCTACTTATATTGAAAGTTTCAAAAAATAATATTATCTTTTGATTGTACTTAGGTTGGTGAGACAAACACCTTCCTTTTATTTTTTCCTAAAAAATTTAGTACTACGACATTAAAATTTAAATTTTTCACCAAATAGATTTACTTTTTTGCAAAAAAGGACTAGTATCTAAGAAACTACATTTAATTTGCTAAAAAAAATTTCTTACATATTTTTCAAATTATGTTGATAACTTATTCAAATTTTAATTTCAAGTTTCCTAACTCTATTTTTCTGAATTTTATTGCCACCTAAGGACCTAGTTTGGACCCCCATGATCCTACACTAACCCCACTTACTTTTTGGAACTTCATGTTGATACAAAAGACCTGTAGGATGATGATGCTCTACCTTCACTCTTTGGAATTCTAAGTAACTTGATACAAACTGTGCAACATCCCCTTTCATACCCTTCTAGAAATATAATGGCTTTACATTAACCAACATCTTGGTTACACCAAGATGTCTTGAATGGGGTGCATTATGAACTTATTTCCATACCAAGTTCTTCAATTCTCTAGATTTAGGTACATAAATTCTTCCTTTAAACCTTAATAATCCATTAGGTTCAAGGTGATATCCTTCATACTTTCGATCTTGTGGATTGTATGCGAGTGCTTTCTTGAATTTTTCATAGAACTCATCACCCTAATATTCTTGTAGCACTTGACACTTAAAGTTAGTTTATATTGATATCATCAAGGAGATATATCTCCTATGACTTAGAGCATCGACAACCCAATTCTCTTTTCCCTTGATATAACTAATGTTAAAAACATAATCAAATATCAACTCCAACCATGTTCTCTATCGTGCATTAAGATTAGGTTAGGTAAACAAATAATTTAGACCATGATGATGAGTCTTAAGTTCAAATAGTTTTCCCAATATATAATTGTTAGGATATTTTTACCTTTGGTTTAAATAGTTCCATGATTGTTATTCTTAAGTTGGGATTTAAATTTTGGAAATACTCAAAAATATTTATAGAGGTTTTCAAATAACTTAAAATTGCAAAAAGTTTCCAAAGGCTTCACACATACACAAAGGAGGGAAGTGGGTTTGAAAAGGTCAAAGGTTTAAGAAAAGTATGTGTTAGGGTTCTTGTTGCGCCCTTAGAATCCATGTTCAAGATGAAGGAATGCGTGGAGAATAAAGATAAGAGTTTGGGCACATTGTAGTAGTTAAATGAAAAATAGGGCACGTTACTAGATAGTTTCAATGGTATTCAAAGAGTCATGCTCCTAAGATATAGGAACGTTGCAGGAAAATAGAAGAGTAGTTCTTGAAGCTAATTCACAATTGTCATACACATTTTGGAGATTCCCATAATTCTAGTTTTTGCATGGTGTGTATTCTATACAAATAAGAATTTATTACAATTTTAAAACCTTGTAGAAGTTGTTAAGCGGGCGTTAAAGTTTCCCACATTTTAAAAAATCATGTGCAGAAGCAATGATGGTAACATATTTTGTTTTATCTTGTGGGTCTTTCATGACAATATGCATGCACAAGTTATGTATCCTACCAAGCTAGTTAAACATTTATAGTTTATTATTTTAAGTCTACTACAGTCATTTTGAAACCTATAGAAAGTCTATGTAGATTCCAAGAAATTATAAGGCCATAAATCCCTAAAGACTAGAAGGTTAACCAAAATCAATGAGGTCACTCACAAGTTCTAGAGAACAGTTTTTATTTTATACTTTCCTTAAGGATGGTTTACACTTTCAAAAAATCCCTTCAAGGATGTACAATTTAGATGGAACAAACATGAGAGACTTCTTGTCTAGGGGAACAAATTCACTACCAAAGGTGATTTACAACCTATAATAAAGTTTTGATTGAAGCCTAATTATGAGAAACCTTGTATAATAGTTGTAAAAGAGGCTATTATAATGTCAATATTTAGGGGTATTGTTTCAAAAAGTTGTTACTGTAATGGTTGCTCATTCACTAAAGATAAAAAAGGAATCAGGCGATATAACTGTAGCCATTGAATAGGGAATTATGGGTGTTGATTCTGGTAGACTTGGAAGTAGAGAAGCAAGAATTTTGCATAATGTACTATGAGTTAAAGAGTAGTCCTTGGGAAGGATAAGTAAGCATAATCAACCATGTAAGGAAAAGCTTTTCAAGGCCATTTTATTAATGAAAAAGGGTGGATATTTAGAAGGAAATGGTAATGATAGTCAAGTATTTGGGTTAGGAAAATGTTCATTCATTCCAAAGACAACAAGGTGACTTAATACAAGATGCAACCACTAATACCTAATTTAGGAAAAGCAAACATACAATGGTAGGTCTAAAGAGTTATAAGCAGAAAATATCACAGTATAATAATTTTTTGACATTACATTCATGTTTTTTTAAAAACCCAATTAGAAAAGCACCTCACTATGGTGGAAGGATAAAAGCTCAGTCACATGTCATAGATTAAGATTCAAAGGAGACAAAAACAAGGTTCATTACACAATGCTTATACAAGATCATTGGATATCTACATGAGTAGTGGCAGACCATTAGTATATTGATTAATAAAAAACTAGTGATTAATGATTGCAGTGATTACCTTATAATCATTTTTAATTAAACTCTATAAAGTAACTTAGGACTATTAAAGTCCTAACTGAGATCAAGAGCGACTAACTGAAATGAAGAGATGCTAAGAGGTTACAGTCAATAAGGAGTTGTCCATAGTCTTTATGGTTGTAAGTAAGAGTAAAAGAATGACAAGTGTGCAAAAGTGTTCTTTGAACCTGGAACTAGTGTAGATAATTAAGAGATTAGTGATTTCCAACAAATCATAGCACCAAGATAGAGGGTATAGTGAAAAAGTTATAGACTGGTGGAAGACATTGAGCAGATGTATGGTAATGCTTATGACTTATGTTGTAGGAAAATTTTAATCTCTTATCAAACAATTAGTAAGAAGAATGAGAGGGAATACCAAATGATGTAAAGAAATGATAATTCCAGTGTTAAGAAAGAGGAGTTCATGCACAAAAATGAAAAAGGAAGATTTGTCACTATGTTAGTAAGAAAAAAAGATGCAATCAAATAATGAAGGGTTTTATCATTGAATGCACATGTAATAGTCTCATGGAAAAGTATTATAAAAGAGAGTGTCACAGTCAACAGCAATATCAACTTTTATGATATTATGAGTAGGGTGTGTGCAGGATCATTATGGGAAAAACATGCCCTTAAGTGGCAAAAAATTTCAGAAAATCAGAGTTAGGCAACTTAACTTAAAATTTTGAATAAGTTATCTATATTATTTCAAAAATATGTAACAATAGAATCTGTAGCAAATTGAATGTAGTTTCTAAACTACTAGGTTTATTTAAAAATAAAAATCTATTTGGTGAAATTTTGAAATTTCAATGTAGTAGTACTTAAATTTCGGAAAATATAACAAGTAGGTGTCTGACCATCCTAACCACAATAAAATGATAATATTTTTTATAATATTTTAGATATAAGTAGAGGACTCATGTCCCAATGTGATGCATATTTTTTTGTAATTTTTCCAAGTAAATAATTAATTATTAATTTTTATTACAAATTTTAAAAATATAAAACTCATATGTCTGACCACCTTAAGTTGGTCAAAACTTCATAAATTCTTTTTTTTTTTTCATCTTATAGTATGTGAAGCATAGAATGTGACACATGTTTTGGATTTAAAACATGTTATGTCGTTTGAAAGCTATAGATGTTTTTCAATTACCCTATCAATCAGGACTTTAGTCATAATTCAAATAGAAAATGAATAATAATTATTTATTAAATTCAAAGTAAAGCATAATTTATATTGGTGGAAAGTGAGAATCTCCTTCAAAAACCCTTTTTGTTTCATCAATTTTGGGTAAAAAAAAGGTCGTCAGCCACATGGGCCATCATATCAGTTACATATTGCCACTTTTTGGCCCATCATGATCATGCACATACCCAGTAACAAATTGAACATGATAGAGAGGGACCTGAACAATGGATATAAAACTTTAACAATGTAAGGAGATTAATTTCAATCACAAAGATTAGGAAGAATGATAGTTATTCATACTCAAAGCTCAATCATAATGTTGAGAGTGAGAAAATATGACAGTACTTAGTGTGGGAACAAGTGGTATCTAAATGCATTATCAAGCCCAATGGATAAGTATGAATCTAAGAGGTAGTTGGAGACTATTGGAGGGATTTTTCAAGCACTTATAAAGGTTTTAAGTGCCCAAAACCATTCTACCCAACCCAAGACAGTTGCGCATCATGGAGAGGAGATTTTGGAGCCATGTGGTGACTTGAGCAACAAGTGGAGGGCATCTAGGAGGAGGCTGCGATGAGTTGTTCATGTGGTTAAGTAAAAATAGGGGAAATTGGGGACATTTTCTAGCTATTTTCAAGTAACTAGGAGCAAAATTAAAGGCCCTATCCATGAACATGTTAAAGAAGGTGGTTTTTTTTCATCAATGAAGCAAGTTTGAGTGGTTTGGAGGGGTCTTTTGTCCAAAAATCAGTTACATCCGACACAACAGTAGTTGAAGACCAAATCAACTTGGAATCCAAGTGCAAGCATGAAGTCTAATTCTTGGACTAGGTCTCCTAATCCATTCTTCTTTCTTTATTTCTCTCCTAGATTCTCTCTCATGTGTTGAAGGGATATAGGAAAGTTTGAACTTAGTTTCAAACTATTTCTTACTTGTAATTTGAATGATTTGTAGCTCGCTCAAGCTCTTCTCAAACTAAAAAACAAGCATTGTAACTCAAAAACCAGTCAAGCATATGACTAAATTTTTTCATGCAATTTAAATTTTCAAGCAATGCAGATAATCTATTTTGGATCAACACTAATGTAATGCTTCTTTGGCATCAATTTTAGTTCAATTTTTTCCTTTTATGTGGCTGGTTATATATGTTTTATTGGTTCATTTTGTTGTGTTTTATTTCAAAAGCTCAAAGATATGATCAAAACAAACACTTGTAAATAGATTCAAACATATTCAAACAAGTTGTAAACTGTGGAAAAACTTATATGACTATTTTGGTTGTGAAATTTCTCATTTTTCTTCCATAACATCATCAATTAGTGCCATATTTATGAAATATTGATGGATGATTGTTCAATGTCCAAGATACTGAGAGAGGGGGAGGGGGTGATTCAGTATCTTTTTAAATTTTCTAATCAAATACCATACAAATATTCCAATGAATACAATAGCAAAGATAAGTAAAAGCATTAAGAGAGCATGAAATCACAAAACACATGAAGACCAGGATTTTTACGTGGGAAACCCAAAATGGGAAAAACCACAGTGAGTGTTAGCTCACAATATAGTATAACCAGTTATAAGTTCTTACAAAATGGGTGGCTCACTACCAGGACTCATTGTTCAAAAACAAAGGCTCATTGCCTACAAAATTGTAATTATAGAAAATGGCTTACAATGAGAAAATGAACTAATGGAATACACCTAGTGAGTGCTGATTCAGTTCCAATTTAGCTCAGTAAATTGAATTAACACACTTCATAATACTCACTCTTCTTTACATTCACATTCATATCATACGAAAAATTCACCTCATTAAACTTCAAAGATTGTCCAATATATACTTGATCTCTCTACAAGCATCAATTAGGTCAACCTAATTAGATGCACTTCTCATTTACCAAAAATACCAACTATCAGCTTCAAGATTTCATAAAAACTTCTCAAAAAGATAGTGCGTATATCCAACACGCTTCATCAAGTTGGTATAGACCTAAAGGAGGTTGCACATATATCTACCCAAAATATTTCACTATTACATGATACATCCATTAGGTCGGTCAGGGATAGACCTAATAGCACAAATGAGAATACCAATGTAACACCGATACACAATACGAGCAACTGGATATGTGATATCTTGAATATAGGTGCTCTCGACATCTATAAAATATTTCTCAAAACCACAAGCAATAGTAATTACCAACAACCAAATGCAGACCAAAATACCAAAGGATGTAAGCAAAATAATGGTTCAGATACAGAAATAGATTATTGGAACAACTAGAGACTTGATCTTGCAATTGTAACTCATATATCATGGTGACATCAATGACAACACAAAGTAACAAAATGATATGTTCTTCATTTTTCCAACAATCTCCCCCTTTGTCATTGATGGAAACATGTTCCAAAAAGAATATTTACAAAACACCTTGTTTACAACACTTCTCCCACTAACAAAAAAACTTCACCATTATTTACTCCCCCTTTGACATCAAGGACAAAGGGTGTCCCAAAAAACAACTGAAAAAAATTAAAGAAAAGAAAAAAAAGAAAAATTTATCAACCAAAAGATGATGAGCCTTGAAGCTCCTTTAGAATACCTTCCCATACAACTTTTCCATTCTCCCAACTATCCTTTGCGGCAATCATCATCATGTTCAAATATTCCAACTTAATAAAAGTTTCTTCTGCACCATCTGAAGTATCAAGAGTGAGGTTTATCTTCTCAAATTTTTCTATGGAAGCCAAAGCCTTGCCAACTAGAGTGAATTCAACTCTCACAATGTCACTCAACTGATCAAATTTTCTAATAATTTCTTCCTTCTGCTTCTACAAAACAAATAATTTTTCTTTATGCACAAAGATTGCATTCCAGGTTGAGTAGTCTCTATCTTTAGATAGGTTGTAATTATCAGAGATGGTTGGCAACTAAGACTCAATGGAATCCATAACAACCTTAATATTCTAAGTGGCATCTAACCACTTTAAGGAATAAGCAAGAACAACATTAGCTTATGAATCACAAACCTTCATGGCTTCAAGGTTCTTTTCAACTCTAGAGTGTGCAAGAGCACACTTGTCATGTAAAGCCAATAACCTTCTTTCCGCCAAGTTTTCCTCAACCTCTTGTTTTGATTTTTCACTAAGCCTAGAGGTATAATCCTTTAGATAATCTAGGAACAATCTCAAATTTTCAATAGGGAAGAGAGATATAACAATGGATGCACCAAGTATAACTTCCTGTAGTGCATTGAAGGAATCATCTACAAGTTATGTTTCTCTTTGATGTGCTTAAAGAATTTCCTTCCTACTGGATGCTTGCATAACATCTCCCAAAATTATTTTATGCACCGGAGACATTTTCTCCATATCAAGAAAACCTTCAATCATAGGAATTTTTAAAAGCTCCTGGGGAATTATTGGCAGAAATCTAATTTGCTTGGAAATCAATCCTTTGAGAACATCATTATTGAAGGATGATTCTTTGGTAATCTTAAGAGACTTTATAATATGTTTTTCACTCTCTTCATTTTTCCCAGCAGATTCTTCATTTTTCTTTTCTTCCTCTCCCTTTTCCTTCTCTTCTTCCTTCTTCTTTTCTTCTTCCATTTCCTCTTCTTCTTCTTCTTCTTCTTCTTCTTCTTCCTTTTTGTCTTCATATTTGTCTTTATCATGGTCATCCTCTTCATCTTTTTCATCTTTTTCATCTTTATTTTTTTCTTCCTCTAAATTATCTTTTTCTTCTTCATTGACTTTTCCTTCTTCTACATTGCCTTGTTCATCATTGCCTCTTTCTCCGTTAGTGTGCTCCGGAGGAACATCATTATGGATTTCAAGCTCAACTTCTCCTTCATTATACTTATCATTTTCACCACCAACATTAATTTCAACATCAAAATTTTTAGAAATATCTTTGTTTCCTATATCAAGAGGAGTATTCTCCTCAACATTTTTAGAAACGACATCTTCATCACCCTTAAGCATTCCATATTTTTTTGTTGTCTCCCAGATCACTTTTGTTGTTTCCTTTCTTACCTTCTTTGTCAACTTCTTATTTCTTGTCATTAACATGCTTACCCTACTCTTCATCTGAAACATTTCTACACAAATCTTCTTCAAAGATTCCACATCATCTAGGGTCAGGGAAGACCCAATCTTATTATATGCAACATTTCTAATTTTCTCTTCAAATACAATGGCCTCTTATCTCCTTTTCATCAAATCATTCCACATTATTTTAGGTACATCTTTCATTATATCATCCCATTTGATTTCTAGAATGATAACATATTGAATAACAACTAAAATTAAAGTTTTCTTGTGTTCTTCTCTAGCCTTATCATAATATTCAGTTGTAGGTTGAAGCATATTCTCAAAATGTAGGAAGGAATTAAGAGTTAGTTCTAGTTTAAAGTGAGGACCAAAACTCACCGGATTATCCTATTCTCCTCTCTCATCTATAGAAGCTTCAACTAACACCTTAGCCTTCTTTTATTTTGGTTTGGTGTGCACATGGACACCAAAATCTTGTGCTTCCTCATCATTAGAAGATGATACAAAAAGTACTCTTTTGGAACCAACAACTTCTATAGAAGCACCTTCACCAGAGGATAAGCCTCCTCTTTTTCTCCTCACTAGCTTTGCATCAGGATCTTCTTCTTCTTCATTTTCATCATCTATAACACTGAGGTTCTTCTCCCTTGTTGCTTTCTCTTTCCTTCCTCTCTTTGCAAGGGAAACTATAGGAGTTTCCTTCCTCTTCCTAGATCTAGTAGTCGGTCAGGTAAAAACAAGACCTTTTCCTTTATCAATTGTACTTGGTTCTTCCTTTGTTGCAAGGGTTGTTGAGGTTTTTATAGAGGTAGTCCTTCTAGATCTCCTTAGGCTAGATGATTCTACCTCCAACTATTCTCCCCTAGCCCTTCCAAGGGAAATTTCCTCATTAGTGAATCTAGCTTCTTTAATCTTTTTCTCCACTTTCTTCCTAATATTAGGCTTCTGCTGCTCCATATGAATCTACATAGACTTTTCAACATACATCCCAATTTTGAGTTTGTTGGGGTCCTTTTGAATCTTCAACAATAATTTCAAATATCCTTCACCTTCGTCTTCTATTACCTCATATCCCAAAGGATGAATCCAGATGGTTCAAGGTTCTATAGCCTCAATAATAAATTCATCAAAGGAAACATGGAATATAATGTCATCTTTATACTTCTCAACAATTTTCCTCAAAATCCTTTCCCTTTCATTCATGTTTCTTTTGAATACATTAAAGAATGTTGTCAGGGCATCATCTTGAGCATTCATATTACCTAGATTATGCATATAATCAAATATTTGGTGTCCTACTGGTCTGGATGAGTTCCAATTTACTTCACCATTCCTTCCTAGAAGCCTCTTCATGAAATAAAGCAATAGACATATAATCAATGAGCCAAACTTGAAAGCATACTTCTTTTTCTTTGTCGACTTCAATTTCTCAAGCAGTTGTACCCAAAGAAGTTCACATAGATCATAATCAACACCATTTACAACCATATCAAAACTAGTATAGATCGTTGTAGCTGAAATAAAGTTTGCTTTATTTGTGAAGTATATTTTATGACTGATCATGATAGCTACATACTTCACAGCCAAATTAGTGATGGATTTCATCACTAAGGCTCTTTTTTCATAAGTGGCTCCTGTAAGTTCCATTACAACCTCATTCTTCATGGATTTCAACATAGGTATTGTACTTTTATCCTAGAGTCTGGTTACAACCCTAATCGCCTCCTTATTTATCAGGTGCAGTCGGTTAGTCCATTGGAATTTATCATGGATTCTACTTAGGACTGCTTTCACAAATTTTTCATCATAGCTGAAGTTAGGATAATTGTTCCACATTTCTAACCTCTTCGTGACCACGTTTCTAGTACTTAGGTTTTATCAATAAATTGTCACCAGTAAGATCTTTTTCCCAAATGTCAATCAACTTTGCATGATTGAATTGCTCAAACTTTACACAAATATACATCCTTGTATCCTCAATCAGCATTTCTCCACGTGGAATTGTCAAAAATGAACCCATGGGGTCATCTTCAAAAGCCTTCGATGAATATTTTTTGTAAGAGGGCCTTGGCCTCTCTGACACTTTCACGACTACAAGGGTTGCCATTCTTCCAATTCTAAACTTAAACAACTTAAATAATGCAAAACACAACTACTCAGAAAGATGAAAATACCTTTTTTTTTGCACGATGAACCACAACTAAGGTTTCCATAGCTTGAACTCAAATTCTCTTCAAGAATGTTCCAAAATCTCTTCAACTTCTTCAAATGCATGAAATATAAAAATGCCTTAAACATTTCCTAGATAAAATAACAATCTTCCCTAATTCACATTAAATGTGGAAAATTCCAAAAAAGTTGCTAAAAATTCTTCTCTTTTATATAGACAAACCCTAATTCACTCGGCAAAAGATCATCCGTTCATATTTCCTACCGGCTCCTTTTCTAGAACCTATAAAAACTCATTATTCTCATTTCATCCTTGTGCTAGCCTTTGACATGCGATTTTTCCAAGGGGTTCTTATAATTTTCTGATAATTCTCCCCCTACGACCTTGCTAGGTCTAATTACTGAATAAGTCATCTGTACTAGATGAGGGCACAGACTCATTAGTAGTCTCTATTTCTTCTTTCTTTCTCCAAATCTTATTCATCTCTTGCCTAATCTCATCTTTGTCAACCTTCTTCATAGATTCATCCTTTTCTACTAGATTGGTTTCCTTACTTTTCTTGCTTACAAACTCTTGAAACATGTCCTATTTTGTTGCAGTTATAGTCGACAATATTTCTCTAATTAGATTGACTTCCATTGACTCTTGCTCTGCATTGATTAGCTTTATGTCCACACTTGTTGCATGTATAGGAATAGCCATTGAAGCATTGATTCACTCTTCTTCCATTAAACTAATTCATCATCATATTTCTTCATTTACTTTCCCTATGTCCAATTCTTTTGCATGTGAAACATTGACCAGCAAAAGGACCATGGAACTGATTCATTCTACTCCTACATTTTTTTTCCTTGTGAAAAAATTTGTTGCATGAAAAATAAGTGCCATGAAAAGAAGGATAACTTTGTGCATTAGGTTGTCTCATCAGAGGTCTCCCAACAAAGTTCCTTGAATTTCCTTTCTGCTTTCCTTTATTCTAAGTCTTCTGATTGTCCATAGCTTTATAACTTTCACTGGTATCATTTCTAAGACCACCTTTTTCTTTGTTTTGTTTCTATCTTGCAATCAATTTATCAAGCTTGTCTGAGCTAGATTTGAAATTTTTTTCATAGAGTTTTTCCTTCTCTAGCTCCACTTTCAGGTTCACAACTTCTTGTTCAAGCTTGGTGCAATCTTTAGACTTGCTTTGTACCAACTTTTTCAGACACTCTTCAATTCTTTTCTTCTCCTTTACTTGCATGTTGAAACTGGAAGTATCTTCATTAGCCTTCTTCAAAATTGATCAGTTACTTCCTTATGCTTATCTTTGATTTTTTCAATTGCTCCTTTAATTTTCGGACACATTCATTCGCATCTTCAAGATTCTCTTTCAAATATCTATTTTCTATTTCAACTTTGTCAAGATCCTCAAGTGCAGTATGAAGCTCTCCTTTATCATTCATTTCTTCTATCTTTAAGATCTCCCTCAAGTTGTTAGGCTTTTCTAGAGGACTAATCTCTAATACCAATTGTTAAATGTCCAAGATACTGAGAGGGGGGTGAATTAGTATCTTTTTAATTTTTCTGATCAGATACCATCCAAATATTCCAATGCATACAATTTCAAAGATAAGTGTTACCTAATTTCACTACTTGCTCAATTAGGTTGAGCTATGTGTTTAGAAAATAGGAGAGAAGGGTACATTTTTAATCTTCCCTATATTACATTTAGGTACATAAATGAAATAATCTAGAAAATATTATATTTACAAATTACTGTATTCATACAAGTGCATGTAATCGAAGAAAGATTCAAATCTTTTTTGAACAAAATAGTAATCTTTATTGAATGTAGAAATGTACATTATCTCACACAAGCCGTGAGATTGACTTTACTTATTCAATGAAAATAAAGAAAAGTATATACATGAATAAGTAAATAAAATGAAATGTGCATGTAAAGATGAAACTAATCATTGCCAAGAATGACTGGTCTAGGATGCGTTGTTTTGTCCTGCTGCTGCCCCAAGCTGCTTATGTCCTTCCTAGCTCCATACCACTCCTAGTCCTACATCTGCAAAAAGAAATGGTATTAGAGAAATCCTCTAAGCAATGAAAAGTTTCCAACTACACATGAACATACACCTATGCACATATATACTGATCTCCATATGTATTAAATAAGCTATGTACACTTTAGGTGTCCCAGAAAACCATTGAAGTCATAAAACACACCTAAGATGTATGTGCATGATTTTTGAATGTTTATTTCATGTGTAGATACAAGAAAATTAATGTTGTTACTTTTTATCAAATTTCAGCATGTGGTATAAATGTGGCTCCCACAAGGGTTGAGTGCAGTGTGTTGCTTTGTTGTGCTTTAAAGAGGCATTGACAGATACACATCAAATCATTCTTACTCTTTATGGTTCTTTCAAATAGGTGCACATCATTCGTGATAGTGAGATACTTGTCACTGTCACAAGTCACATGCACTTGTTATGAAAAAATCATAAAGGGTAAGAGTGTATGCAACTTTTGTAAAAGGACAATTTTCCTACAAATGTATAGAAAGCAAACCAGTCATGAAGAAAAAAATAAGCATCAAGAGGACAAAGGTTACCACAACCATAACATGGGATAGGAAAGCATAAGGAAATAATAGCATGAATAATGTGACAATGTTTGGAAGAGTTACATTAAATGAGAAGATGGTTTTCTTCTGATACAAGGAAGTAGAAAAAAAGAAATTAAACAACAAATTCAAGCTACATTGCTAGAAATACAATCATGAAGGCACGGGTTTGGACAACCCAGGATTTTATAAATTTGTAAAAAAAAAAACCTTTCATATCATCTGAAAATGGAATGGAATCAACCCAAAAAAAATTATGCATATTTGTGCAACAATAAATGGCTACATCTAAAAAAGTAAATGATTCTCTATATTTTGAAGCAAAAGCAATGAAATACATGAAAATTATAGTGGAACGAATCTCTATGTGAGGAATTATCAACAAGGCAGTGCCGCAACAAATGGATAGTCAATAATGTGAAGGTAAAGACAAGGTTTAGATTAGGAGAGTCATAATGAGAGGAGTTAAGAGAGGCCATATAGAAATCTGATGGAGTAATCAAATAATAGTAAAAAAGATAGTGTTCTCTTTTGATTTCTTGGGAGCCATTTTATGGACATAATCAGATTTATTAATTTAGAATATAAGAAGTTATTCAAAGATGTTTCCATAAAGTGGATTATTCCTATTCCAATAGGTAAATATAGAGATTGGTTCATATTCCTTTAAAAGTGACACTACCATAACATAATAATAGAAGGAGATGTGGAAAAGTTATCCTAGATAGCTTTTGTTTCAAATTTTTGCTTTCTTATGAGATCTTATTCATGCTATAATCTTGTGTGAGTTTAACATTGTTAGGGGAATACCTTGACATTTAGAAGTTTCCATTATGCAATATTATAAACAAAAAAATATGAAGCTCCATAAGCTAAGGGTTTTGTAAGCCCTTTTTGGCCATGAACTGAGGAAAGAATATAGTCCAAGTGTTAGCTCTCAAAAATGCAGGTTGAATGCCTCCAGAGGCTGCCAATCTCTTGATATGCTTTAGGGTAACAGACAAGGTCAAGAGAACTCAACCTTCTACTCTTTAGGTGCTACTAACCTGGGCGGGTGTACCTTTTGAATTGAGCAGACTTATCTTATGATTATCCTTCTGAAATGCTTTGTCCATAATGGAAAATGGAAGTGAACAAATGAAATCAAACTTGATAGCAATCTTCTGATCTAAATCCTAAAATTCTTAATTAACAGATATAAAGAAAATGAATGAATTCGAATGATGAAATTGCAGAGACCAGTGCCTTGTTGGGTATGCGGAGTCAGATGAAACAGAAGTGGGAAACTTATTCTAGCAAAAATCAAATTGCAGGAATATGATTTGTTCATAACTTGTATAAACGATGCAGGATTATGACTACTAGGCTCTACTTTAATAATCCAGATGAATTTCCATAATTACTGCTATAAAAAAAAGGATTTAATATTTTCTTGAAAGAACCTATTGATTAATCACACAAATACATCAAATGTGCATTGATAAACTAAACATAAACTTGTTATGTCAATTTAAACAACCAGAAAGAATCAAATTGGAGACAACTTCAACAATACTTTTCAATAAGTTCAACATACAATTGACACTAGAAACAACTTGCCACACTAGTTGATTTTCATTGAATACACCATTTTAAAACATGCACATAGTCTCTGATAAGAGAAAATTATTCTACTGTAGCCATTCATACTACTGTATGTGATCTAAAATTTGATAATAATCAATTACAATCAGGGTGTATATTTATACACCATCATTAGGAAAATAAAACATTTCGAGCACATGTCGGCCACCGTAGAATTTGGGCCCAAATCAAGTCGGCCTGCAATGGTTAAAATTCCATATGTCAGCCCACAGTGTTTGAATATTAATCGTCAATGGAATAGTCACCAGGATAGCCTTGAAAGTATGCCGAAGACAATTATATCGTCAATTGCTCCTGCCCATGTTCCTCTATTCTTTGTATTATTTGCTTTCGCCATGACCACTCGTTCGCTACGCCAAAATCAAGAAGTATCGTTGTAGCTTTATGATATCGGGGAGATGTCATGCAGACTTCATCTTGTTTCACCAAAAGTCATTATGCATTCTGAGTCACTGTGACTTCCATCTATCGAGGAGACCTCACATAGAGTATATTGTTATACTGAAAGTCTCCCATAATGTTACTTCCCAGTCACCGAGACAAGGCAAATCTTACGCCGACAAGGATCCTCTTGTTTTCCATCGGAGAGACTGAAGGTCACTCACCGAGACCTCATGGCAATCACCCCAACCTATACCGATATGCATATCCTTCCACCAATGATCAGTGAGACAAGAGTGAACTCACGCCGAAAGAAAACCATTCATTAAACATTGTCGTCAAGACTTGACCTTTTCGCTATGACCATACCTCGATGCACATGAGTCTTACCAAAGAGTATACATTATGTTGCTGATTGGAAAGACAAAGGAAGATCGCTATGACCTTACTTTGAAGAAGAGTCTCTCACTGAAAAGCTCATTCATGTGCCGGTCAGGGAGACACTGGAAATCACTATAACATCCTACCGATGCAAAACCTCACACCGATAGGCACCCATTTTCACTGGTCGGTAAGACAATGAACATCACTAAGACATAATGCAAATAAATCCAAGCTCTGTCGATGAATCTTCATAAGTGCAAGTCAGTGAGACCTGACCCATTTAGGGAGACCTCACCTCAATGAAACACTTATGCCGATATACCCTTCCTCTGTCGCTGAAACAATATGAGAGTCATGCTGATAACTGCGAGTGAGTAAAATCAATTCGCTACAACACAAGAAACGTCTTGCTGACAGGAAACTCAGATGTTTACAAGTAGAAGAGCGGATCAGGGAGACCTTAATGCTATCACGTCGACACAGACCAGAATGCAAAAAAATGCATGACACGATGGATTCAATGGGGCAATATGGCAAGAAAGTGTTCAAGATGGAACTTATTTCGAAAAATATGAATGGAAAACCTGTGAAAATATCAGATTTTAATAGTTCCAACAGTGGCTTCGTCTAGGGATGAATGATAGTGAGATCATTGCAAGGATCCAAAATCTTTGGGTGAGCATACCAAACACAAAATGATGAGCCAGTGAGCAGAATGGAAATGGAAATGAAGCATGAAGGAATGAATGCAAAATGAATGCAAGACAGAGATGAATCAAAACCCTAAACTACTGTGCATGGAAAATAATTTTAAAGAGAATAAGTAAGAGTTGTCTTTGAACTAGCAACCCTCAATCCTCTATGTGTTAACTTCTCCAGTCTTGAGTTGTTACAATCTGAAACTCAAAGCATACTTTCCCCTGTCAAATACCTGGTTTTGTCTTGAATTCATTAGATTCTTCTTGAAGATACACATGCAATCCTTCCTGTCACTGTTATTGCAAGTATTTAGAAAATCATCATGCTCAGCTTAGACCAAATTCCCAATAGTATTCAATAGTTTATATTCTCCATCATTAGAAAAAACTCAGTCATCTTCAATATACAAAATATATGCATATTTAATGCAAAATTCCTCATTTTCTTTCTCACTGTTATGTATTATGAAACAGTCTCCCAGCTGTATTGAAAATTTATCATCAAAGTGCTTCACATGAGAAACAAAATGTTCTATTATATCAACACTATCTGAAACACACAAATTTGAAACCTTTTGCACCTCTTCAGTATCATTATTTGGAATTAACATTAGATTATAACTCACATCTCCAGTATCTAGCATATATGAATCAATCAAAGCTGGAATTTTTCCAACCTTGGTATGCAAATAAACATCTTTTCCACATGAGTTAGAAATTCCAAAATTACATACCTCCTTTTGAACAAACACAGACTTTTGATCAACACCAAAAGTTTCACCATCATTCCAAGAAATGCATTGGGAGTCATAAAAATCTTTACACAAAGATCTTTCATTGTCAAAACAAAAGTAAGCTAGACACAAAACTTCAAGATCATCTTCATGTGCACACCCCTGGCATTTAGGAGTTAATAACTCTAAAATCTGTCCACTGCTGAGCAAACAAGTCTCAACATTTTCATCACTACAGTTGCATTCTTCATTTTTTTCATCATCAAAAAGAAATCCAAGACCATCAGAGAATGGGAAATTAGAAACATTATCAGCGCCATCATTTACTCCATCATTTTTATTGTCTGAAATTACCTCCTCTTTCTCATAAAGTAAATTTGAAAATACCTGAAACTCATTCACGGACACACCTTGGCAAAAAATCATCTGATCTTCATTTATCCCTTCATCATACAATGGGTTTGAAAAAGCTTGGAAACCATTTTCAGATGTACAAATCTCATCATGATCAAATGTATCTTCATAAATTTCAACTGGAGCTGGAGGTATTGTATACTTACTATCTGATGAATCAACATCTCCCATTGTCACTTCATCCAGATCTTCGTAAGAGGTAGAAGAATCCCTTAACTGCAGATCAAAATTCTCAAGTTCATCATCAGAATCAAAATATTCACTGGATTCCTCACAACATGCACTGCTCTCCATGTCACGATCAGTTGTGCAAGAGAGATGTCTTGCACCTTCATCTTCCTTATCATGGTGAAAAGTATTTGAAGCAAGATATACTTTGTGATCTTCTCCATTGTTTCCAATCAACATTCCCTCTTCTTATATTCTTTGGGCAACAACACAATAATCTAGGGAATGTGGCTTATCATAAAAATCATAGAAGTAATTGTTACTTACCATGTAGGTTCCCCCTGTCAATGGAACAGGAGCTTCCTTGTTTCCAGGCCTAGCTGTTATAGGTTTGCTGTGCTTCCAGTCTATATTATAAGGCATGTCATGCAACCTCGGCCTTTCATTCCTGTATGTGTTCTCCTACTTGCACTGATAATTGTTGCTTTGCTGAGGAACCCTAGGATTGTCTCTTTTACTAACTATCCTAGTAGCCTTTCTATTGTTTTCAAATGTCAGTGCCATCTTTTGAGCCTCAACCAAATCTCTTGGGAAGCTGTCTTCCTTCTAGGGGTGTAGCCATATGAACCTTTTCATGAAATGTTTATGTAGAAAACGTATGTGATTGAGTGTATGTCATTGACTAAAATTGTGTGTGTAAATTGTGTTATATGTCTTAGTAAATTCGGTGTATCACCATAGGGTTAATTTTCATTTCAAGTACTCTTTCTTACCCTTTTCCTAACAAGTCAATAGATTAGGTGATAACTAGTTAGGAATCTGACCTATCCGAAGGTTCATTCTCATTTTTGGTAACCCACAACCCGAGAGTGTTTCCATGTTTCTCTAGCTAACTGAGTTTCAAAACTCAGTTCAAGTGCAAGCTTAGGAGATAAAATTTTTGGCACGCCTAGTGCGACAAAGAAATGGCAGTGTCTGTCCCTTTTGTACTATGTATTACTACTGTTTTGTGTGTTCAACAGTACTTTCTACCTTTAGAGGCAAGTATTTAACATAGCTGGTGACTCCAAGCTTTGAGTAACTTGTTTCTATAGTCTAAGTGTCAGTTTCATGGTAATATGACCTACAATTCACCATTTCACGAAAATGTTGTGCCTCTATCAACTTATTAGACATATACCAACAATTTCAATGTTGGTTTTAGTACAAGTAATTCAAGAACAGTAGACAACCATCATGCTCAGTATTCTGCTCACTCACCCAACCTTGCTCAAGCTCTACAGCATCATGCTTACGCTCTTCAACAACCCCAGGAGGGTTATTTTATCTCCAACCAAAAAAGTTACCTTTCATATGAATCTCAAAATTATGATAATATGAGTTTGGAGAATATGTCTTTGTATTTCTGAAAGCAATTTGAAGAGTTTGAAAGATAGCAGGAGGTTGACAGGCAGTAGGGAGAGATTTCTTATCAAGCTTATATTCATCAGCAGGAGGTGAAGGAACAAAGAGGGTCCTATTCAGTGCAAAAGGATGTAGTATTTGAGCAAAGCCAGTCCAACTCTACTAAAGAATAGTTTTCTCAATTGCCCCAATCAGATACTACCTTTCCAAATCCTTTCTTTGAAGAAGGGATTCACCTTCTAAGCTTCAATGTTCAAATTTTTGAACATAATGAATTTTGTGTTGAAAAGAAAGAAAAAGAAGAGTAGTCCATTGATCTAGACAACTTACTCCTTTGGGAAAAAAGATTAAATAGGTACATCCTTTACATCTAGCTATAAGGTGTTATCACTTGCAGCAGCCAAGGATTGAACAACAAGAGGACATTAGACAAAGTGGTGGGTTGCCAATTGATGACAATCAACAAGAAAATTAGATCTTGGATCATGAGGAAGAACATAAAATTGAACCTGATACTTTCTCCTAGCATATGAGTTATGACATTTTTAAATATGTTATGGAGGAGGAAACTAATGTTGAGCTCTATGAAGACTTGTGCACAAATATAATTAAACATTTTTGTTCAAAGTTGGATGGAAAATAATCAAAAGAAGTTGACAATCATGGTAAGCTGGAACAATAGGTCCATGAGCTTGAAGAGCTAATGAAACAATACGAAGAGCCTCATGATCCTAGTTTGCAAGGTCATAACTAGTTGGAGGAGCTTCCATTCTATTATGTAGAGGAACTTGAGACTACTAAACTAGTTGAACTTTTTCCTTCTTTGGATGATGCTTCTTTATTGTTTGAACACTTTCCTTCTTTTGTCGAGGAAGACAAGCCTGAATTGGAATTTTTTTCTTTGAGTGACAATGAGAATTTTAAGCAGCTTCCTTTTTGGTGTATAAAAGAGCCAGAGGCTGATGTGTTGATTGAAAGTGTGTTGGAGGAAGCCATCTCATTGTTTTCAATTGAAGGAATGGGTGTTCATTTGGGAAAGCATGAGCATACTGCAGAGGTTTCCATTTGTTCACCAAGTCAGCCATAGGGATTAGACCTTTCTAGCTAGCAAGGTGATCAAATGGTAGTCCATGAGCAAGATTTTAACAAGGAAAGTTCAAGCTTTTCCCTTATCAGAGGTTTTCCAATCAGGTAGTTAGCCTAGATGGAGTCCAATAAGGTACACACACATGAAGATACAACTAAAGATGGCATCAAGGATGCATTGGCAGCTAAACAAGAGTATGTTCAACTCACTTATTCTCCCTTGAATAAAATTACACATGATCTATTTAAGGAGGGTAGTGAATCTCTTTATCTTTTTTAAGAGGTAGTGCATCAACTTGTTGAGCATATTTTTGTATTTCATATGTTTTTGGCAGCTATCATACATGCAAATAACTACATATTGGGAAGAAGAGGCAACTATTTCAGTCATCCTGTAAATGGTTTTGTTTAAATAGTTTTGTCTTGCTGGTTAGGGTAGGTTAGAATAGGTTTAACTGAAAGTTTCAATTCCCTAAGTGTTGCTCCAACACAATTTAGTAGTTTTCTTGTTTTCATTAAGTTTCCAAGTGATCTGATTTGTAATGAGTTACAAATGAGTTACAACCATGTGCAAGTCTGTTCTAGGTCTGTTTCTGAGTTTTCCAAATGACTCTTTGCTCAATGGAAGAGCCTAGGCAACTGGTCTTCATGTTTAGTAGGAACACACACAGTAGATGTCACCAAAAATGTTAGCTAATTTCACTACTTGCTCAATTAGGCTGAGCTTTATGTTTAGAAAATAGGAGAGAAGGGTACCTTTTTAATCTTCCCTATATTACATTCAGGTGCATAAATGAAATAATCCAAGAAAGATTACATTTACAAATTACCGCATTCATACAAGTACATGTAATAGAAGAAAGATTCAAATATTTTTTGAATAGAATAGTAATCTTTATCGAATGTAGAAATGTACATTATCTCACACAAGCCGTGAGATTGAATTTACTTATTCAATGCAAATAAAGAAAAGTATATACATGAATAAGCAAATAAAATGAAATGTGCATGTAAAGAGGAAACCAATCATTTCCTGAGAATGACTGGTCTAGGATGTGTTGTCTTGTCCTACTACTTCCCTGAGTTGTTTGTGTCCTTCCTAGCTCCATACCGCTCCTAGTCCTACATCTGGAAAAAGAAATGGTATTAGAGAAATGCTCTAAGCAATGAAAAGTTTCCAACTATACATGAAAATACACCTATGCACATATATACTGATCTCCATATGCATTAAATAAGCTATGTACAATTTAGATGTCCCATAAAACCATTGAAGTCATCAAACACACCTAAGATGTACACATATTTTCCTAATGTTTGTTTCATGTGCAGATACAGGAAAATTAATGTTTCTATAACTTTTTATCAAATTTCAGCATGTGGGATAAATGTGGTTCCCACAAGGGTTGAGCCCAACATGTTGCTTTGTTGTGCTTTAAAGAGGCATTGAAAGATACTCATCAGATCATTCTTACTCTTTATGGTTCTTTCAAATAGGTGCACATCATTCGTGATAGTGACATACTTGTCACTATCACAAGTCACATGTACTTGTTATGAAAAAGTCATAAAGGGTAAGAGTGTATACAACTCTTGTAAAAGGATAGTTATCCTAAAAATGCATAGAAATCAGACCAGTCATGAAGAAGAACAAATAAGCTTTAAGAGGATAAAGGTTACTACAACCATAACATGGGACATGCAAGCATAAGGAAATAATAGCATGAATAATGTGACAATGTTTCAAAGAGTTACATTAAATGAGAAGATGGTTTTCTTCTGATACAAGTGAAGCAAAAATGATAAAAGGAAGTAGAAACAATGTAATTGAGTGACAACTTCAAGCTGCATGGGAAAAAATACAATCATGAAGGCACAAATTTTGACAACACAAAAGTTTACAAATTTGCAAAAAATAAAAACCTTTCATATCATTTGAAAATGGAATGGAGTGGACCCAAAAAATGTTGTTGGATATGTGTGCAAAAATAAATGGATACATCTATAAAATTAAAATATGCTTTTTATTTTGAAGAAAAATCAATGAAAAACATGAAAATTATAGTGGAATGAATATCTATGTGACCAATTATCAAGAAGATAGTGCTGCTACAAATGGATAGTCAACAATGTGAAGGTACAAACAAGGTTCAGATCAGGAGAGTCATCATGAGAGGAGTTAAGAGAGGCCATATAGAAATCTGAAGGAGTAATCAAAGGACAGTCCAAAAGATAGTGTTCTCTTTTGATTTCTTGGGAGCCATTTTATGGACATAATCAGATTTATTAATTCAGAATATAAGTTATTCAAAGATGTTTCCATAAAGTGGATTATTCCTATTCCTATAGGTAAATATAGAGGTTGGTTCATATTCCTTTAAAAGTGACACTGACATAACAAAATAATAGAAGGAGATGTGAAAAAGTTAGCCTAGATAGCTTTTGTTTCAACTGTTTGCTCTCTTATGAGATCTTATTCATGCTATAATCTTGTGTGAGTTTAACATTGTTACGGGAATACCTTGACATTTAAAATTTTCCATTATGCAATATTATAAACATAAAATTATGAAGCTCCACAAGCTAAGGGTTTTGTAAGCACTTTTTGGCCACGAATTGAGGAAAGAATACAATCTAAGCATGTGCATTAAATAATGGATATACAGAGGGATATGTAGTATAATGAGAATTTAGTTTCTTGGTTGAGAATCAATCACAACTATAGAGGATAAATTGCAAAAATAAGTCCTGAAGTCATACCTTAAAATGAAGTTTTCCTTCATTTTTCTTAGAAATGACAAAAGAAGAAAAATTCTCAATAGAACCAAGCTATAACCAAGCATATTTATGGTGGATACCCAGAAGGAAGCAATTACAACCCATAATAAATTATAGTACAGAGCAATGGAGATGAAAAAGAGTCTATCATGAGTGGATGACACGGGTTTCAAGTAACCCAGGTGGGGTTTTCTCTGCTACTTGAGAACTCAAGCAGCTATAAAAAAACAAAGGCCACCAAATAGAAGCCACAACGAAGGAAATATCCTTCAGAAACTAGGGTTCCAAGATGGCGGCCATAAAGGACATAAAGGTATCTCTAATCTCAAATGTATGGAGGGTTACTGTTTTGAAAACCCTATGACATTTCTTTTAAAGCTGCAATTTCAAAATACCTGTAGCTTTGGAGTTTACTTTCTATATTTTACAAAGTTCTATAACCATTTCTCACAAACAAAGGAGCCTGGAAAATCCTAGAGAGCAAATACTCCCATTTTCTCTATAAACAAATGATTTTTTGAATAAAACAATATTGAAACTCACAAAGCAAAAGAACAAAAGTGGGTATCAAGAAGGGTTTATGGTCGGGACCAAAATCACTATTTCTATTCTTAAAATGTATGGAGTTCTCATAAAAAGTACATGAATAACTCATAAATTGCAGGAAAATACAGAGAAAAAGAGCTTTATTTTCTTTCTTTCAGGAAATACATATGGAGTAAACAACATTAAGCTTATTCAGTACACAATTTTTTTGATAAGATGCTCATTATTTCTATACAACGAAACTTGAAATGAGCTTGTATTCAACTGAAATTCCAAATGAAACACAAAATTTTCATGCTTGGAGCTTACCCCAGCTTGGTTTTCTTCAGAATCTACAAGTTTTAATCATGGAAATCTTGCACAAAGCATGTGTTGAAATCCTTCAATGGTAGTGCTCTCAGCTTCTTTAGGAAGTTTCTTAAAAAATGAATGAAATTAATTCTTTTGTTTTTTTTTTGCATTTAGGTTTTACCCTATGTTACATATGCCGATGGAATATGGCATTTTTGTCATGTTTTATGAAAAAAGGCATGAAGTTATTAAACCCGTGACCTAGGATTTAATTCCTTATATCTTTACCTCGTAAAAGTGCCTTATCAATTTTCCTATAGTTTGAAGAGTAGTCAATATAACCTTGGAATTTGTTCTTTTTGCAATCTATGAAAAATGTGGGGTGTTTTGATTAAGTGATTATTTATAAATCATTTGATTTTAAAATACTATTTTAAATGCAAAACATGCAATTTAAGTGATGTCTTATAAATCACTTAAGTTTAATGTTGCCTTTGATGCAAAGAGAGAAACATAGAGTTTTCAACATAGGATAAGAGCATTTGTTAACAGATTGAGTCAAAAGGAGGATGTTGAGGATTGATGAGTCATGCCAAGCATATAGGGTTGATTGAAGTAGGTTTCCAACATGTGCCAAAGTTTTAGGAGCCTTTATTTTTCTTTTTGGAGCAATTTGGAGCTTTTTGTGGAAAATTTGATGTGTCACCATGTTGGACTTGGTCAAAATTGACCATTTCAACCTTTTGGAGTCTCTTTGGAGAAAGATAAAGTGCTATATTTTTGGCCTTATTTTTGCATCCGACCCCAACAACTTCTAGATACTTCTTTGGTGGAACTACTTGGGAAAGATGGATATATTATCTTTGGTAACTCATTTTTTAGTTAGTTCTTACTAGATACTTTTATGTTTTGTGACTTTAGGAGTCCTTTGCAGAAGAGAGACTATGTTTTGTAGCTCATAACAGACATGTATATCAATGTTTCACCTTTGAAATCAATGAGTATAAGTACTTTACCTTTTCAATCTCTCTGTTAAAATGTGTGCATTTGTATATTTGATAAAGCTACTTGTGAAACTGCATGATTCCTTGTGGTTATGTTTTATCCTAACACTGTTCTACAAAGCAATATGTATTTTTGCAGGTTGTGAGATGTGTTTAAAATGCACTATTCTCAAGTTGTGAAGTCTTTCTTCCTTCTAGGGGTGTAGCGATATGAACTTTTTCATGAAATGTTTATGCAGAAAACGTATGTGATTGAGTTGTGTATGACAAAGCTTTTGTGATTGACTAAAATTGTGTGTAAACTATGTTATATGTCTTCTTAGAAAATTTGGTGTATCACCATAGGCTTAAGTTTCATTTCAAGTACTCTTTCTTAACATTTTAATAACAAGCCAATAGATTACGTGATAACCAACTAGGAAGCCGACCTATCTGGAGGTTCATTCTCATTTTGGGTAACCCACAACCCATGAGTGTTTCCATGTTTCTCTAGCTAACTAAGCTTCATAGCTTAGTTCAGGTGCAAGCTTAGGAGATAACAATAAGTAAAATCATTAATAGAGCATGAAATCACATAACACATGAACAACATAATTTTTACGTGGAAAACCCAAAAATGGGAAAAACCACGGTGAGTGTTAGCTCACAATATAGTATAACTGATTATAAGATATTACAAAATGGGTGGCTCACTGCCAGGACTCATTGTCCAGAAACAAAGGCTCACTACCTATAGAATTACAATTATAGAAAATGGCCTACAACTAGAAAATGAACGGATGGAATTTACCTAGTGAGTGCAGATTCAGTTCCAATGTAGCTTAGTAAACTAACTTAACACACTTCATAATATTCACTTTTCTTTACATTTTCATTCAGATCACACCAAAATTCGCATCCATATCACACCAAACTTTGTATAATTAAACTTCAAAGATTATCCAATATATATTTGATCTCTCCACAAGCATCAATTAGGTCGGCCTAATTAGAGGCACTTCTCATTTACCAAAAATACCAACTATCAGCTTCAAGCTTTCATAAAAACTTCTCCAAAAGATAATTCACATATCCAACACACCTCATCAAGTCAACATAGACCTAAATTAGGTTGCACATATATCCAAAAAAATTATTTCACTATTACATTCAATACATCCATTAGGTCAGCCAGGGATAGACCTAATAGCAAAAATGCAAATACTAGTGTAACACAAATACACCATATGAGCAATTGGATACATGAGATCTTGAATTTACGTGCTCCCGACATCTACAAAACATTTCCCAAAACCACAAGCAACAATAATTACCTGCAACCAAATACAAACCAAAATACTAGAGGATGCAAGCAAAATCTACCAGACCAAATTGCCGAAACAACTGCAGACTTGATCTTGCAATTGCAACTCATATATCATGGTGACATCAATGACAACAAAAATTAACAAAATGGGATGTTCTTCTTCATTTTTCCAACAATGATCAATATGTTAAAAGACATAGATTGTGCAGTAGAACTTGTTTTTATGTCATTATAAGTAAAAAACATCAAGTTATAGAGTTGTCTAAGAAAATAATTTGGTGCATCACCTAGTTAGTTGTAGTTAATCATTTTGAGGAATTTTAAGTCATTTTCAATCTTCTTCTTACCCTTTTCCTTCAAAATAAGTAAGATTTATAAAGTTCTAGGTGATCAAGCAAGAGGAACCAACCTTCTCTAGAGGTTCATTCCAAGTTTTAGGCAACCCACAGGCCTAGGAATATTCCCATGTATGAACAAGTAGTTGAGTTGATAGCTTAGCTTCGGGTGCATACTTTGTTGATATCCATTTTTGGCACGCCCGATGGGATAGCTTGAGTTATTTTAGTATATAAAATTTCCATACATTGTTGATATTTGATGTGTATATCAATGATTTTTTCCTTTGGAGGAAAGAAAACAACATACCTAGTGACTCTGGAGAGATTATCTACTAGTTTCAATAGTTCAAGTGCTGGCATGATTGAAGTTTTTCATTAAGAAAATATACTTTATTCTGTTTTTCTAGACTTTTTGAATGAATAATCATGTCTATGTTTCATGGGAATATGTCATATCACCCTCCCTTTCATGATAATGTTTTTCATACTCCTTACCATCCATATCAAAGTAACCATACTATTGGTTTTATCCAAAATAGCCCTATAATTACAAGTAACCAGTAGATTCGACATGCTTACCACCCATCCATCCTTGCTCAGACTTCATTTCAGTCCATCTATACTCAAAATAAACCTCAAGAAAATAATTTTATACCAAACTAGCATGCTTATCACCATAGTCAATCTCATAATTTGGACAATTTGGGGATTGGTGACATCAAAAACATATTGCTAGATTGGACTCAACAATTGGGTGAGATCAAGTGGAAACAACTGTTTAAGTTGTAGTAGGAGAAGTTGGCTTACCAAGCTATCTAGAGTCAACAAGAGCTTGAAATGCAAAAAAGATAATACAAGGAGAAGCTTGCACAAGAAGACCTTGCAAAAGAGGAGCAAAAGTGGATTTTGTTGGCTACAATTCAAAGGTTGGAAACTCAATCAGCTATTTCTTTTCCAAATCCATTTTTTGAAGAAGAGGTTTCCAAGTTCAAAGTACCAAGCTTCAAGTGAGGTGAGTCTCCTAAGTCTCCTAAATTGAATACTCTAAGTTTTAGAATGCCTCATCCATTGAAAGAACTTATACTTGAACAAGAACAACCTATATGTCTTCAAGAGACCAAGCCAATTCCTCAAGTTTCCTTGTCAAGTTAGCCTTCTTTTCCTTCTACTATCCATCTTTATTAAGGTGGACCTATTATCTACCAAGAGAGTTGGCCTAATGAGAAAACAAATGAGTTTTGTGAGGTAAAACAAGAAAGAGTTTTTGTTGTTACTTCACTTGCACATGACAAGGAAAATGAAAAATCGGACTTGTTGTGAATTAATTATGAGAAAAATCGGTTAGGACAGTAGGGTATTAAGCAAAAGATAAGTGTTGAACATGAGATGTAAAAAGTTCTATGGATGAACCTCCTGGTTTTGTTGAAAAAAGTGATGATAAACAAAAAATTTTGCTGCAAAAAGGTGAATTAATGATTTATTTATTCAATGAGCTTCTCGGTTTTATTAACGAATATGAAGAAATTATACTTGTACTAACACCATTAGCAAGTTTTTAGCAACAGGATGATGAAAATCATTTTGACAAGGTGCTGGTTCATCAAGAAGCAAGTGAAGACAACCTCATCTTGAGAAGTGAGGTTACCCAAAATAAATAAGGAGGACAAAGGATTTTTTGTCAAGATAAAGGCTTTGATGTCTTTAATAATCAAGAAGTCAATCATAAATTTGAGATAGGACATGTTGTGTATAAGAAGGTTAATGAAGAGTTTGACAAAGACTTTTTCACAAGCACAATAAAGGAGTTTTGTTCAAATCTTGTTGATAAGGAAACACTTGTTAAATCTGAAATTTTCTAACATAATGAAATGGAGAAAGAAGACATGATTTCCCTTGTAAGACATGAGTTACCCCATGCCAACTAGCATAGTGAAGTTGAAGAACTACTTCATAAGCAAGAAAGTAGTAAGAAGAGTTCCAAGTTTGTCATTTCAAGAGGATGTCCTATTAGGAATCTTGTCAAGACTGAGGCCAACAATGAAATAAAAATCATGTTTGCACCCAAGCATGAGTTTTTTGTCCAAAATGAAGTTGATCATGAAGTTAGAGAAAAATAAGAAGGGTTGCAACTTGTCTATTCTAGAACAGTAATACACATACACAAGATGGAGAAGTAAGAGGTTTTTTCTATATTATTCATGAAGTTTTGCACCTATTGGTTGGATTTCTATCTATGCCTCATCTTTCTCTAACTATTCAAAATCATATGAAGCATTGTGTGCTGACCAAGAGGGGAAATTACTTCAAAGAACTAGTTAATGGTTGATCTAGGTGGATCCTAAAACCCTACAAATTCAACTGTTCTAATGGCCCTTCTAATTAGTTCCATGGAAAAGAGCTTAGTGACACGAATCCAATGCAATTTGAACAGGTGAAAAAGGAGCTCATATACTCAAGTTATGCTTGGTTAAAGTTGGGGTCAAACCAGGTATAAAGGTCTATCAGAAATGTGAAAATTTTGATTGTCTCAAAAATGGTCAAAAATAGAATTATGTCGAAGAGCTCGTTGCCATGATTCTGACGCCATTTGTTTCGTCGAAAATGGAGTCTGTATGCCAAAGTTACACCAGGTCAAAGTTTTAGTCAAAAGGGTTGACTAATTAAAATGATGATGTGGCAGTTGATGACGTGGCATAAGCAGTTGAGGGAATTTATCTTATTTAAATTAGAAATTAAGCCTGAAATATATGAGCCAAACCCTTTAAATTAAAATGCATAAATATTTTAAAAGGGCTTGAAGACTTTAAAAGGTTTTATAAAAGATATTTGAAACATAAAGCCCAAATCTATAAAGATTTTAAGAGGAAAATATCATAAAATATAAAAGCGTAAATCTTAAAGGATTTAAATATAATTTTAAGGGGATTATTAAAAGATAATTTCCATATCCCTATTTACATGGATTATTAAAAGATAATCCATATCCCTATTTACATGTTAAGATTTGTGAGAGGCTTTTACGGGTTTTTTAGGATAATTTTAAAGGTGCTTATCAAATTGAAATAATATTGTATGGGAATATTTTAAAGCCCAAAATTATAAGGGCTATTTATTTTAATGGATGTATTATTTTTAGGGGATTTACTATTGTAAATGGGAGATTGGGATAATTTGAAAATCATATGGTTTTAAACCATATTAGGAAAAATAAAATATATAAAAAGGGGAATAGTTTGGCCTTTTGGGGACATGGAATTTTTGTAGAGCATCCTGAGGAAAGAGTTGGAATTGTAGAAGCTCTATGTGGATTCATTGAAAGATTGTGGAATTTTCACTTGAAGGAGTATTATTCAAGATCCAGTTTGAAGACTTTTCTCTTGCAAAGTTGCAAAAGACTACTGCATTTGTGAATCTAGTGTCAAGTAACCAGAGTGTTTTTATACTTTTCTTTCGTCTAGAATGGTGTATTCAATTTTCTAAACGTGGCAAGATACCTCTATAACTAGTTCTTATTCAGTTAATTCTTTAAGAACTAGGATTGCTTTGTTGTTATTGTTGGAAGCACTTGTTCAATGTGGATTCAGGAAGTGCTTGTAGGGCTTAAAACTTCCTTGCAGTGACAGCTTTGTATACACAGTCAGAAGATGAGATGATGTTGTAAGCAATTTGTAGGTGACAACATTAATGGAAATTGATTATGGTTATTGAGCGGATCCAGAGACGTAGCCGTATGAGGTGAACTCTGTAATCAAATGTGTCTCTATTATTCGGTTTGTTCTTGATGATGGTTTTATTTTTAAGTTCCGCAAATAGAATAATCAATGAGCTCAATAAATTAAAGATCTTGGCACAAATTTTAGATTATGTGAGTTAAGCAACTGATTTCGAATCTGATAAATAAAGAACTTAGTTGAGTAAGCACACTCTAAATTTTTTTAGAGCAAGTGGCATCAGAGCGGTTTCTAATCTCAAGTTTGGTTCAAAGCTCAATTTGACAAGTTTGTTAGTTTGCTTAGTTTTCTTGGTTAAATAGATTACTAGTTTGTGCAAGTTTGTCATTTTGATCAGTTTGAAAGTTTGTTGGTTTGCAAGTTTGTAAGTTTAACAGGTGAACACTCAAGAGATTTAAACAAAGATGGCATCAAAGAAAGAAGTTCCTAAGGTGCTAATGTCTACATCCATGATGGATGATTTCTTTGTGATGAAAATAATGATTGAAGAACTCACTAGGACAAGTCTGAAAGGCTTCAAGTGTAGCGCCCCTCTGAGTCAGTCTTTCTGGATTTTTGTATAAATGTTATTTGTGATTTTGTTGATAATTGTTCCATTGGATTATCTGGTGAACTAAACACTTTAAGTGGTCTTGTTCAATTAGTTAATTAAATTAAATTGTTATGTCAAGAGTAAATGTTTTATTATTAAAATAGTTATTTTATTGACCGAATGTTGTTAATTAAATTATTAAATTATTAAGAGATTTTTAGAGGGATAATGATTTGATAGGTTATATTATTTATTTATTAAAGACACTATTTTAATAGAAAATAATTATAAAGGGCGTCTTTTTAAATTTGAGAAACTCGTATATTCAATATATCAAAAGTTTATAAGGGTCCTTTAGAAAAATTGAAGTATATATATATATATGATTAAGTTTTAAAATAAATTTACAAATGTAAAAGAAAATAGTTATATTTGATTCTTGAAAATTCCGTACATAAAATCTATCTTTTAGAAATGAATAAAACGTAAATAAAAGATAAATTTTCTACTATTTATTTGATTGCTTAGTAATCAATTAAATAAATGATAAGTAAGAATAAATGTATATATGTATATATAAATTTGACATAATAAATTAAACTTATAAAAGCATCCAAAGATTTACACCTGTCCTTGCTTATGCCCTCCACCTTCCTTTAAGTCCATGTGCCTTGTCTTTGCATCCACATCTTGCATTCAAGGGAGATTGCAATTAAATGAGCATGAACACCTGTTAGAAAACTTCCATTTTTTTCCTACTCCACGTGAAGAAGAAAAGGGATGGGTGAAAAGGAAAAGCAGAGGATGGAGAGGGGAAGAGAGGAGGAAGGAACGACATAGCAAGGGGGCTACATGCAAAGAAGAGGCAAGTAAATTAGCACAACAGGTATGAACTACTTCCTTTGATTGCATTGGTTTAAAATTTTCTAAAACCTTTTTAACAAATCCATTTCGAATATAGCCTATGCTCATGGAAATTCCATGAAACCACAACTCTTTGAGGCGTTTTGTCAAGCCATTCATATGCTCTATGTATGATTCCTCATCTTGCATACAGGTCTACCAAGGCACTCATAGCTACAACTTTTGACGAACACTCCCTTACTCATATGCGCACATTTTGGCACAGGCAGGGAGGACGTTGCCAAAGGTTGTCGAATTTGACTTTACAGCTACCAATTGTAGTTGATTGAAATTTTCTAAAGCCTTTTCAACAAGTTCGTGTTGTGCATATTCTGCAATCATTGCATTCCATGAGATAAAATTTCTTTGGGAATTCTGTGAAACAGTTCACACGCCTTGTCTAGGCACCACATTTTGTATACAAGTCTGCCTAGGCGCTGTATTATAGTGCAAGCCTTTTTTTTTCAGATTGTTTCTTTTAGCATCATCATTAATCTCCATAAGAACATTGTCTCTATTTAAAATGATGGAAATTCTCAGCCTATATTCATGTATGATCCTTGGGCGCCACAATTTTAGACTGGAATCTTAGTAATAAGTTTTGCGTTGTCTTCAAGATAACCATTACGGGCGTGTAGGCCAACCATGCACTCCTAACGATCAACTATATATGTAATGCAATAAGGGTTAATGTCGTGTGAAGTATGTGCAACCCTCATCCACCAAACCTGCCTAACTGCGCATACCTAGAACACAAGAAAAGCTTACAGTGATAGGATGCGTTACAAAGCGTTTCATTAATTTAAAGATTCTGAGAGCTTCCTAGCAAAATCCATTTTGTGCACATTCTGTAATCATTGCAGTTCATTTGATGAGATGACATATCTCTGAGGCATTCTGCCATAGCTTGCGTGTCTTGCTTATGAATTTCACTGTTGCTTGTTTGTGGGCTAGAATGGTTGTAAATTATCTCGTTGTCACTTAGAATATCATTCGTGTTGTTTATTAGGTGTATAGATATAAAGATTATATTAGGGCTTTTAGTGAAAGCAGTATCTTATAAACTAATTTTATTTAGATGATTTCATAATGGGTAATATATGTTAGAGATTGAATGGGTGTCATTTAATATATATTGTATTGGAAATATAATATATACGATGGTAATAATCTTAGGTTACCTTACTTATTTTAGAAACATAGTTTTCTTTTTTCTTTCCTAGATATAAATACATATGAGGGTGTCAATAAATGTATGTAAACGAGATTAGATCACTTTAGCATATTTCGATTAGCTTTCCTATAATAAGATGTACTAATTTAAATATATATATGTATTGGAAGTAAAGTGATAGAAGGGGAATACTTTTTCCCTAGTAATTTGTTGATTATATTAGATAAACAAGTAGAGGAGTTTTTATAGCGAAATTGATTTATCAATATAATATATATTCATATCGGACATATATGTTGTGGAATGTGCTCTAGTTTTAAGTTAGATAATTATAGTAAGTTATGAAATTAGAAACATTAGATCATTAGAAGTTTTAAATTATTTCTTATTTCTTATTTGAAATGGTGAGTCAGTAGATTGCCTTATCATTAAATGGAAGGCTTTAATTAAATAAACAAGTATGATACTTTTTGTTGGTTGATTATGATCTTGATTGTCTAATGTTTTTTTTTCCTTTTTGTGAATTACTTAGTAAATAGGTTTTCAATACTTCTATTTATAGGCCTATGTCCTTGGATTTGTTAATATAAGAAGATTTTTAATGTATAAATTAATTATGAATTGTGATTACTAAAGGATTATTTATATTTCGATATTTGGAGGGTTTTGATTAAATAAATTGAGTTAGGTGAGTAATTGATTAAGAATATAGAGGATGATGAATTAGCTAACCTCAAAGTAATTGCTTTGTTATAGTCAGATAAATTAAGTGGTCTTAGTAAATAAAAGAGTAATAGAATTAGAAAATAGAGACTGCTGATTTAGATAAACAAAAGTAACAATATAGTAAGAGAATTGGAAATTATTACAAAGGGAAGAATATGTTTTCTTTAATTTTTTTTTCATAATGAGTGTAGAGATAAAGTGCTAATGAAGATTTATTAAATGTTTATTTATAAATATAAGTTTACATGTGTTTGTATTAAAGTGATATAAGTAAATTAGTTTACTCTTTTGTGATTATTTGGTTATTAATATATATTGGAAGTTGAACAAAAGAGATATTGATTTAGATATAATCGAATATTTAAAAATGAATTTGGTTAAGTATTTTGGGATTAAATTTCCTTGCTTGTATTAAGGAATGTTATTCTTTTCTATTTTGTTTTATAAGATCATTAAAAGATAGTTAATGAACATCTCAGGAGATAAGTTTTATTATAGAGAAATCTTTAATTATGTTATGGAAAAGAAAGGTAATATGATGGTGGGACAATAGTTTGTTGTGAGTTGCATTAATATTCCTTAGTAAGGATTATTTAAGTATTCGATAGGAATGTTTAGGTCATGCTTAAATATGTTTGGTTGTATTGTTGATTGTTAGTTGTTGGATTGATGCGTTGGACTAGTGGATTGTGGACGAGTTGTGATGGTGCCAATAGAAGTAATTTTTAATCTTTCGAGTAATTATGATTGCAAGGATTGTGTGAATTGAATACTGTTTCATTCAATAATTATTGTGATTTATTTGTATGGAATTGCTTATATCAACTTTGATTGAGTTTGAAGATCTCATTTTGATATTGTCACTCTTATTCTTTGCTTGCCAATTTGCGATAATGGAAGTTATATAGTCATTTTGTGGTTCCATGATGTGAGTCTTCATTTTGGGTTAATTTCGATTGAGGAGGCTTTTTGCAATTGAATTTATTATAGACATATTTTGAGATGGTTGGGAAACCATTGTGTCAGCAATTTGAGAGTCTTCCAGAGGTTTGACGAGAGTATGGTTTTGACTTGCATAAGTTGGTATGGGGGTTGGGGATCTGGTGAGGCTTCCTAGGTAACCTGGATGGGGGAAAACAACCTAGGAGGGTCCACATTGGGTAACCCATATCAATCCTTGAGTGTTTTCATGAGTTTTATTTTGTTTCACCTGAAAGTGGGTGGTTTCATGACTTTTCCATTTGGGTAATGGTTGATCTTTATACTTGGATTGTGTTTTTATGGGTTTAGCCTTGCACTGGGAAGTCATTTACTTTGAAGCACTAGCGTGAGACAGTACATGCCTCTCTTGGTGTATTTAATGATTTGTATTTGATTATTTGTGCAAGTGGACTTACCTAGTCTGTGAATTCAAGATTTGTTGTTAGTAGGGGGAGTGGCTTTCAATGGGGACTGATGCACAAAGTGGTGTACGAGTAACTCATTGAGAGTTTCTTTAATCAATGATAACCTAATAATTAATTAGGGGGTATGGGTATTTTCTCACATTAATTCAAATAATGTAGCCTCACTCATGGCCCAAGTGCTCATTTAGGTTTGGGATGAGTGGGAAGGCCTGGAATGGTAAAGGTGATCTGCCTTGTCCTCTTAAAAGGTATGTTGATCCCGCATGAGTGAGAATGGGGGTTGGGGATCAGTTGAGGTTGCCAGGGTTTAACCAGGTAGGGGGCTGGTAACCTATGAAGATCCGCATTGGGTAACCCATGTCGAGCTTATTTGATGACACTCCACCCTCTAGCAAACTTGTATGCTTGTTGTTTCCCCTTGTTATTTTTGTACCTCTGGAAGTAGTTGTACCTTATGTATATTGAGGCAGTTGTTTCTTTATTTTTATTGTTGAAGCCTCCTTTTAGTTATTTGATGTTGCATATATGCCTCATGGAAACCTTATTGATGCTAATGAAAGGTGCCCTTGATATTTATTATTGGCTAATATTGTGATTTTATTTTAAGGGTTTGGATCCTATTGTTGTTGGCACCTCTTATGGTTATTTAGTGTTGATCTATAGTATTGGAAATTGGTTTTGTTAGAATTTTCATTATTTTTGTTGTGGCTATGTGATAGCAATGTTATGGGTTGTTATCTTAAGTTGTTGTTGTCCTTTTTGTGGATTTTGGTTTGCTATTGGTTCGTTTGACTATATTGGTTGAGGAATGGGGATATTTCTTGTCAACTATTAGCATGGGGGTGGTCTTTCAGATCCATGTGGTTGGGTGGAATGTGCTATGCACTCCATTGGGTCATGAGCTGAGGATCGAAATGTGCAGATTGTGCCACTTGCAGCAACACCAGAATTGTACCCAAGTTGGATCTAGTCTTGTTACTTGTATTCACCTTTTCAGTTGTATTATTATATCTTATTGTATTGTTCCCATTCATGTTGAGGAACACTTCTATATTACTGTAACTCTTGTACGATGTAACTTTTATTATCATTGTAGTGAATGCAACCTTTGGCCTTAATTTATGATCTTTGATGGATGCTTGTCATTCATGAAATGTATATAGATACTTGGTACTATTATGGGTTATTGTTTCACAGTATGCAATCCTCAATGGAGTTGTATATGTGGAAATATCTATAATTATGTTCATATATGTGATAGATGGTTTTTTTTATATTATGTTGTGGATGTTTGATCGTCGATTAGTAATTCTATGTAATGGTCAAGTGGAATACTCTTAGTTAGTTAATCATCATCATGGTATGGGTCTACATTTAGTAATGTTGTCATGTGTACCCCAGGGGACGTGGTATATGATGTATATGTATAACTGCATTACATGTGTTGGTTGTCAATGTTCATTATACGTTATGTTTCACTTTCAAAAAAATAAATTGTGCTTTTATTGTGAATTCTTGCACTCCTTTTGGGTTTGTGTGGTGGGGCATTACAACAAGAACTCGCAGAAACCAACTAGCATATATAGTTAGAGAATTTTGAGCTAAGAAGTCGGCTTGAAGCTTTAGAAGACAAAAAAATAAAGTTCTTTTTACTCAGCTCTGAGAGTACTAGGAAAATCTGTTAGCTAAATAATTATATCAAATTTGTTTTATATCACATTTTTGGATTATGGTAGTAAGTTAGTTGATACAAAATAAGTATGGTTTTTGAGTGAAAGACTCTAAATAAAATTGTTATGCAAGTATTTGTTTGAAGTTTTATTTCTCTAAGATTGATATTTTGTAAGGCTTTTGAAGCCATATCTCTTGTAATCAAAAGGGAAAATACTTGAAGACTTCTTGATGTAGGTTAAAGACTTGTTGCTTGTAGATTCCTAAGTGCCCTAATGGGTGACACAATTCTTGATATGTCACTAGCTTCTATCTAAGAAGGAGAGTATTTTGTAAAATATGGATTGAATATCTATCAAATGGATCACTTCACTTCAAGACTCAGAGTTGCAGAGGACGGTTAAGAGAGACCTGTATGTTCTCAACTTCAAGAATTAGTTAGATGATGATTGAATGCCTTAAGCATAGACAGATCTGAATGGTGTAGCCTTGAATAATCCATTATGAAGTAGAAAGGTGAAGGAATGTATCAAGTTGAGGCACAATTTTCCTTTGCTCGAGTAGTTTTGTACGCAAGGAGGAGCATTAGTGTTATGCCAAAATCTTCCTTGGTGTTGTTCGGGCACTGTTTACTTGCATGATGTAGAGTGTGAGGCATGTGTCAAAGGAACATTAAACTTTTGGAGACCAAACATTCTTTAGCGGGGAGGATTGATCTAATTGGATCCTAGAACCCTGAAAATTCAACTATTCTAATGGCCCTTCTAATCAGCACCATGGTGAAGAGCTTGATGACACAAATCCAACACAACTTGAACGGGTGAAAAAGGAGCTCATACGCTCAAGTTATGCCCGGTCAAAGTTGGGGTCAAACTTGGTATAGAGGCGAGTCAAAAAGGTGAAAATTTTGATCATCTCAAAAATGGTCAAAGAACATTATGTCAAAGAGCTCGTTGCCATGATTTTGACATTGTTCCTTTTGTCAAAAATGAAGTCTGTATGCCAAAGTTACGCCAAGTCAAAGTCTTAGTCAAAAGGGTTGTCTAGTCAAAATGATGACGTAGCATAAGCAGTTGAGGGTATTTATCTTATTTAAATTAGGAATTAAGCCTGAAATATATGAGCCAAACGATTTCAAATAAAATGCATAAATATTTTAAAAGGGCTTTAAGACTATAAAAGGTTTTATAAAAGATATTTGAAACATGAAGCCCGAATCTATAAATATTTTAAAAGAGGAAAACATCGTAAAATATAAAAGCTTTAATATTAAAGGATTTAAATATAATTTTAAGGGGATTATTAAAAGATAATCCATATCCCTATTTTTAATGCTTGTAATCCATATCCCTATTTACATGGATTATTAAAAGATAATCCATATCCCTATTTACATGTTAAGATTTGTGAGAATATCCTAAGGGGTTTTTAGGGGTTTTTTAGGATAATTTTAATGGTTCTTATCAAATTGAATTAATATTGGACAAGAATATTGTAAAGCCAAAAATTATAATGGCTATTTATTTTAATGGATGTATTACTTTTAGGGGATTTACTATGGTAAATGGGAGATTGGGATAAATTGAAAATCATATGGTTTTAAACCATATTAGGAAAAATTAAATGTATAAAAAGGGGAAGAGTTTCGCCTTTTGAGGACATGGAATTTTTGTAAGCATCCTGAGGGAAGAGTTGGAATTGTGAAAGCTCTGTGTAGATTCGTCGAAAGACTATGGAATGCACTTGAAGGAGTATTGTTCGAGTTCCAGTTTGAAGACTTCTCTCTTGCAAGGTTACAAAATACTACTACATTTGTGAATCTAGTGTTAGGTAACCAAAGTGCTTTTATACTTGGCTTTAGTCTAGAATGGTGTATTCAGTTTTGTAAATAAGGCAAGATACCTCTATAATTAGTTCACATTCAGTTAATACTTTAAGAACTAGGACAACTTTGTTGTTATTGTTGGAAGAACTTGTCCAATGTGGATTCATGAAGTGCTTGTAGGGCTTAAAAATTCCTTGTAGTGATAGCTTTGTATACGCAGTCAAAAGACCAGATGATGTTCTAAACAATTTGTAGGTGACAACATTAATGGTAATTGATCACACTTATTGAGTGGATCTGGAGATGTAGCCCTGAGAGGTGAAATCCATAATCAAGTGTGTCTTTGATCTATGGTTTGTTCTTGATGATGGTTTTATGTTTTAATTCCGAAAATAGAATAATCAATGAGCTCAATAACTTAAAAATCTTGGCATAGATTTGAGATTAAGTTAAGAAACTAATTTTGAAAGGGATAAATGAAGAACTTAGTTGAATAAGCACACTCTAATGCTTTTCAGATCAATGGTTTTTTTTGACCAGGTTTCATTGTTAGTTAGTCTAGGAGTAGGTTATTTTTCCATTCCAATAAGTATTGTAGTGCACATGGTTTGTCAAGTTTTGTTCTCCTCCAAGTGCAGGTTGCACATTTGTTTCAAGTTTGAGTTAGTTTAGAGTAGTGGTTTTAGTTTTCTTTCCTAGTTTTTGATTGTCTTGTAGTTGTTGTCAAGTCTAGTTTTGAGTTGTTTTGGGTCTCTTGTTGAATCCATGCCCATTGGATAGATTAAGGAAGTTTTTCTTTCATGTTTAGAAAGCAAACATCTCTAAGAGGTCGCCAAAATTGTAAGCCTATTTCACCCGTTGGTTTAATTAGTGCCATGATTGGTATTCTTAAGTTGGGATATAACTTTTGGAAATATTCTAAATATTTATTAAGGTTTTCAAATACCTTAAAATTGTGAAAAGTATCCAAAGGATTCACACATACACAAAGGAGGGAAGTGGGTTTGAAAAGGTTAAATATTTAAGAAAAGTATGTGTTAGGGTTCTTGATGCCCCCTTATAATCCACGTTCAAGATGAAGGAATGTGTCAAGAATAAAGAGAAGAGTTTGGGGCACATTGTAGTAGTTAAGGGAAAAATAGGGCATGTTGTTTGATAGTTTCAATGGTATTGAAAGAGTCATGCTCTTGAGATATAGTCAGGTTGCAGGAAAAAAAAAGAGGAGTCCCTGAAGCTCATCCACACCTATCATGCACATTTAGGAGATTCCCATAATGCTATATTTTTGATGGTGTGTATTCTATATGAATAATACATTATTTCCATTTTAAAACCTTGTAGAAGCTATTAAAGGGGTGCTAAAGTTTCTCACATTTTAGAAAAAAATGTATAGAAGTATTGATGACAACATATTTTGGTTTATCTGGTGGGTCTTTCATGACGACATAGAAGTATTCAAGGATTTACAATTTAGGTGGAAAAAACATGAGAGCTTTCTTGTCTAGGGGCACAAATTTGTTGCCAAAGGTGCTTTACAACCTGTCATAAAGTTTTGATTGGAGCTTGATTATGAGAAGCCTTGTATAATAGTTGTAAATGAGGCTATTGTAATGTCATTATTTAGGGGTATTGTTCCAAAAAAATTATATTGTAATGGTTTTTCATTCACTAAATCCAAAAAATGAATCAAGAGATATAATTGTAGCCATTGAATAGGGCATTATGGGTGTTAATTTTGGTGGACTCATGGTGCAGGAGCACCCTCAGGAGCTAATGCCCGCAGGAGGAAAAGTTTGAGTTTTTATCTTGTTTTCTGTTTTTCATGTTAATAAAATAATATGAGACCATTTAGAGTCATTCTAGACCATTTTAGAATGATTTGGAGTCATAATGCAAAAATTGTCAAAAATTGTCAAAATTGTAAAAGTTGCAAAGTTGTCAAAATGCAATAAATCTTGTAAAAGTGCCATTATTCTTAAAAAAATAAGTTATGGTCAGTTATTTAGTTGAAATATGATTGTAATAGCATAAAATGGTGATGTAAACATGAATCCAAAGGTTGGGAAGGTTGGAGGTGGGTTGGTTGAAGACGTGAATGAAATTTGAATCAATATGAAGATCATTTATGTGTTTCTTTTCTACAATATTGCTGCTCCAGTGCATGGTACAGACTAGTATGGATTGATACAGTCCTAAGATTAGTTTTTCTTTTATAGAGAGATTAACTAAATTTCATTTGAATTTGGTTTGGTACCTTTTGATTGAGTATTTTGAAAGTTATTGCAAATTTACTAAAACTCGCCGAAATCTATACCTAGGGTTATCTATTTTGGGAAAAATGGCATAACTTTTGTTTCCACCATTAGATCTTTTTAAAATTTGAGGAAATTTTGTAACTATGTTATCTTCAATGTCATTGGAGCGATTGGCTTCATTAGGTGTTTTTTGAAAGTTATTAATGATAGTTTGTTGCATTTCATAGTGAAAATTCTGAGTTTTCTTGCTTTTCTGTAACTTTCCTCACCTTGTATGGTATGAGGCTCATCTGTACGGATTGAAGGTTGTTTGAATCATGTAAAGGATTGTCCTACCTTTCATTTTCACTTGGTTTCATGAAAATCCATTAAGTTTGGAAGGAGATATTAACATTTTAGTGTAACTTGCTCTAAACCATACCTAGGGTAAACCAAGGTAAGAAACATGTGATTTCTCACTATTCCCTTGGTGAAAAATGCCAATTTTTTGTGGAGAGGCATATTTTTGTATATTTTTTCATATTCCAAAGTTTCAGGTATGGATAGTGGAGTTTGCATGTGCTTTTATTAGATAGAAGGTCTAATTTTCCTATGTATCAGACTATATAAGGGCTTTTGAAAGCAATTTTAAGGTGTTGGAGCTTATTTTGATGTATTAGTGATTGGAGAAGATGTGCGAATGTGTGTAAGGGTCATATGGACATGTTTGAGATATTTGTGAATCTTTAATAACAATATTTGACCAAACATAATGACTATCCTAATAAGGACTGCAATATGACAGTGTTAACCTAGACTATGATTCCAACAAGTAGGAGTCTTTTGTTGAATGCAAGTATTGAAACCTCTTTGAAAGAATATTGAAAGAAAGTTGTAATTTTTCTTAGACCATTTAATGAGTGTGTGGATTCATTTGTTGAGTTTGGACAAATTCCCCAAGAATTGTCATACTAAGTGTCTACAAGACAATAGGTGCAAAAACCTTAAATCATACTAAGTGTCTTATCCAAACCCCTACAATGCCCAAATCAATGTGTATTGAATCAAGTCATACAATAGCAACAATGGAACATTGAAGGTGTACCAATGAGCATCTATGAAAAATTATTGAAGAAACCTCTAGGAGTTGAGTTTGTCATTAGTGTCCAACCCTTTCCTCTACATCAACTCAGAAGTAGAGAAGCAAGGAATTTGCATCATGTAAAGTGAGTTAAAGAGCGGACCTTGGGAAGGATAAGAGAGAATAATCAACCATGTAAGGAAAAAAAATTCAAGGCCATTGTCTTAATTAAAGAGGATAGATATTTAGAAGGAAATGACAATGATATTCAACTATTTGGGCTAGGAAAATGTTGGTTCATTCCAAAGACGACACAGTGACCTAATACAAGATGCAACTACTAATATATAATCTAGGCAAAGAAAGCATACAATGGGAGGTCTAAAGAGTTATAAGCAGAAAATATCATAGTATTATATTTTTTTGACATGACAGTCATGTTTTTTTAAAACCTAGTAAAAAAAGAACCTCACTATGGTGCAAGGATAAAAGCTCAGTCACATGTCATAGATTAGGATTCAAAGGAGGAAAAGACAAAGTTTATTAGATAATGCTTATACAATATCATTGGGTAGACATGAGTAGTGGAAGACCATTAGTATATTGATTAACAAAAAATCAGTGATTAATAACTGCAATGATTACCTTATTGTCATTTGTAATTAGACTCCATGAAGTCTCTTAGGACTATTAAAATAATGACTGAGATCAAGAACAAGTTATTGAAATGAAGAGCTGCTAATAGGTTACAATCAATAACGAGTTGTCCATAGTATTTCTGGTTGTAAGAGAGAGTAAAAGAATGACAAGTGTGCAAAAGTGTTCTTTGAAATTGGAATTGGTGTAGATAATTGAGAGATTATTGATTTCCAACAAATGATAGCACCAAGACAAGGGGTATAGTGAAAAATTTATAGACTAGTGGAAGAAATTGAGGAGATGTATGGTGATGCTTATGACTTATGTTGTAGGTGAATTTCAATCTCTTATCAAACAATTAGTAAGAAGTATGAGAGGGAATACCAAATTATGTAAAGAAAAGATAGTTCCATTGTTAAGAAAGAGGAGTTCATGCACATAAATGAAAAAGGCATATTTTTGTCACTATCTCAGTAAGAACAAAAGGTGCAATCAAATCATGAAGGATTTTACAGTTGAATGCACATGCAATAGTCTCATGGAAAAGTATTATAAAAGAGAGTGTCACAATCAACAGTAATATGAGCTTTTATGGTCTTATCAGTAACAAATTGAACATGACAGAGATGAACTTGCATAGTGGATATACAAAGCTTTAATAGTGTAAGGAGATTAATTTCAATCTTAGAGATTAGGAAGAATGATAGTTAGTCATACTCAAAGTTCAATCATAATGCTCAGAGCAAGAAAATATGATAGTACTACTTAGTGTGGGCACAAGTGGTATCTGAATGCATTATCAAGCCCAATGAATAAGTATGTATCTAAGAGGTAGTTTGAGACTATTGGAAGACCTTTTCAAGAACTTATGAAGATTTTAAGTGACCAAAACCCATTCTATCTGACCTAACGAAGTTGGGCATCATGGAGAGGAGATTTAAGAGCCATCTGGTTACTTGAGAAGCAAGTGGAGGGCATCAAGGAGGAGGTTGAGATGAGTTGTCCATGTGGTGGAGTAAAAATAAGGGTAGTTGAGGACTTTTTATAGCTATTTTCAAGCAACTATGCACAAAATTAATGGACCTATCCATGAACAGGTCAAAGAAGGTGGATTTTCTTCATCAATGAAGCAAGTTGGAGTAGTTTGGAGGGGTCTTTTGGCCAAAAATTAGTTACATCCGGCCCAAAAATAGTTGAAGACAAAATCAACTTGGAAGCCAAGTGCAAGCATGAAGTCTAATTCTTGGACCAAGTCCCCTAATCCATTCCTCTTTGTTTATTTCTCTCCTATATTCTCTCTCATATGTTGAAGGAATATATGAAAGTTTGAACTTAGTTTCAAACTAGTTCTTACTTTTAATTTGAATGATTTGTAACTTTCTCAAGCTCTTCTCAAACCAAAAAACAAGCATTTTAATTTAAAAAGTTATCACTTGGCATATGACTAAATTTTTTCATGTAATTTCAATTTTCAAGCAATGAAGACAATCTATTTTGGATCAACACTTGTGTAATGCTTCTTTGGCATCAATTTTAGTTCAAAATTTTCCTTTTATGTGGCTGGTTATATGTGTTTTATTGGTTCATTTTGTTGTGTTTTACCTCAAAACCTCAAAATATGATAAAAGAAAAAATTGTAACTAGATTCAAACATATTCAAACATATTGTAAACTGTGGCAAAACTTATTTGGTTGTTTTGGTTGTGAAATCTCTCATTTTCCTTCCAGAACATCATCAATTAGTGCCTTTTTTATGAAATATCGATGGGTGATATGTTAAAATACATAGGTTGTGTAGTACTTCTTTTTAAGCCATTTTAATTCCAAGAAAACAAGTTATAGGTTTGAGAAAATAATTTGGTGCATCACGTAATTAGTTGTAGTTAATCATTTTTAGGCATTTTAATATATTTTCAGTCTTCTTCTTACTCTTTTCTTTCAAAATAAGTAGGATTGATCAAGTTATAGGTGATCAAGAAAGAGGAACTAGCCTTCTCTGGAGGTTCATTCCAAGTTTTAGGAAACCCACAAACCTAAGAATGTTCCTATGTATCAATAGGTAGTTGAGTTGATAGTTTCGCTTCAGGTGCATACTTTGTTGATAACAATATTGTCTCCACTTTTTTAATGCATGGACAACTGCTGCTAACTTCAAATCATTTGAAGCATAATTTTATTCATAGGGCTTCAACATCCTAGACTCATAGGCTATGACTTTCCCATCTTGCAACAATACTCCACCCAAACCTTCTCCTGATGCATATGTAATAACTACAAAGTTACCATCTAGATCTGGTGCTTTTAGTATTAGAGTGGTGGTTAACCTTTCCTTGAGTTGGTCAAATTTTGCTTGAAATTTATCAAACCACTCAAAATTATCCCCCTTCCTTTGCAATGATGTAATGGGAAAGGTTATTCTTGAAAAGTTTGCAACGAACTTACGGTAATACCCAACCAATCCCATAAAAATTCTAGCTTTCATCTTATTCTTAGGCACTGACCACTCTAGCACCACTTTTATCTTCACTGGATCAACCAAAATCCCTTCACCCAAAATTATGTAACCCAAATAATGTACTTTCTTCTAGAAGAATGTACACTTTGATATTTTTCAGTATAAATTATGCTCTCTCAATCATTGAAGAAAAATCTCTAGATGCTTGAGATGTTCCTCTTCATTCTTGGAGTAGATTAAGATGTCATCCAAGAAGACCAACACAAAGTTCCAGATTACATTGTTCATTAGGTTCATGAATGTTGGTGGTGCATTCGTCAACCCAACGGGTAGTACTGTGAACTCGTAAAGTCTATATCTGGTCTTGAAAGGATTTTTTGAAAATATCTCTATCCTTGATTCTTAGTTGATGATGCCTAGAATCAATCTTCAAAAACACTATTGCTCCTCATATCTAATCAAAGATATCATCGATACGTAGCAATGGATACTTATTCTTTATCATTTCTTTGTTAAGCAACTGATAATCAATACATAAGTGCATTGTACCATCCTTCTTCTTTACAAATATTGTTGGCACTCTGTAGGGTAAAACACTGGGTCTTATCAATTCTTTAGACAAAAACTCTTCTAAATGTGCCTTAAACTCCATTAATTCAGTTGCGGTCATCCTATAAGGTACTTCCAATATAGGTTCTGACCATGGTACTATGTCGATTTAGAAATCAAATATCCTCTTAGGAGGTAATCTTGGTGATTCTTCTGGGAATACATCCTCAAATTTCTATAAAATAGGATATCTCTCCATATCCACTTTCTTAGATTCCAATACTTCACCCTCTTCAACATCTTGAAGTTATTGAGGTCCATAATATAATATATCATCTTGAGAAATGAATTCCTTACATTCCTCGAGCTTCTCCATTTTTATTGCAAAGAGTTGACAACCTTTCTTCTTTGTTCTATTCATCTGCATAATGTATATCTATCATAACTTAACCTCTCTTGGCTTTCCTTGGATGAACACCTAGTTACCTAGATCATCTAAACATTCTATTGTTTTTGCATGAAAATCTACCTTGGATCGATGTCTCCATAGGAAATTCATCACTAAGATAACATCATAAGATCCCAAGGGAGCTACATATAGATTCACTTCCATTGAGAAACTTGGAAGTTCAACTCTTGCTTTGAATAGACATTGACTTACCTCAGGTCATGTCTAGTTAACATATTCTATAACCCAAGACTATTCCATCTAGCCAAATTTTCTAGACATTTGACTTGCTATTCTAGGAGAATTTTTTTTTTTTGTGGCACCAGTATCTATTAAAATTGAAATGGGAAATCTACAAAAAGTACCTAATACTTCCACTAGAGTAATATGGTACGTCACTTGTCAGTTATCCATTGTAGCATGAATCGTTTGCTGATATGCAACTCTTTCAGATGGATGAGGGTTACCATGTGGTTGTGACTCTGATGGTTTTCTTGGACATTACTAGCATAATCATCCCCACCACATGTATAACACCATTTCCCTCATCCCCTCATTTCTATAAATCTTCTAGAATTACTTTCATTTCCACCATCATTTCTATTAAATTTGTTGAAATTTTTATTGTTTCCCCTTCAATCTTTCCATGATTCATTTCAATTATTTTGGGATCCTTTGTCCCCTTGGTTTTGAAATCTTTTCCCTTAACTAGGCTTCCTTGGAGCTTGATTGGTTTGCATCCAACAAGACTTCTTTTTATTTTTCTCCAAATAGTTTAAGATATACTTAAGCATTTGCTCCTACTTAATTGACTTTTCACACACCAAGTCCATGGTAGCTAGAATATGTACATCTACCTCACCACGTATTTGCACATTTAGACCCATGATAAACTTCCTTATAAAAAATTGCTTGTCCTTCTAATACATATGTATGCATTTTAGGAATCGAGTAAACTTCTCCCAATGCTCATTCACCAAGGAGTCACCTTGCCTTAGAGTTTGGAAGTCAATGAGATTTTTCTCATAAAAAAGTTGGGGCAACCATCACTTTCAGAAAATCTTCATAAATTCCCTCCAAGTGAGACTTAAGGAACTAAGTCCAAGCTCCATTTTTTTACTCATCCACCAGTTGGATGCTTCACTAGCCAATTGAAATTCTCCCCATAAAAATTTAGTTACCTCAAATTAATTTCTATTTTTGAAATACTTTTCCATTACCATAAGCCACGCTTCTACTGCATCTCCAATAGCACTACCCTCAAATTTTGGTGGTGTGATTTTTCTCATTTCTTAGGATAAATCACTTTCCAAATATTTCTTTTTCGATCCCTCAGACTGAGATTAAGACTTATCATTTTCATGATCACTATATTGAGTGTGATTGTGGGAATTCTCTCCTTCTTCATTATTGGGAATTTATTCTTCATTATTTTGAACTTCTAGTTTCACTCTTTCCTTTCCCCTAACTTCATGTTCTAGGTTTCCTATTCTTGCTCTAGTCTCATTCATGACAACAAAAATACAGTCCAATTTGGCTTTGGCATTCTCAATTCCTTGACCTACTTCTTAACTTCTCCCACAATTAGTTCTTGTCCTAACCATCTTTTCCACATATCGGTTATACCTAGAGGTTTTTCATTTTAATTATATCTATGAATGTTTTATCAATGTTAACAACATTCAAAATATCTATCATTCATATAAGAAATTGTATTTTAAGAACTTACTCAAAAAAATTTCCAGAAATATATTTTTGATAATCAAAAAGGATTTTCAATTTCCTTCAATTTACATAGAATGACTAATTAGATAGTCTAATGGATATAATCCCTCGAATTCACTTTTTGATACATAACTTCATGGGGTATAACCATCATATTTTTTCTTATATTCATCATAAAAAGGATAGTAACCCTTTGATCTATTATTTAGACACATTGTTTCAAGATACATAACCCTTAAATTCACCACTTGTGGCTATTACAATAACTTCTGCTAAGGGAAGAACTCAGGGATCCCTAAATATCATGATTGGACTAACACTACATTCTGAGGCAATATCTGTGGAAAGTGATAAAGAGTCTAGCTTGGATAGAGAAACAAAAGGAAAGAAGTTGAACTTGGCAGCCTCTTTCATCCTTCTCTTCTCTTGATTAATACATGAAAGGGCATGAATAAAAGTCTTAGTATCGCTTATCCAAATGGCATCATAATTAGTTTTGTTAATGGTGTGAAAAATGGATTCTCTTTCCTTATTGACCCATAGGTAGTGCTCATTTTTTATTATTGACTTTCTCACAGTCATCTTGAGATGCACCATCCTAGCACAAGAATTTCCAAAAATTATACTCACATAATGTTGGATTGGAAACATATAAAGCACATAGGTTCCAGAGTTGAACCTGGTAGCTCTAATACCATGTGTGTCATGCCCATTTTTCTACTCAGTAATTTTTCTAAATTTTACCAACAAGTGAATAGTTTTCACATCTATCAATGAGAGCAATAAAAATTTATTTTCTTTTCACATTAAATGCATCATTTGAAACATATCCTTTCCAAAATTTTCCATTGCATAATCAAAGAATATTTCACTAATATGAGTATGATTTCTCTTTACATAAATATATTCAAGATAGCATTTGTCACATGAATTAGAAATACAAATGGTCTAGAATGTCCTACTAAATCTTGGCCACCAACTGCATGAGGAGAAGCATCACTCAAGTGATTTTCCACCAATCATGGACTAACTACGGTCCCCCACACATCTATCGAACATGGTAAGATGGCCCTCCCTTTGATGAAGAGATTCGCTTGGTAACCTCATCTTTCAAATAGCCTTTCCTAAGCATAGTGATGTTTCCTACATATCTAGAGCTTACCATAAATTCAATCTACATTTCTATGATATTCTCAGCCTAGTATGTACTTGGATCACAATGAATTGATAGTGTAGACAATGGTTACCTACACTACTTTGGCGAAAGCTTCAACACCCAATACTTCAAGTGAGGGTCATCTATATTCACCAATACAACTACTCAATTTATATTTTACCATTAGTGTTCTATTCTATTCTATGTTATTTCATTTCTTGTGCATTATCCTAACCCCATGACTAACCTTCCCATTACTCATAATGAACAGACATCGCAATCAAGTATCTCAAACAACTCTATCTTATGCTACTCACCTAGAATATTTTCATACTAAGTATGGGTATGTGCAGGATCATCATGGAAAAAACAGCCCCTTAAGTGGCAAAAAATTCAGAAAAATCAGAGTTAGACAACTTGATGTAAAAATTTGAATAAGTTATCTATATTATTTCAAAAATATGTAAGAATAGAAGCTATAGAAAATTGAATGTAGTTTCTAAACTACTAGGTTTGTTTTTAAAAAAAAAATCTATTTGGTGAAAATTTGAAATTTCAATGTAGTGGTACTTAAATTTTAGAGAAAAAATAAGAAGTAGGTGTCTGTCTGACCACCCTAACCACAATAAAATGATAATATTGTTTTATAATATTTTAAATATAAGTAGAGGACTCATGTCCCGATGTGATGCATTTTTTTGTAATTTTTTTCCAAGTAAATAATTAATTATGAATTTTTTATTACAACTTTTTAAAAAATATTAAAACTTGTATGTCTGACCACCTTAACTTGGTCAAAAATTCATGAAATTAATTTTTTATTGTTTTTAATCCTATAGTATGCAAGGTATAGAATGTGACTCATGTTTTGGATTCAAAAAATGTGTTACCGTTTGAAAGCTATAGATGTTTTTCAATCAGCCAATCAATCAGGACTTTAGTTGTAATTTGAATAGAAAATGAATAATAATAACTTATTAAATTCAAAGTAATGTATAATTTATATCGATGGAAAGATGGGAATCTCCTTTAAAAACTGTTTTCGTTTCATCAATTTTGGGTAAAAAAATAGTCGTCAGCCACACCCATCATATTGCCACTTTTTGGCCCATCATGATCTTGTATACCCATATAATACAAATTATATTTGTATTTGTATATAATATAACTATGATCAGTGCAATTTACCTATCATAAGTGATGCAAAACATAATGCAAAATAAGGAAATAAAGATAAACACAAGATTTATACCTTGTATGAGTTGCTCCTTGGTTGGCCCTTTGATTGTTGATAAATATATGCTACTTGATGGAAACAGTGCTAAAAATAGATGTAAAATGATCTAGATGTGATGGGGATTCAAATGAGAGATGTGGGTATTTTGATGGATGAACAAAATGGATGCAGGAGCTTGAAGATTCAACAATGGTGGATGAGAGTTGAAGTTGTTGAAGAGCTTGAGGACTTGAATGTGTGTTATGAGAAAATGGAGCCAAAAGTCTTCTATTTAGGGGAAAGGTCTCTAGGGATTTGAATGGTCAAGATTTTTCCAACATGGGCGAGATGAAGGGCTCTGGTGAGTTGAGGACTCACAAGCCCTCACATCTTTCCATGTGGAGGATGAGATGTCACAAGGAAAAGTGAGTTGGAGAAGGGACATGTGAGGTGGAGGTACTTGCAAGTACCTTGGGATGAGAGAAGATTTCCTTAAAAATGAATTTCTTATTCCCATATGGGAGGAAAGTGACATATGAGGAATTTTAGTATTCCTCAAAAATATCCATGGGGAAGAGAGAAGTGGTTGGGGAAATAAATATGAGTTTTAAATTCACATGATTGGGAATACCTTGGGGATAAAACAAGGTTCTCAAAAAGGTAAGTACTTATCCACATGCGAGTGATGTGACAAGTGAGGAGTTCTAGAACTCCTAACAAATTGCATGGGGAAGAGGAGATTCTTGGAGGGATAAATGTGAACTTTTAATTCACATGGAGAAGAGGGTCTAGGCTAAATGTTGAAATTGTGAAGGTTGACCAAAAAGTTATGCTAAATGTAGCAAGGGGATTAGATTAAGGTTGTTCAAATAGGTGATTAAGAATATTAATGAAAGATTAGAGGCAAGTGGAAAAATATGGAGGATGTGACATTGATCCTGATTAAGGGTGTGCATATCCTAATCATGGATTAATTAAGCTAATCTAGATTAACAGAGGATTATGGAGGATGTGACATGTGGGGAATTAGATAAAGGTATTATTTATTTAATTCTTTGAGGAAAAAGGGGCATAAAGGGTAAGGTATTGAATTATTTAACTAGATACCTTAGGGATTTAGAGGAATTTAGGAGTATTAATTAAATAATGGTCATATTACTTAATTAATGCAAGTAAGAGGGCATTTAGATGAAAAGGGATAAATTTGGACCATGTAAGTGTCAAAATTTAGGTGTCTACAATAACATTGCATATGTGTTTATATAAGTAAATATTAAAAAGGTAAGGTTTCACAAAACAAGAAACAATCAAGTGACATGCAAACATATCCAAGCATCACACACAAGTAAAAGACAATATTTTCAATGTAGCAACATAGAAAACAATATTTCCAAAATAATAACAAAGGAGTAGAAACCAACATGCATGTTTAGAGATCCAACTGATTATTCCTCTCTCCAAGCTTAATGGCTCTAGCTTACTTGAAACTTCCTCCAAGAACTACCTCCAAAATCCTCTACTAGCTTCTCTCTAATTTTGTCAACAAAACAAATGTAAAAAAAAAAAGCAACTCTCAACCTCACAAACACTCAACTCACTTTGCATGGAAATTTCAATAGAATAAGACAAGGAAATTATATTGATAAGTGATGCAATTGGTAGAATGAGCACCTCTATTTATACTAATTTGTGAGCAACCAAAGGCTACAAACAATTTAATATTTCTATTAGATTTCTATCCTCATGCAATGAATCACCAAGCTATCTTATAGGTTTGTAACACATAACAATTCTCACAATTTAAATGGTTGAGTTGACTTGTTATAAGGGACATAAAGCTCAAAAAAAAATTCCTGATTCGAATTTAATCACATAATGCTACCAACTTTTCTCTTGACTAAGTCTGAAGGCTATTTATAGACTCATGCATATTCTACAGACTTCTTTTGCATCCCAAACACTTACCAAATGGGGCCACATTCTTATGTTGGCACCCCAAGGTTATAGTGCAGTTTGACTGATTAACATGGCTTTTAATTGCATAGTCATAAAATTGCACCCCTCACAATTTTATGTACATTCTTGGGTTTTCTTTAGTGTCCACTCCCTTAGCATCTTGAGTAGACTCATTTTAGCCCCTACATCATCCTTTTTCCTTTCTCAAGATACTCCAACACCCCTTTTCAGTAACTAGCCTAATAAATTTGTAAGTGCAAAGAGGAAAGTGTTAAATGAAGACAAATAGATATACCTTCCTTCTTGCAGCTGAAACTCCTTGGTTGGCCCTTGATTTGGATTGATTTGTATGCTCCTTGATGGCTCTTGATGTGGCTAAATGCAAGTCTTGACTATATTCTTGAATGTAGATGCAAATGGATGAAATTTGATGGCTAGATGAGTGCACAAAATGGCAGCATTTAGTTGCAAAATGGCTAAGTCCCCCCTAATGCCTTAGAGGATGGGGTATTTATAGAGATCTTGAATTCTCTAGAGAATTCAATGGTTGGGATTTATCCAACAAAGTCAAGATGAAGGGCTAAGGTGAGTTGAGGACTCACAAGCCCTCACATTTTGACATGTGGAATGTGAGAGGGCTAAGGGTGAGATGATGTGTAGATGATGTGGAAGAGAGGTACATGATGTGGAGGAAGGACAAGTACCTTCCAAGTACCTTGGGGAGTGAGAAGATTTCTTTAAAAAGGAATTCCTTATCCCCAAGTGGGAGTGAAAATGACACTTGAAGAATTTTGGAATTTCTTAAAAATCTCCATGGGAAAAGAGAAAGAGGTTGGGGAAATAAATGTGAATTAAAAATTCACATTCATAAGAGAATCTAATGGATAAGGGAGGGTCTCCAAAAAGGTTGGAATTGGTCACATGTGCATGAGGTGACATATCAAAGATTCTAGAAGCCTTGGAAAGATAAAATGTGAATTAAAAATTCACATGGGGATGAGAGAGACATAGGGTGAATAAATGAGAATTAAAAATTCTCATGGGAAAGAGGGTCAATGCCCAAAAACGAAAAATAGAGATTGACTAAAAAGTGGTTAATGATTTTGATTAAAGTTGTGCAAATACTTGATTATGATAATTAATGGAAGATTAGAGACAAGTGGCAAATGTAGGAGGATGTGACATTAATCCTTGATTAAGAGGATGCACACCCTAAATGTGAATTAATTAAATTAATTCAAATTAGAGATGGATTATGGAGGACGTGACAAGGAGGGAGAAAAGAAGAATTTTAAATTGATTTTAATTCAAAAGATTAGAATGACTAAATCAAATAAATTGGTGTATTTATTTAATTTAGAGAGGAGAAAGGCACCAGATAAAGTGTTTAATTATTAAATTAAATACTTTAAGAGTCTTATGTGGGAAGTGTAATATTAATTAAATAAATTAATATTGACAGAATTGATGAATAAAGAGGTAAATTTGATCATATGGAAGTGATCAAATTTGGGTGTCTACAGAAGTAAATCCAATAGACCAGTAGTAGATTGTTCCATTGATCTGTAGTGGCTTTATGCTTGCTTTCCAAACTGACAAATCTTGCATATAGCATTAACAACCTTTGTAATTCTTTGTAAATATCTCATGACCTAAACTGCACTGATCCTTGCCAATTTATCAAAATTCATGTGACACATTATTTTATGCCATAACCAACTGTCCTTAATCTGAGTCATAAAGCACCGTCCATCAACACCCTTATGTTGATAGATATTTCCTTCATATTTTTTTCCTATAGCAATCAATGTTCCAGATCCTTTCTAGATCTCACACCTTTCATACATAAACACAAGATCATATCCTTTACTGCACATCTGACCACTGCTCAAAAGATTATGCCTTATTCCCTTAACATAGTAGACATCATGAGTATTATGCTTTCCATCAAAACTTAATGAACCTATCCCACAAATTTTAGCACCAGTATCATCTCCAAATATAACCAAGCCTCCATCATATTTTTAAAGTTTAAATAACTTAATTTTATCACCAGCCATGTGATCTGAACAACCACTATCAACAACCCAATAGTTCTTTTCTTATTTAGCATGTAGGAAAGAGATAAGAATACCTTCATTTTTCTCCTTCTCTGGAGGGATTTCTTTCACCCATTTTTCTAAATTAGAAGAATTAGGTTCATCCTTTATAGCCAAGAATAAGCATTCATTGTCATCAGGATCCTCATATTCAAAATCTCCATTAGATATACTAGTATTTGGATTCACATAATATTCTCTATTCATATTCTTTCCTTTCTTTTCTTTCTCATATCTTTGTTTATTCTTGTAAGCTCTTTCCAGATACTTTGCAACATAATGACCTATTTTTCCACAACTAAAGTATTTAAAGGGTAACTGTGAAGCAAATTTTCCTTAACCATTTTTTATTTTTGGCTTTTATATGTTTTTGGCTTTAGATGTGTCCACGCTCAAAGAAAAGTGTTCCTGAAAGGGACACAATGTGCCACGTGGTGGCTATGCGTCTTTTGCTTATCACTTTCCTTCCTGGGAGAGGGACGTGACATGTGTTAGCTCAGTAGATATTTTCTTAAGGACGATTTTCACAAATCTGAGAATCTCCACCTGCTCGACATGTCATCTCTTTGTTATAGGCGGTTTTCACTTTTAAGAAGTGATATTTTTTGAGGTTTATTGGAGCTTGTAGGGTCTTTTGTTTTTTAGGATAGGAACTTTGAGTTGGCACCATCGAGCCACATGATTGGTCAACTAGACTTTTTCTAAGTCATTTTTAAGGTCATATTGTTTGCAGATAATGATCTTTGCTAAATACCTAAAGGGAATTAATGCAGCAGTTGGGAATTAATGAGAAAAAATTGCCATGACCTAACAAAAGATCTATAATCAAATCATGAGCTATCAAATGCTAACATCTGGTAGCAATTACTTTTGGAATGTGTCGGTGGTTCTCTCTTTGTTTTCAGCTATAAATGGGAGGGGACAACAAAAAGAAGGATATTTTACCCAAGTTTTAAGTTCCAATTTCTTTTTCTGAAGAAAAAATTTCTTTAGTTTTCTTAAGGCATAGAAGTATTTTCAGAAGTAATTGACATAACACTTGTTTTCTCTGGCATGTTATATTGTTTTAACTCAAACTATTATGGAATTGGCATCTGACCTTTATTTTCTAAGTTCATTTGATAGTCAATCACAAACTATTCAGAAGAAATCTTTGAAATTGTGCATGTTATGGCCTTTATCAAGTTCCTCCTTTATGCTTTCCTTTAGAATGAAACACTGTTTTAAGCTAAATTCAAGTAGTTTGAGTAGTTGATTTCCATGTTGTAGGCTTATATGGTATGATAATAACTTATGGAAATTGGATTATGTCTATTGAACTTCTCTATTTTCCTCAAGGGTTGTTGTTTGTTCATATTATGATGTAAGGAGAGAGAGTTTATGCAATTTCTATTTTTTTTTCTATTAACCTTAGAAATATTTATTATTGATTGGACCTTAATGAACACTACCTACATGGAAATTTGAAAGACTACATTGTGCTTGTATTTAGCCTTAGTTGTTCATTCTCTTCCCAACAATGAAGGGTTGTGGCATTTTGTGTCTAATATATCATTCATAGGAAAGATTGGGTTTGAAATGTTGTAAAAGCTTTGGCACATCACCATTTTTATGTTTTACACTTACATTTCCTTTACCCTTTTCTCCAAAATTCAGAGAAAAGCCAACTTTCTATAAAAATCCTGGAGGTATTCAGTGAGGCACAAATTGGTCCCCCACTTGTTGAATTTTTGATAAGGTTGTCAAAGAGGCACAAGATTTGATGATGAATAGTTCTTTTTCTAGCATGCCTAGTGGGACACGAACTTTTCTGAACATTTGATTAGAAGTCTGAAATATTTCTTAAATCAGTCCAAGGAAAGAAGCTGGAAATTTCATGCCCAGAATCTAAACAAGAGCATCCTCAAGAGTCCATTTCTAGTACTCCCAATTACCCACCTTGATATCTAGAAGAAGAAGACTTACATGTTATGTATCACCTATAAGGAGTGATAGAGCAAGGAGTGAGAGCCCAAAATTTAGAGCCTTATCTACCCCACCTGGAGGCCGAACATTCCAAACTAGAATACTAGTGTACTTGATTCATAGGAATTTGTTCTCCATTGCTCACATAGCTGCCCTAGTTGGAAATGGTGTCATTGATGTCAAATGAATGGACAAGATTGAGAAAAAGAGGGAGTGTAGAAATAATGCTTATAATATGATAAGTTTAAGAAAATCCAGATGTTACATACAATGATAAGTTTAAGAGGGATGTGTAAGCAGACTTTTGACAAAAACAAAGTAATAGTTCATGGGAGTATGAAATACGAATGGAGCATGTTGGTGCTCAAAATATCAACAGAATAATTGAATTCTAAAGACTTAGCCAATGTCTTATGCTCAGACTTAAAGGTTGATTTGGCCAACTAACAGGAAATGGGATTAACACACATTTCGCCTGCACTTCAGACTCTATAAAACCTATGGGGGTGACCCTTCAGCAACATCAAAAGATCTGGACATACAATTAACATGATATTGCTCAACAAATAATGCTCTCACAAAATTATGCTGAGAAACACAAAATATCACTCAAGATTGGCTAAAACATTGAGTGAATTTCACTAACCAACATGGAGAACAAGGTAAAAATAACTCAACATACATAATTGAAATGGTTTTTAATTTTGAAAGATTTGGGACCAAGTTGAAAACAACAAAAGCATGGAAACTTGACTAGTGCTAGAAAATGGGCTATGGAGTCATATAAAGAAGTATTTCATCCTACAATGTTGAACATGTTCTGAAGATCTTTGCAACTGTTATAAAATTATGACAAAAATACCATTGAAGTTTCATTTGATAATCGTTCTTTACAAATCCACCTAAAACACATCACTCCTGTCACAATTGTTGAAGCAATTACACTATTCTCTGAATGATAAGAAATAATAAGCTCAACTTGTGATTCATTAAAGCATTTACATCACTCACAAAATAGAAGGCAACAACAAATGTAACTCAATTCTTGAAAATACTTAGATAACTTTATTATTGAATCCAAAAGAGTAATACATCTCATAAATGGAGACAACTATCAGATAAAGTAAAACATGAAAGCACAATTTAGAACAGGCTTTCAGATTTAATGACACATTTGCAATTCCCCTAGCTTTACAGTTCTACCCAGAGCTTCTGCCTATCTTGCAGAGCTTTCAGAAATTGGAACCCTAGAATTTTTTACAATGAGAGAAGAATGGAAATATATAGAAGAAGAAAGGAAGAATAGAAGAGTCCAGAAGAATAATCAAAAGATGAGAGCTAGAAATATTTCTCCCATTGATCACCAATTTGTAAAGCCTCTCTCATCTTTCCTCAACAAACTCATTTTTGCCACCAATTTTGCCTTTGCAATCTATTGTTGAGCAACAAAAAATTAGACCATGTGATAAATTTTTCCATCAAGTTCACCAAGAAGTTGAAAGAAAATATCTCCCATGAAAATCCTCTTTTCTCGTCTTATGCAATGCTCTAGTTGCAAATATTTCACTTTAACAAAATAAAACATTCTCCCCTCTACACTTTAATTTTTGCTACTACATATTACTTTATTTCACCTTGTATTTTATTGCCCAACAATAAAATATTTCACTTTTATTTTTCATTCTCCACTAGAGAATATCACTTGCAATTTACGTTCACATACATTTTAAAATATTTGCCATTTTACTTATTTCACTTTAACAAAGTGAAAACATTTCAAATCTTTTTGTGGGCGAATAAAAATTTACTCTTGTTTACTTCCAAAATATATCTTCCTAGCAACATTTTATCTCACCTCATTTTATTTAACACTTACATGTAAAATATTCACCTTCTATTCACAAAAACCTTTCCTTCACATGGGGACCCACTTCATGCTTTCCTTCATATCTTTTTTTAAAAACATTTTCCTTTTCCCTTTAAAAATGCCATCGGGCACTTTATAACATGTAAATGTTTTGCTTTAAAACATTGGAAAGCTCTCGAACAAACTTCACCCATTCAATAAAGCCTTGCCCAGGACCACCTACCACATGGTACCATACCGCTAGTCTCGCAGGAATTAACCCGTGGGCATCTTAAATGCGTGAGATGACAAGGAAGGGTGTGGATTGCATCTGCATTTCATTTCTTTCATCATACCTTCTGAGCATATTAAATGCTTTACACCATTTAAAATATACAATAACCTCTATTTAAAAACAAGTGCAAGCCTTTTTTCAAAATACTTATATTTGTGGATTAATTTTTGGTGGGCCCACCAAATACAATGCACTCTCACCAACCCTATGCAAATAATGTGTGAGCATTTTCTTTGGGCGAGTTGGCGGGGTGTGACTTAGATTTGGCTGGAGTTTATTTTGCAATCTATGTCCTTGATTTCTTGTTCACTCTTTCACTTGCCCACCATTGCCCTAATTCTTTGTTTGGTGTTTGAGCTCGAGCATCCTCTGTTCTATGATCATGGTCGCCATTACTTTACAAGTTCAATGCTTGCACAAACTGCAAATACCCCTCTATCTAGCTCGAGACTGCCCTTCTCCACATGCATTCAAAAATGCATTTAATTTCTATTAGACCCCTACTCTTTCTTAAGCTATGGCACTCCATGAAACCCTCCATCCACCTTTCACTCTTCTGGACCTTTCAACAAATCTAGCATAATGGCTTTGTCTCCACATCTTTTGTGTTGTGATGACTGTGCATGCCCATATCTGATGGTGCCCTTCTTTGAATTTTAAAACGCCATCACTTAAGATGGCATGGATTTGCTTGGAGTCTCTAAAGTCTTTCAGTGAATCATTTCAATGCAATGGTTGCACTATGGTTTTTCATAGAGTTACATTTATTTGGAGGTTGTTCCCTTTTGACCTATGGATTAGCCCCCTCTATTCAATTTCTGAAGATTTTCATCAAATATGTTTTGTTCCAATGCGTGTTTTCAATCTTTGATGGTGATCCATTTTCCATAATGCATGATTGCAATTGCTTCAAGGTTTCTAAGACCTTTCAACAACTCCTTATGCACATTCCCTTTTTCTCTTGATGTTTCCCCTCTGTGCATTGAGCTTTTCAGTTCTTTCATCGCTCCTTGACCTCCTTGCCATCAAGCCCCTTTTAGCATATCATGGCGCTTGCTTGAGGTTTATAAGGAATTTTCAATTATCACTTTGTATTCTGTTACCATGGCGCGTGAATCAATTTGACACTGCAATAAATTTACTTGAAAGTTTCATTCATTTTGTTGTCCCTACTACCATATTGGTCTCTTCCAATGTCTAAACTACTTTCTATGACAAACTTGATGGAATTCCATCATCCTTGACGCCTCCTTTATGCCTTTGGTGGGTGCACGTTTGGCCTCAGTGGTGCCCTGATTCTTCATTTTCTAGAGAGTGTCTAAACTATTTTCAGCATATCCTTTTATGGTGTGTTCTCTACTTGCACCTCCTACATTTCCAACTTTTCTACTTTGATGAATCCACATACTCATTTTTTGAATACCCTACAATCATGGTATTCCATGAGACAATATTGCTTTTGGGGTTTTTTCCTATAGCCTTTCGCGCGCTGGATCTAATCTATCCCATATGCACAACAAGTCCCTTGTTTGCATTTTCTCTTAAGTTCCAAAGCATTTTACAAATTTATTCTGTTCTTGGCGGCATTCATAAGGTCTTTCCTTTGCTGCAGATCATTGGCGGCCTCTCCACACTTTACCCATTGTGTTTCTTTGCAAGTTACAAAAGAATTTTTATCAAATGATGTGTGACCCCTATGCATTTTGCATATTACATTTGTTTCAAGGTTTTTTAAGTACATTCAACAAATGTATTTGTGCGCCCTCTTTCTGTGAAGTTGCTTAAAAGATTTTGAATTTTCAATAAATGTAACTTGATGTATTTGTTGCACGTGTATCGTCCCCTTCAACCTACTCGAGCCATCTTAACACTTGGTGATTCCCCATATTGTAATTTATTTGCAAGTTTGAAAATTTCACTTCAATTTACAATCTATAGATTTAAAAGTTTTCTCATCTTCAAGCCAATCATTACTCCATTGTGTATTGGCTATGCCATGCTCTGTTTACATTTTGTCTTTTTGCATACCCACTATGTGTGGCCTTTGTGAAGTTTTGAAGGCTTTTGGAAAATCTATTTTATGTATCATTGCATTTAGCATTCTATGGATTCTCATGTATTTAGTTCTTTTGATGTTCATCATTCAACTTTCCAACAATCATTATTCAATTCAAACACATATGTTTCAAAGCTTTCAAAATCTTTTCAGCAGATGCATTTGGTAAACCTTCTTCTCCATCATTTGAAAGATTGGCCATGTACTTCAATGTGGCTCAAGCCACTTCAAAATGCATAAAATGTGATCATTGAATTATTTGGTGCAGCCTTTGATCACTTTCCTCATTGTTTTATTTTCTCAAGGAGGTTTGTTTGTCTCATTTCATGGCAACTCAAATGGAGCACTATTTCGTTCAAATTATACTTCATGACATTAATGCCTTTTGGAATCATTCAGCCAATTAAGCTATTTTCCATGTGTATGCCTCCACAATTCGAGCATTCACAATTATAACAATGAATCCCCCATTCTTCATGTTTTGACAGATGTTCACAACAACAAAAACAATCATACTAGTGCAAAGCATGTCGGTCCCCAAGTGGGTCCGACTATTTTTTTTTTTGTTTCCCAATAACTTTTATGCTCAAACTGACCTAAGGCAACTTCTGAGTGCATTAGATATGTAAACATGAAATTTTTTTTCATTAAAACATGTTTTCTGGCCCTTTTGAAAAATGAGCAAAACTGGCCAAGTAGGCTCCGGAATTGGTCTGGAAAACTAGTCAAATGACCTCTAGGAGACATAAAAACTTGCAAGCATGTAGCTATTGGTCTAGAGAGTGCAGTGCAAAAGACAGATTAGAGAAATCAATCATGAGGAAATATTTATTAGCTATCAAAGTTGCTTACTTGAACTTTCTACAACAGACAGTTGTTCTAAACCAATTAAAACTCAAGAGATCACCTCATTGCAAAAATATCAAATCAACTTGTGGTGTGTTGCCACTGCACACAGTAGACCACCTTGGTATTGTGAACACGTGTGCAAAAGGAATTTCCATGAATCATCTCCCATCAAAAGATATTGACGCTCAAAGTTGGTCTCTCAGAATGGTTTCTGGAAATGCAGGTGCATAACTGAAGAAATTGCATTTGGTTTTGATCTACTAAAAATAGAAAATCAATTTATGAGGCCCTGAAAACTGACATGTGAGCTCATCTTGGTACGGAGAATGTAGAGCAACATTCACTTTGACTTGATAGTCAACTGGTTGAAAAGTGCAAGCTCAAACGAGAGGCTACTTTGCAAAATTGAATGTTTGCAAACAGCAGAAAAGTGTCAAAACCCTCCTGCTTCACATTTTGAAACCCTGACAAAACTCATCGTGGGAAGCTAAAAATTGACATGCCTACTCACATAGGACACATGAGTGTGTTTGCAAAGGGATTTTTCTCCAAAATCAATGAGCTCCGAAATATGACCCTCCAAAGTAGGTCATTCAGGAAGATTTCTCAAGTGCACTTCTGAAATTGCAGAGGAAAAATTTCGAAATGGGCATCTCAAATTTGTAAAATTTGAGAGTTCCATCAGTGGCTCCGACTAGGGATGTATGCCCCTTGTGGGCATAGCAAGATTCTAGATCTCTAGGGAGTAGACCAAATTTTGAGTCCATCAGGTGTCCTCAAACTGCTCCTTTATTCATCCTTCTTTTCAACTTCATTTGGTGACACCAGGCCACCAAATGAAAAATGGGAATCAACATTTACCTCTATCAAACACAATTTTGTAGAAAGAGTTGATCTCCCTCAACTCATGCTTGCCTCTGTCAAACCATAAGAGCATAGGTGACTATATTCATGCAAACATAAGCATCAAGCTACCTTTGTGCAAGTGAAAACTTGCTCTTTGTTCATCTTTGGCATCAAGTGGCAACCAAATCAAATAGGCCACCTCACTATCACTTTCTTCATTCTCTAACTTTGTACCAAGTGGCATCATTTGAAAATGGTGATCAAGACCATATGAAAGCACAATTTGATCACAACCATCTGCCTGATTCAACATGCTGGTACCTCTCAACAAGAAATCATAGGAAACATCATCGACATGTTCATAGTCACTGTGCATTAGATATTCAGTCATACTTTCAAAATTCTAACTATCATATGGCACCAAGCTATCATATCTATCATGTAAATCATTCTCAGATTGAAGACCACATTCTTCAATGTTCTGCACATTGCCACACTTTGTGAAAACCTCTTCCAACTGACAAAAATAACACTCACATTCTGCTACATGGCTGGAACTATTGAGCTCAATCTGATCACTAGTTTGCATATCAAAATTTAAAGCATCACAATAATTTACCAAAAGATCTAGCTCATCATGCAAACTATCTCCAAGTGTATTCAAAGGGATACACTTATGAATTGGCACACTTTGCAACTGTTCCTCATATTGCTAGTATTGAGAGTCATAAGAGATTAATGAATTCTCCTCATCTGTAGTCATATTGTGATCCTCTAAACATAACATATCAACATCTTCATCATCCCAAGCTTTCTCAATAGCAAGCAATTTTGGTTCAGAGCAACAATCTAATTCCTGATTGAAATCAGCTTCCACATCCACATGAAAAGACTCATGATTAGGCCCATTCAAGTCAGCAAACAAAGTCCTGTCTAAATTTGCATTAAAATCTTTAATACTTGGCTCATTTGATGCTTCAAGCTCATGGTAATTTTTTGCTTCACACTCATCAAAACAAATCTCTGAATTTGCATGAGCATGTACATTGTCATAATCATCATATAAAGCATCATTACCATCAAATGGTTGCTTATTTTCACTCACATTATCATCATCATGATTAGTTGATTCATCATTGGAAGGAAGATCAGAGATATATGCATCATACCTTGCATCGTGAAGGTCACCATCACTGTCAAAGTCAATAGGGGTTGCACAGAACAACTGGGAGTTGTTCACATTGGTATATTTTTTATATTTCGTGGTCAGTAAACTTGAAATTTGTTAACAACTTAGTAGATCATTGTTCTAATCTATCCTCTCAACCACTTCCTCTTCTTGACCTTCATTGGAATTGGATGCATTATCAAATTGCAAATCAAGATGTCCCATGATGTCTTCATCTTCAAAGTCTGAGAACTCAATGGGCTGATCATAAACTAGATCTCCCCAATCATAATAGATTGGATTACTAACAACATTTTCAGAATGATGGTCAGAATATGTCATAAAGAACAAACTATCCACTTGTTCTTCTTTATTCATCACTAGGTTGTCATAACAACAATCCACATCTCTTTGTATCTCAACATTAGACTGGGTGTCTTCATTAAATTCATCATTTACATCCTCATTCTTAGGAGCCTTTCCCAAATCAACAAACTCATTTGTCTCATCATGGAGACTTTCATCAAAGCTACACTCAACACATGTAGGATTGACATAATCAATTATATCATCACATTGTTGATTGCATGTCTCTTCTTCAAAGAGTACATCCAACTGATATTCTTCATCATGTTCTTGGCTCAAAAGACTCAGCTGTTGATTTGCAATTGGGCACATTTATTTTGTAATTTGTTCAGAGACAACTTTCTCATCACTTGATGATGCATCATTCTCATCTTCTACCTTCTCAACTATGCACTTGTTTGAAAACCTCTGATCATTTGCATTCACATAATTTTGTATTTCATCAACATGCTTACTCAAAAGTGAAGACAACATATTTTTCACATACTCATTCCTTCTCTTATCCAAATCATCTAGAAATGAATAAGCCATCTGCATCCTCGATATTCTAAAATATTTCAACAATGCACTAGACCCTTCTTCAAAGGCTTCAAAATACACATGGATACAATCAGGAGTACTAGGTCTAAAATTCTCTAGGATTAGTGATAGGGTAACAACAAATCTATGATTGAAATCAAAACTTGACTCTTCATCTTGTTTCTTTATCTACTTTAATCTCATGACAAGGTCAAAGGGCTCTCTTGCAAATTATTCTCTATAAGCATTCACTAATTTATCCCAGTAGGGAAATGAATTCTCAAGAAAACTCAAGTACCAATCCTAAGCTCTTGCTTCAAGAGACCTGACAAAGAATCTCATCCACATATCTTGATATTCAAATGAATGTTTCTCCATGAAGCTAGAAAAAATTTTGACATGTGCATCTCCTTCACAAACATTGTATCCATCAAATCTAGGCATCTCCTTATAGGCTTGAGCTGACATACCTTCATTCTTGTAATCAACCCATGACAAATCTAACTGAACATACAACAGATCAAAGGAATTGAAAAATGGTGCAACAACTTTGCAAGTAGATACAATATGATGATCTCTTTACTAGGCTTGTTGAAAAAACGAGTGTCTTTCATCTATCTCTCTAAGTCCTCTTTCAAATGCAGCTTTCCATTCTGGCCTTATCTTAGACTTATCCACTCTTGAGTTCTTACACTTTGAAGTATCAAATGTGTGAAGATTATTAGACTTCTAACACTTCTTAACAAACTATCTCAAAGTGTCTATAGGTATGGCTACTTTATGATCCATGGATATTACAAATCAAGGCTCACTAATTGTGCATAATTACAAGCATGACCAAATGTTGAACAACTATGAAAATTAATGAAATAATGACAACCTCGGCTTGAATCACATGACAATGCAAATGGATGGAAATCCCTATGATATACAAATGCATTCTAACCATCCAAATTGTGAAATATTCGAGCACTAGACAAAATTCTCTCAATGGAACTAAAATTGCATCCAACATATCCAACACATGGAAGTGTGCAAACTTAAATTTACTATCCTTTCCCTTTGGTAGTGTTAATCACTTAAGATGGAACCAAAATTTTCTCCTAAAATGTTCAAATATGGTTTTCATACAAGAGTTTCTTGAAAACCAAGAGTGAAGAATACCTGGAATTGTTGTAGCTGCTGCAAATTGTTCTGGAAATTGTAGATCTGGAACTTTTCTTCAAATCTTCAAAAGGTTATTGACAGAGTCGCTACCTCTCTTCATAGAGGACTAAAATTTGAACAACATGAAGTTAGTTCACAAATAAATCTATCCTTGAGTTGCTTCCACCAGTAGAGCACCGCAAATCTTGAAATATTCAAGTTCACAACAACAAATCTTCATCCAAGCTTGAAATCCTTCAGTATTTGAACTAAATTCAGAATGGAAAACAATAATATGACTCTATGAGATAACCGGGTGCAACTAGAGAATGAGAATTATCCCCAAGAGAGTCACCATTCTGTTGGTGCTCCAAATATGAACAGAACAATTGAATTCTAAAGACTTAGCCAATGTCTTATGCTCAGACTCAAAGGTTCATTTGGCCAACTAACAGGAAATGGGATTAACACACATTTCCCCTGCACTTTAGGCTCTGTAAAACATAGGGGGGTGACCCTTCAACAACATCTAAAGATCTGGACGTACAATTAACATGATAGTGCTCAACAAATAATGTTGTCACAAAATTATGCTGAGAAACACAAAATAACACTCAAGATTGGCTAAAACATTGAGTGAATTTCACTAACCAGCATGGAGAACAAGGTAAACATACAACTCAACATACAAAATTGAAATGGTTTTTAATTTTGAAAGATTTGGGACCAAGCTAAAAACAACAGAAGCATGAAAACTTGACCAATGCTAGAAAATGGGCTATGGAGTCATATAAAGAAGCATTTCATCTTACAAATTTGTTGAACATGTTCTGAAGATCTTTGCAATTGTTATCAAATTATGACAAAAAGACCATTGAAGTTTCATCTGATAATCATTCTTTACAAATCCACTTGAAACACAACACTCTTGTCACAATTGTTGAAGCAATTACACTATTCTTTGAATGATAAGCAATAATAAGCTCAACTTGTGATTCATTAAAGCATTTACATCATTCACAAAATAGAAGGAAACAATAGATGTAACTCAATGCTTGAAAAGACTTAGATAACTTTATTATTGAATCCGAAAGAGTAATACATTTCAGAAATGGAGACAACTATAAGATAAAGTAAAACATGAAAGCACAATTCAAAACAAGCACTTTCAGATCTAATGACTCATTTACAATTCCCCTAGCTTTATAGTTCTACCCAAAGCTTATGCCTGACTTGCAGAGCTTTTAGAAATTGGAACCCCAGAAATTTTTTACATTGAGAGAAGAATGGAAAGATATAGAAGAAGAAAGGAAGAATAGAAGAGTCCAGAAAAATAATCAGAAGATGACAGCTAGAAATATTTCTCCCGTTGATCACCAATTTGTAAAGCCTCTCTCATCTTTCTTCAACAAACTCATTTTTGCCACCAATTTTTCCTTTGCAATCTATTGTTGAGCAACAAAAAATTAGACCATGTGATAAAGTTTTCCATCAAGTTCACTAAGAAGTTGAGAGAAAATATCTCCCGTGAAAATCCTCTTTTTTGTTCTTATGCAATCCTCTGGCTGCAAATATTTCAATTTAACAAAATAAAACATTCTCCCCTCTGCATTTTAATTTTTTTCTTGCATATTATTTTATTTCACCTTGTATTTTATTGCCTAACAATAAAATATTTCACTTTTATTTTTCATTCTCCAGTAGAGAATATCACTTGCAATTTACATTCACGTGCATTTTAAAATATTTACCATTTTACTTATTTCACTTTACCAAAGTGAAAACATTTCAAAAGTTTTTCTGGGTAAAATAAAAATTTTACCCATGTTTACTTCCAACACATATCTTCCCAACAACATTTTATCTCACCTCATTTTATTTTGTAACACTTATGTGTACAAAAACCTTTCCTTCACATGGGGACCCACTTCATGCTTTCCTTCATATATTTTTTAAGAAATAATTGCCTTTTCCCTTTAAAGATACCATCACGCACTTTATAACATTTAAATGTTTTTCTTTAAAACATTGGAAAGCTCTCAAAAAAACTTCACACATTCAATAAAGGCTTAGGCCCACCTGCCACGTGGCACCATATCACTGGTCTCGTAGGAATTAACCTGTGGGCATCTTAAATGTGCAGGACAGCGGGCAAGGGTGTGAATTGCATTTTCATTTCATTTCTTTCATCAAACCTTCCGAGCATATTAAATGCTTCACACCATTTAAAATATATAATAACCTCTGTTTAAAAACAAGTGCAAGCCTTTTTTCAAAATACTTATATCTGTGCACTAATTTTTTGGTGGACCCACCAAATATAATGCACTCTCTCCAACCCCGTGCAAATAATCCGTGAGCATTTTCTTTGGGCGAGCTGGTGGGGTGTTGCTTAGATTTTCCTGGAGTTTATTTTGTAATCTCTCTCGTTCATTTCTTTTTCACTCTTTCACTTGCCCACCATTGCCCTAATTCTTTGCTTGGTGTTTGAGCTCGAACATCCTCTATTCTGTGATCATGGCCGCCATTGCTTTACAGGTTCAATGCTTGCACAAACTGCAAATACCCCTCTATCTGGCTCGAGACTGCCCTTCTCCACATGCATTCAACAGTGCATTTCATTTGTATTAGAGCCCTGCTCTTTCTTAAGCTGTGGCACTCCATGAAAACCTTCATCCACCTTTCACTCCTACAGACCTTTCAACAAATCCAGCGCAATGGCTTTGTCTCCACATCTTTTGTGTTGTGATGACTGTGCATGCCTATATCTGATGGCGCCCTTCTTTGAATTTTACAACGCCATCACTTAAGATGCCATGCATTTTCTTGGAGTCTTTAAAGTCTTTTCGCTAATCATTTCAATGCAATGGTTGCGCTATGGCTTTTCATGGAGTTACATTTATTTGGAAGTTGTTCCCTTTTGACCTATGGATCGGCCCCCTCTATTCAACTTCTGAAGATTTTCATCAAATATATTTTGTGCCAATGCGTGCTTTCAATCTTTGATGGCGTTCCATTTTCCATAATGTGTGGCTGCATTTGCTTCAAGGTTTCTAAGACCTTTCAACAAATCCTTATGCTCATTCCCTTTTGCTCTTGATGTTTCCCCTCTGTGCATCGAGCTTTTCACCTCTTTCACCGCGCGTTGACCTCCTTGCCATCGAGCCACTTTCAGCATATCATGGCGCTTGCTTGAGGTTTATAAGGCATTTTCAATGATCACTTTGTATGTTGTTACCATGACGCGGGCATGAATTTGACACTGCAATAAATTTACTTGAAATTTTCATTCATTTTGTGTGTTCCCTACTGCCATATTGGTCTCTTCCAATGTGTAAACTGCTCTCTGTGAAATTCTAAAGATTCTAAGATAAATCTGCTTTGTGCGCACTTGATGGCATTCCATCATCCTTGACGCCTCCTTTATGCCTTTGGTGGGTGCGCGTTTGGCCTCAATGGTGCACCAATTCTTCATTTGTTGGAGAGTGTCTAAAGTATTTTCAGTATATGCTTTTATGGTGCATTCTCTGCCTGCACCTCCTGCATTGCCAACTTTTCTACTTTGATGAATCCACATACTCATTTGTTGAATACCCTACAATCATGGTATTCCATGAGACAATATTTGTTTTGGGGTTTTGTCCTGCAACCTTTCGCGCGCTGGATCTAATCTATCCCATATGCACAACAAGTCCCTTGTTTGCATTTTCTCTTAAGTTGCAAAGCATTTTACAAATTTATTCTGTTCTTGGTGGCATTCATAAGGTCTTTCCTTTGCTGCAGATCATTGGCGGCCTCTGCACACTTTACCCATTGTGTTTGTTTGCCAGTTACAAAAGACTTTTTATCAAATGATGTATGGCCCCTATGCATTTTGCAGATTACATTTGTTTCAAGGTTTCTGAAGTCTATTCAACAAATACATTTTTGTGCCCTCTTACTGTGCAGCTGCTTAAAGGCTTTTGAATTTTCAATAAATGCAACTTGGTGTATTTGTTGCGCTTATATCCTCCCCTTCAACCTACTCAAGCCATTTTAACACTTGGTGATTCCCCATACTATAATTTATTTGCAAGTTTGAAATTTTCACTTCAATTTACAATCTACAGATTTAAAATTTTATGCATCTTCAAGGAAATCATTACTCCATTGTGTATTGGCTATGCCATGCTCTGTTTACATTTTGTTTTTTTGCATACCTGCTATGTGTGGCCTTTGTGAATTTTTGAAGGCTTTTGGAAAATCTATTTTATGTATCGCTGCATTTAGCATTCTGTGGAATCTCATGTATTCAGTTCTTTGGATGTTCATCTTTCAAATTTCCAACAATCATTCTTCAATTCAAACACATGTTTCAAAGCTTTCAAAATCTTTTTAGCAGATGCATTTGGTAAACCTTCTTCTCCATCCTTTGAAAGATCGGCCATGCGCTTCTATGTGGCTCAAGCCACTTGAAAATGCATAAAATGTGATCATTGAGTTATTTGGTGCAGCCTTTGATCACTTTCCTCATTGATTTATTTTCTCAAGGAGGTTTGTTTGTCTCATTTCATGGCAACTCAAATGGAGCACTATTTCCTTCAATTTGTACTTCATGACATTAATGCCTTTTGGAATCATTCAGCCAATTAAGCTATTTTCCATGTGTATGCCTCCATAATTTGAGCATTCACAAGTATAACAATGAATCCCCCATTCTTCATGTTTTGACGGATGTCCACATCAACAAAAACAACCATACTAGTGCAAAGCATGTTGGGCCCCAAGTGGGTCCGACTAAAAAAATTTTCATTTTCAAACAACTATTATGCTCAAACTGACCTTAGGAAACTTCTGAGTGCATCGAAGATGAAAACATGAAATGGGTTCTCATTAAAACATGCTTTCTGACCCTTCTAAAAAATGAGAAAAACTTGTCAAGTAGGCTCTAGAATCGATATGGAAAACTGGTCAAACGACCTCCTGGAGACATAAAAACTTGCAGGCATGTAGGAATTGGTCTAGGGAATGCAGCTGCAAAGATGGATAAGATAAATCTATCACGAGGAAAAAATTATTAGCTGTCAAAGTTGCTTACTTGAAATTTCTGCAACAGACAACTATTCTAAACCAATTAAAACTCAAGAGATCACCTCATTGAAAACATATCAATTCAACTCCTCGCGAGCTGCAACTGGACATAGTAGACCACCTTGGTATAGTGAACACATGTGAAAAAGGAATTTCCATGAATCTTCTCCCATCAAAAGATATTGATGCTGAAAGTTGGCCTCTCAGAAAGGTTTCCAGAAATGTAGGTGCAAAACTGAAGAAATTGCATTTGGTTTTGATCTACTAAAAATAGAAAATCAAATCATTAGGCTCTAAAAACTGACATGTGATCTCATCCTAGTATGGAGAATGTAGAACAACATTCACCTTGACTTGAAAGTCAACTATTTGCAAAATGCAAGCTCAAATAGGAGGCTACTTTGCAAAACTGAAATTTTGCAAACAACATAAAAGTGTCAAAATCCTATAGCTTCAGTTTTCGAAACCTTGACAAAACTCATCATGGGAAGCTGAAAATTGATGTGCCTACTCACATAGGACACGAGTGTTTCTACAAAGGGATTTTACTCCAAAATCAACGAGCTCCAAAATATGACCCTCAAAAGTAGGTCATTTAGGCAGATTTCTTAAGTGCACTTCTAAAAGTGCAGAGAGAAAATTTCAAAATGGGCATCTCAAATTTGCAAAATTTGAGAGTGCCATTAGATCTAAAAAAAAGGGATCATATGCTAAGAAAGGAGAGCATCAATATCAAGAACAAATATGAAAGGATATCGTGGCTTTAATTGAGGCAGTGACGTGTATTTGGAATAAGCGACACAAATTATAAGGAAATGTATCATTCTTCTAAGAAGTCGTTTCGAGAGCTTGAGGTATATTTAATTGAAGACTATAGGCATGTTGACAAGGATTTCTTAAGTGATAGATTAAATTGTGTAACTTAGTAATATATATCAGGTGTATTTATTCTAAAGGGTCGATACCATTCTAGATCATATCCTAAGGAGAGGGCATGAGATATCATTGAGAAATTAAGGGAAGATAGTAAATGTTCTGATTTTGGCATTTCACATGTGGTTGATATCAAAAGGAAATATCCACGGGGCAATTGACATATGAAATGGAATTAAATTACCATATTAGTCGATATGATTATGAGAACCATCACCAAGCTTTGAAGATCATTACACTAGATTTTATATCTTGCGTGCTTTGAAACCTATTGCTGATATATAAAGTTGTGTAGTGATCAATATATGATTGAAACTAATTTCACATTGATTATTATCACCATTGAGCCCATATCGAGCATTAAGGATTGTAAAACATTATTATCGGGCCCTATATTGAAGACGATATAAACAACAAATAAAAGATTTGAAAGACAACGATTAAAGATTGTTAATGGGATCAATTAAGTTGCAGAAAACAACAAATAATTAAATGATAAATAAGGTGACATTTTTTAAAAGAAAAATTGAGCAATTAAGATAAACAAACAGGCAATGATTATGTTTAACAAAGGTAAGGGTTGCGATTAGATGAAAAGTCAACAAATCATTAGAAAGTCATCTGAAGTGTCATCACCTTTCAAGAAAGGTGCATTTATTCATGACTTCATGGAGATATAAAAGTAAAAACAAGAGTATGTAACGAGTAATGAATAATGTAATAAAAGATATATTATCTGAGGAGCAGATTGGGAAGAAATAAAGATGTCCTGTGTGAAATAAAAGCTATATCATTTGAACCTCAGCAAGTAAATCAAATGAAGAGTTTTTAGAATATAGAAAGGTTGTAGAGAGTGTTGGAGTGTGGATTTGAGTGAACATTAATTATGAAAGAGAGTAGTGAAATGCATTGTGTGTGTAAAAAAGGATAAATCATCCAAACAAAAGTAGAGTGGAGAAATATATATTATTTTTGTGTGAGCTTTAAAAAGGTGTCCTACATCACAAGGTAGAGTCAAATTGAGATAAAATACAGACTTATAAGGGTCATGTTGTAGATCTAAGTGAATGGGATTGTGTTCAATGAACAATTCCTAAGAATTATATGAAGAAACTATAAGGAAGATCATAAAGAGGAATAAGTGCAAATTAGAGAGCATCTTGAAGATTAAATTTATGAGAATATTGTGAATAGTTATGATCAGTTTTGTAAAAGGAGATTGTGCACAGTTTGAATCAGATTTGTGAAGAATATAATGTATATTTGGTGAAGTAGATGGCATCATCATGAAGTAAATCATTTAAGTGAAAAAGAAAGTTGTGAACAAGATACATTTTGATATAATCCAAGGAGGATAATTTCAAGAAGATTGTAAAGTCCATCATCCATTGAAGAAGCAACATTGAAGGTTGAACACAATTCTTTCAAGTTATTATTTTTGCTAAGTTGGTGCTTGGCAAGTGGGAGCTGGAGCATCCGGTAGGTTGGTGCCTACGGACATTAGGGGTTGGTGTTTACTAAAACAGGATTAGGGGTTGAAGCTCCTTGTAGGTTGGAGCCTACTAAATCATAATTAAGGGTTGGTGCTCTTTGTAGGTTCGTCCCTACTAAACTAAAAACCGGTGATTCAATTAGGTTGGTGCCTACATTCATTGTAAAATTTTATATAATTTATAAAGTATATTATTTGTACCATGGTTTTATCCTGCAAGGGTTTCCACGTAAAATCTTTGTGTCAACTTGTTCATATTGAGATATTCTTGCATAGTTGATTTGTGTTAGAGTTTGAAGTTGATAAAGGTTGTAAAAGGTAAAAGTTTGTTGATATACTGATTCACACCCCCCTCTCAGTATATCTTTGTTCTCTTCAATTGGTATCAGAGCAAGGTTCTTCTTGAAATCCTAACCGCTTGAAGGAGATCCTTAAGAGCACATATGGAAGATCATAACAATACAATCAAAGCACCCATCTTTGATGGGACTAATTATGCATTTGCGAGTATCAAGATGGAAGCATATTTGAATTCCCTTGGGTTTGATGTGTGCCAATCTTTTGTTGATGGGTATATACCTCCAACAACCCCTCCAATGGATCAAGCCATGAAAAAGAGAAGTGAAAACAATGGAAAAGCTAAGCATGCTCTTCTTTGCAGCCTAACAAATTATGAGATTACAAAGGTCATGCATTGCAAATCAGCAAACGAGATATGGGTCAAGCTTCAAAACATTTATGAAGGAGATTCCAAAGTAAAGAAGGAAAAGTTGCAAACTCATCGAAGGAAGTTGGAAACTCTCAAAATGAATGATGATGAAGATATAGCCTCATAATTTCTTCGTGTTGATGAAACGGTGAACATCATGAAAGGACTTGGTGAAGAAATTAATGATTCTTTTATTGTTGATAAGATTCTAAGATCTCTATCCACAAAGTTTGAGGCCAAGGTTGCAACATTGGAATAATTGACAAACTTAGACCAACTAACAAAAGATGAATTACATGGGATCCTTGTTGCTTATGAAATGAGGATTGAGGGAAGGACACCAAAAAATGAGATTTCCTTCAAAGCATCCAAGAAAGGAAAAACCAAACATGATACATCAAATGAAACATCAAGTGATGATGAAGCAAAGGCCTATTTCATGAGGAAGCTTAAGAAAGGAAGTGGAAAGTACAAAGGGAAATATCCTTTTAAATGTTTCAATTGTGGAGAAGTTGGACATTATGCTTCAAAATTTCCTCAAGATGATAGTAACTCAAGTGAAGGTGAAAAAGAAGCCTACATCAAGAAAAAAGGAAAGAAGAATTCCAAATATACCTCAAAGAAGAGATCCCAAAAACACAAAAAGAGCTTTTACTCAAAGAAAGAATGCAACTCTTCAAAAGAACAAAGTGATGATAGTCAAAGCAATGATGATGAAGAAATATTGTTCATTGCTGAATATGAAGAACAATATGCTAATCAAGAATGTGATGAAGAAGAAGAAGAATGCAATGAAGAAGAAGAAAGAGATCTTGAGGAAGAACTTCATTATGCATACAAGAAAAATGAAGAATTGAAGGAGAAGCTCACGAAGCATAAACTAAAAACTAAGGAGCTGACTAAAATCTTGGAGGAATTAAAAATAATAATTGAAGATTTGAGAACTCAACTTATAGAGGCTGAAGAAGTTGAAAATGAGATAAAGATTAAGCTACATGCAAAAGAGAGAGATTGCCACAAGTTGGTACAAGAAGTTGCCATGTTGAAAATTGAATTAGAGAAGACAAAGAAGAAATGTACAAAGGTTTATGAGAATGTCACAAGTTTCAAGGAAAATGGAAGAAATTTCAACTCTAGACAGTTTTACTCTTTCAATGGATATTACTTTTCATGCAATTATTTTGGCCACAAAGCAATGAATTGAAAATTTCATGCAAGAAATGCTTCAAGCTTCACTAGGAGAAATTATAACTCATTTGGTCATGACAATATGTGTTTCAAGTGTAACAACTTTGGAAACATAGCACACTTTTGTAGATATGGCTTCATGGAACCACCTAGACAAGATATAAAGAAGAACACCATTGAAAAGGAGAGAAAGCTTACAAAGGTATGGAGAAGAAAACAAAAGCAAGGAGATAATGAGGAAAAATCTATGATCATGCAAGACACATGTCATACACTATTTTGAATACAAGCATGTTTTTAGGGGGAGCTAAGTTAGCACTATCTTTTAACCCATGGAGAAGATAACTAAAAAGAGAAGTACCTCAATTTTTGAAGAGAAAAAAATCTACTTATGGATTGTAAATCTAGTGAAGATGATGAATTGGCTTCCATTTTTGGAAATTGTATTGATGTCAAATGTTTTAGAAGTCAAGGAATGAAGAAGTTAGAGAAAGATGAGTATGAGTAGATGAGAGTATACATTTAGGGGGAGCTATACACAGTATCCTGTAGCTCCATGGAATAGAAAAGGAAAGATTGATGGAAGTCCCTTTGCCATTGATGTCAAAGGGGGAGAGAAGTAGAATGGGTGTAAGTTCAAGAAGTTGAGTCCACTTCTAGTGGAAGTGTCAATTTTTAGCTTTAAAATAGGTAGTCATTTATTTTTTAGAATAGGTACTCTTTTTAAAGTGGGTACTCATTCCAAAAGGTTTAAAAATCACAATTCATGTTTCAAATTTGGATTTAGGCTTAGAAAAGGAATTGTAACCCAACCCTTAGCCTTATACCTACAAGCACAAGGTCATGACAATATCAAGAGAAAAAATTGACTATGTAAATATGGTTGACGAAGTTTTTTCTAGAATTATTTTATGAAATTAAAACCCATTTTAGATGAGATAGTGTAGATTCTAAATATGTTTTCAATTGGATTATTTTTTCTATTTTTAATTAATTTCTAATGAAACAGGCCCATAAACTTGAATTATTAGGGATTTTTAGTATTTTAATAACTTTTTATTAAAATAATTTTTGATTTTTTATGAAAATGTACTTTAGAAAATTCTTTTCAATTTGAAAAAAATGAAAAAATGATAAGTTTAGGTCATCTTATGCATGACATACACGATGATTTTTCAAAACACAAAATATGGCCAATAAAAAATTAAGAAAAATAAATTATTCAATAAAAAATTACAAAAAAATATGGAAAATGTGCTTAAGTGAGTCAAAAATCTTTTCCCAAAAGGATTTAGAAAAATATGATTGTTTAGGTTAAAATATGGATGACGTACATGTGCATGGTATAGTATAAAAAAAAGTGACTTTTAAATAGTGGTTTTGAGAAACGCCCATTGAAATTCAACTTTTATCATCTGGGTGTTAAAATAAATTACATATTTGGAAACTAAACTCAACTTCTTGCCAGCACCCATCATGGGGGAGAGTTAGAAGCGATGAGGAAGAATATGTTGCCATTAATCACAAAGGGGGAGATTTTTGGAAATGTTGTCATTGATGTCAAAGTAAAAAGATGAAGTCATTGATGTCAAATGAATGTACAAGATTGAGAAAAAAAGAGATTGTAGAAATAATGCTTATAATATGATAAGGTTAAGAAAATCCAAATGTTACATACAATGATAAGTTTAAGAGGGACGTGTAAGCACACTAGTGACAAAAACAAAGTAATAGTTCATGGGAGTATGAAATATGAATGGAGCCAAAAAAAGGGATCATATTCTAAGCAAGGAGTGCATCAATATCAAGAACAAATATGAAAGGATATCGTGGCTTTAATTGAGGCAGTGACGTGAATCTAAAAGAAGTGACGCAAATTCTAAGGAAATGTATCATTCTTCTAAGAAGTTGTTTCGAGAGCCTGAGGTATATTTAATTGAAGAATATAGGTGTGTTGACAGGGAGTTCTTAAGTGAGATTAAATTGTGTAACTCAGTAATATATATCGGGTGTATTTATTCTGAAGGGCTGATACCATTCTAGATCATACGCTAAGGAGAGGGAATGAGATATTACCGAGAAATTAAGGGAAGATGGTAAATGTTACAATATTGGCATTTCACAGGCGGTTGATATTAAAAGGAAATATTGACAAGGCAATTGAAATATGTGATGGAATCAAATTACCATATTAGTTGATATGATTATGAGAACCATCACCAAGCTTTGAAGATCATTACGCTAGATTTTATATCTTACGTGCTTTGTAACCTATTACCGATATATATAGTTTTGTAGCAATTAATATATGATTGAAGCTAATTCCACATTGATTATTATCACCGCTGAGCCGATATTGAGCATTAAGGATTGTAAAACATTATTATTGGTCCCTATATTGAAGACGATATAAACAAAAAAATAATTTTTTGAAAGAAAGCAATTCAAGATTGTTCATGGGATCAATTAAATTGAAGAAAACAACAAATAGTACAATGATAAATAAGGTGATGTTTTTCAAAAGACAAATTGAACAATTAAGATAAACAAACAAGCAGTGATCATGTTTAACAAAGGCAAGGATTGCGATTAGATGAAAAGTCAACAAATCATTAGAAAGTCATCTGAAGTGTCATCACCTTTCAAGAAAGGTGCCTTTATTCATGACTTCATGGAGATATAAAAGTAAAAACAAGAGTATGTAATGAGTAATGAGTAATGGAATAAAAAATATATTATCTGAGGAGCAGATTGGGAACAAATAAAGATGTGTTGTGTGAAATAAAAGCTATATCATTTGAACCTCAACAAGTAAATCAAATGAAGAGTTTTTAGAATATAGAAAGGTTGTAGAGAGTGTTGGAGTGTGTATTTGAGTGAACATTAATTGTGAAAGAGATTAGTGAAATGTGTTATGTGTGTAAAAAAGGATAAATCATCCAAACACAAGCAGAGTGCATAAATATATATTATTTTTGTGTGAGCTTTAAAGAGGTGTCCTACATCACAAGGTAGAGTCAAATTGAGATAAAATACAGAGTTATAGGGGTCATGTTGCTGATCTAAGTGAATGAGATTGTGATCAATGAACTATTCCTAAGAATTATATGAAGAAACTATAAGGCAAATGATAAAGAGGAATAAGTGTAGATTAGAGAGCATCTTGAAGATTAAATTTATGAGAAGATTGTGAATGATTATGATCAGTTTTGTAAATGGAGATTGTGCACAGTTTGAATTAGATGTGTGAAGAATATAATGTAGATTTGGTGAAGTAGATGGAATCATCATGAAGTAAATTAGTTATGTGTAAAGGAAATTTGTGAACAAGAAAATTTTTGATATAATTCAAGGAGGATAATTTTAAGAAGATTGTAAATTCCATCATTCGTTGAAGAAGCAACATTGAAGGTGGAACACAATTCATTCAAGGTATTATTTTTGCTAAGTTGTTGCTTGGCGAGTGGGAGTTGGAGCTTCCAGTAGGTTGGTGCCTACGAACATTAGGGTTTGGTGCTCCTTGTAGGTTGGTGCCTACTAAACTACAAATTGGTGATTCATGTAGGTTGGTGCTTGCATTCATTGTAAAATTTTATATAATTTGTAAAGTACATTATTTGTACCATGGTTTTATATTGCAAGGGTTTCCATGTAAAATATTGGTGTCAAAATGTTCATATTGATATATTCTTTCATAGTTTATTTGTGTTAGAGTTTGAAGTTGATAAAGGTTATAAAAGGAAAAAGTTTGTTGATATACTGATTCACCCACCCCTCTCAGTATATATTTGTGCTCTTCAACCCCTACTCCTAGAAATCTCATAACTTGGGATAGTGGTAGAATGCTACAACCCCCTGCGGCCCCATATGTATGACCTCCCATACCTGCTAATTCCCTCAAGGCTATTCAATTTTTTTTTGGAAAAGACTTCAAAACCCACTCCGAACACCTCCAAGATATAGTAGAGGTATGTAGAGTACATAACATTGTGGAGGAAAATATTGCTCTTAGGCCATTGGCCACCTCTTTCAAAGGAAAGGCCAAAGATTGGTATCTATCTTTGGCCTTTGGTTCTAACCACTCTTGGGATCAGTTTGAAGAGAGGTTGTTTGAATGCTTCTCAAAAAAGGGAGATCTCTCCTCGTTACTGCATCAATTGACCACCATCAAAAGATCCCCACAAGAGGCCATGAACGATTTCAAGACCAAGTTCCACAAAACCTAGAAAAGAATCCATGTGACTGCCTGACCTCTACCTGCAATGGAATTCATGTTCTACTTTAAGGCCTTCAATTTAGACATCGTGGTGATGATAACCTCCATGGGAGGGGATATCTTACCTGATGCATACGAGTTGGTTGTGTGTGCAAAGAACAATTTGATCGATGTTGGAAAGCTTCCACCATGACCTCAGATGCCTATATTTGTAGAAATATCTAGTGGTCTTTGGGAAGAAACTACTCAAATCACTTCTGCTATGCAAGTGGTGATGTCAGCTATGCCACAATCCATGTATGTATACCCCTCCACATAGTCGAGCACTTCAAGATCTTCCTTTATAGCAACAAACATCAATGACATGAAGAGCCTCGTGCGGTCTTTTACTAATGAGTTAGTTCTCATCAAACGTCAGCAAGTGGCACCTCTGAAGTAGACACTAAAGCTTATGGTGGAGGAAAGCCATCCTATCAAAAAAATACGTACCTAGGATCCTCGAGAGTAGGAGGGCAACAAACAACATCCACAAACTAGATAGTTCTAGTCACTATGATACTACAAAAATTCAAGGACAACTAGAGTAAAGAATTAATCCCAAGCCAGAACAACCTGGTGGAAGATGAGAACATGTGGTGCTTCCCATGCAGTGATAGTCACATGCCCCAAAATATTTTGAGGGGAAATATGCAACAAAAGATAGCAGCACAAAGAAACAAGGGCGTGTTCTTGAATGTGGAAGAATATGAGTCCCCTGAAATGGAAAATGCCCACTTTAGAGTACAAATGGAACTAATGTATTTAGAGCAAGAGCTATATATTGCACCCAACCAAGTGCTATTTTCGTGGATGGAGGAAGAAGATGTTGTATTTGCAAATGAAGCTTTGACGACTAGTGCCCTGCAAGTGCAATCAGACTACAACACAAGATCTAAATGAAGGATCATGGGAGAATACGTACAACAAGCTCTACTATGTCCTCAGCCACAACAATCGCCTCTGCAAGAAAAGTAGGCTTTGTTGATCCTTAATTGACCTACTTAGCAGCCGTGAAATCCACCATTTCTAGTAAAGGAGATGGACAAGATGTCGAAGATGAGAGAGGTACCACTATTTAAGCCCAAGGTCCAACTAGTCGAAATGCTCAATGTGGTGGAACAATTGAAGAAGGCCCTCACTAATGTATCCCTATGGGATATCATATCCATTCTTAAATAAAATATATTGCTTTGGGAAGCATTAAAGAAGGAAGAACAAGTACTGTAGACAGATATGACTCCGCCATGCGATCAAAGTAAAGATAAGGAGCGTACATCGAAACCTCAAGCTCTAAAGGCCACAAATTTTGTGAACGACACAGACAATGCAAAAGAGAAAGAGGTAAGAAAGCCAAAGCTAACACCTTTCTTTTTAACACTCATTGTGGGGGATAAAATTTTGCATAATAATATGATTAATTTGGGAGCTAGTACAACAATCATGCCAAAGCAAGTGATTGATGCCCTAAAACTTAGGTATGAGCCCCTTGAGAAGGGAATCATACAATTGGACGTGAAGAAGGTTCCAACCATCAGTTGGATAAAAGACATTTATTTAACCCTCTTCTCATGTCCAAGACAAATGGTCTCACAAGAAGTAGTGGTGATAGACATTCCCCCGGTCTTCAAAATGTGTATTTCAAGATATTTCACGACAAATCTTGGCGGATATTTAGCGTGTGATTTGTTCCACATGATATTGAGGACCAAGCATGGGGAAAAGATGAAAATCATGTCTGAATCTTTGCATCCTGAACATATAGCAGATAGTGCAATCCTATGTTTTGAAGCAACACATACCTCCTTCTCACAAAGGGAGAGATACTGTGAAGAGATGATGGAAGAAAAAGAAGACACGAGTGATTAGACTCCCGAAGAAGAGGTGCTCCTCAACCAATTCATTGACTCTGACCCATTTGACAACTTTCATGCAATAGGGCTAGGAATCTATGTGATTTTTGATGATGATCAAGTCTTTCCAAAATTAATAAAGGATCAGGAGGAATATGATGATTCGGGTAACAATCATCTATGGACCTTGTATTTTGATGGCACCAAATGCAAAGCCAGTTTTGGAGTGGGTGTCTGATTACTATCCCCAATGGGATTGGAGACCCTCAAGGCTTTTCATTTTTAGTTCTCATGCTCTAACAATGATGTGGAGTATGAAACCTTGGTTCATGGTTTGATTCTTGCAGAAAAGATGGGCTTAAAGAGAGTGCAAGCATTCAGAGACTCTGAGTTAGTTCTGAGCTAGGTCCATGGGCAAGTGGCTGAAAAGAATACAAGAATGAAGTCGTACAGACATCAGATATGGTATTTTATTGAGTTTTGAAGTTTTCAATATACAAGTCATTCCTCAATCTCAAAACAGTGTTGCCGATCGGATGGATTCAATCGGTTCACAATTCAAACTAGTTTTTGATTCGACAACAAAGTACAATGTAGTATAGATCATCGTTCAACCAGTAATCCCTGACAATGATCAAAACTGACAATTATTTGAGGATGATGTTTAGATCGTTGCCTTTATATATAAATCAGGAGGAGTTTCTGACTATTCACAGCCAGGAGTAGAATCTCTCGAAGAGTAGGTTATCTAGTTAAAAGGAAATAAGCTTCCTCGAGGTTTAATCTCCATCAAAAATATTTTTGACTGTGAGGATGCAAGAAATGGAAAATAGAGGTTCACTTTGGATGTGAGAGATTATGAAGAGCTTGATGTTGGAAGCGGTAGAAAGTTAAAAGTCAGAAGGGAAGTTCCATGGAAGGATAAATAAAGACTAAGGAATATATGCTCTAGGTACGATAGAGTTATGGCTTAGACCTATGATGATCTCAGAGGGTATGATCTATGCATAATTTAGCATACCATTGACTTGGTGGAAGGATGAAAGCCTATCTGAAAAAAAACAAAGGCCAGTCAATCCAATGGTTGAAGCATTGACGGTGCAAGAGCTCACCAAATTGATCATATCAAGGATCATATATTTGATTAAGCATTCCACCTGGGTGTGTAATCTAGTACCGATGCATAAAAAGAAAGGCAATATTAGGCTTTGTGTTGATTTCTGATATTTGAATAAAGCCTCACTAAAAGACCACTACCCTTTGTTGTCAATGGAGCAGATCTTGTAGATAGTGGCTAGATCAGAGATATTTTCATTACTTGATGGATTCTCAGGTTATAACCAGGTATATGTAAAGGAAGGTGACCAACATAAAAAAAAATTACCACTAAGTGGGGAATGTTTTCATACTCAAAAATGTCATTTGGACTTTCAAATGTTGGTGCGATATTTCAACGAGCAATGGATATTTCCTTTAGAGGATTAATTAATCTAATTATTCTCACATATTTGGATGACTTAACAATTTTTTTAAAGTAAAAGGATGATCACTTTGATCATCTAGAAATTTTTTTTCTAGAAGTGTCAACAATTTAGGATTTCCTTAAATCCCAAAAAATGTATTTTTGGAGTACTCCAAGGAAAGCTACTCGGTTTTGTGGTGTCGAAGAAGGGGATAGTGATAGACCCCGAAAGATTAAGATCAATAATGGAGTTTCCCTTGCCAGTAAATAGCAGGCATCATGAGACCTATCACACTCATGCTAAAAAAGGACCTGATTTTCAAATGGGCCTCCGAAGGTAAAGAAGCATTCGAGTAGATAAATGTAGCTATCTCTGTCACCCTGGTGTTGGCTAACTCATACTTTTCTAAAGATTTCTTACTATATGTATACAACGACCAACATAACATAGCTTTGGTACTCAATTAGAAGGACAAAGGAAATAGCAGAGAGCATCCTATCATGTTTCACTCAAGGACTCTGAAAGGATATGAGGCTAGGTATAATTTTGTGGAAAAATAGGATTTTTCCATTATGAAAATCCTAAAGAAGTTCTGACACTTGGTGTCAGCAAATAGAATCACTATTCTCATCACACATCCCAGTATGTGGTAGTATATCACTGAAGATGAGATAACTGAGAAGAAGGAAAAAAAGATCAGTAAGATTCTAGATTATGATTGTTGGAAACACAAGTGTAGACAACTAAGGGGGGGGGGTGAATCAGTTGTCATATAAATTCAAAAATTATTCAACTTATTAACCTTATTAATCCTTATTCTCATACTTGATCAATATCAATGAAAGCATGAATCAAAAACACATCAAAAACACACATAACACCAAGTTTTCTTTTTACGTGGAAACCTTGTTAGGGGAAAAACCATGGTGGAGGTCAATCCACAAGATTATACCCTGTTAAAAGTATAATGAAAATGAAATATGGGAAATGCACATGCATTCAGGCACACTAACTAGAGATCACTGCTAAATTACAAAGGGAGACACATTGTCTTACAGAGAGTTTCAAATTACAACCATTCAAATTTTTAACTGAGAAAATAGCATCTGCTAATGCCTAATTATAGTTCTAGTTAAGCACATGAACAATTCTTCACTCTTCTTCACTCTTTTTCACTCTTCATCACACTCTGCTCTACCTTTGAATGATATTCAAACATACACACACAAAATCACACTCTATCATACACTTTCACTCCTCAATTTGAATAAACAATCATTCTTATATCCACAACAAGAAATTCCATCCCTTCATGTCAGCTTCAATGATAATAATAAAATGAATCTAAACTATTGGCCCAAAACATTTAATATTATTAATGTGAATCAACCAAGGTTGGCCACAACTTTGAGAGGACCCAAATTAGCATCTCCAACATGAAGACACTTCAATTAATTTCTCCTTGAAGATCCACAACACACTACAAACACTATGTCGACCAAGAGCAAGAAAACATGAACGCGCAAGAGAAAATCGGCAACCACGAGCACAATGATCAATGAAGACGTGCAAAAAAGATAGAGAATAGTCTAGAAACATTCACAAGCATCATGAATCACAAGAAAAGAATCCACAACAACTAAACTAACTGAAATAGCATAATCTTCAATCAGGAACACCAAGGCAACAAAAAAATTGTCAGAATGAAAATATTCATAGCTTGATCAAATCTTCATGCGGATCTCTAAAACTCAATGTGGATAAACTAGATATACTCAACAAGAAACCCTTTAGTCCACAACGTCTAATAAAAAATGTACAAAACTTACCGACACACTGAACTTCACTTCACTACTAACAACTTGCAACTCATTCTATTACAATTTTCTCAGTATCCTTGACATATACAAGTTCTTCAAATGAGTTAATTCTAATAATGTTGACATCAATGACAACCACATATCAACAACACAACCACAAAATCCAAAAATATCCCGCTTTGGCATTCATGGAAACACGTGATGTGAAAAATACTATCAACGCAACTAACTCTTAACTCTTACCCCCTCTTTGGATTTGAATCATTTTCTCCTCAATTATTTCACATGATATTTTCCCCACAAGGCTCTTATCCTCAGATAATCACCAATCTTTTTTTCTTTTTCACATGAATCTTCTCCCCCTTTGACATCAATGACAAAGATCTCTAGACTCCACATAAAATCTGAACCATATATCTGATCATCTGAACATTTGACTACTCCACCTAAGTAGCAGCCACCACAACATCAATCTAAAACAAGATATGACTATGAAATGCACAGACTGATGCAATGCACTGCATCCTTAGTTCTGATTAGGAGGGGTAATCACCCCTAACTTCCCTATGAGATACTCAAAATTATCCTTAGGCAACGACTTGGTAAAGATGTCTGCAATCTACTCATTAGTAGGAACATACTCCAGTCTGACTTCCTTTTTACTTACCTTCTCCCTCAAAAATTGAAAGTTGATAGATATATGCTTTGTATTTGAATGCAACACCAAATTCTTGAAAATGTTAATAGCACTTGAATTATCACAGAATATGGCAATAGTCTCATTATACACAACTTTGATATCCTTCAATATCTATTTCATCCACATGACTTGAGTACAATTTTTAGTAGCAGCAATGTATTCGACGTCAACAATAGACAAGGAAATGAAATTTTGCTTCTTGCTTAACCATGAAATTAGTTTCTTACCCAAGAGAAATGCTCGACCACTAGTACTTTTCCTGTCATTTACATCTCCTTCCCAATCAACATCAGTAAAGGCACTTAAAGTAAGAGCATCATCTTTAGGATACCATAGGCCAAATTCATCTATTCCCTTCAAGTATCTAAAAATTCTCTTCACAGCAATCACATGAGATTCCTTCATATCAGCTTGAAATATTGCAACAATACATACAACATTCATGATATCAAGCCTAGTTTGGGTTAAATACAACAATCCACCAATCATTGATCTGTATCTTGTCTTATTTGCTTTCGGAGAATCATCTTTTTTTGTCAACTTGCGTTCGGCCACCATGGGTGTACCAACTAGATTTGAATCTTCCATAGTGAACTTCTTTAGTAATTCCTTCACATACTTGGACTAAGATATAAAAATCCCTTTATCTAACTGAGTAATTTGCAATCCCAAAAAGAATTTCATCTCACCAATCATAGACATTTCAAATTCATTTTGCATCTCATTAGCAAACTTCATGCACAAACCATCATCTCCTCCAAAAATGATATCATCAACAAATACTTCAAAAATCAAATCTTTATCATTATTCTTGAAATACAAGTTACTATCAACATTACCTTTGTTAAATCCAATTTTCAACAAATATTTATCCAATCTTGCATACCATGCTCTAGGGGATTGCTTAAGTCCATACAATGCTTTCTTCAATCGACACACCATACCTTCCTTATCAGTCAACTGGAATCCATCAGGTTGCTCAACATACAATTCTTCTTCCAATTCGCCATTTAGAAAGGATTATTTGACATCCATCTGATAAAATTTGTAGTTCTTGTAAGTAGAATATGCAAGAAATAATCTTACAGCTTCAATTCTAGCAGTAGGTGAAAAAGTCTCTTCAAAATAAATTGCTTCCATCTGAGAATATCCTCTACATACCAGTCTTGCTTTGTTTCTAACCACTTCACCTTGCTCATTCAGTTTGTTTCTAAAGACCCATTTGGTTCCAATGACATTCTTATCCTTAGGTCTGGGAACAAGAATCCAGGTATCATTCTTTTCAATCTATTTTAACTCTTCTTTCATTGCTTCAACCCAATGTTCATTTTTACATGCCTCATTCACACTAGATGGCTCAGTCTTTGATATCAAGCAATATTCTTCTGCAATTTTTCTCCTAGTTTGGACACCTTTGTTCTTATCACCTATAATCTGATCTTCTGAATGATTCAATCTTACATACCTCAGAGTCTTCTTAGGATATTCTTCAACTTCAGGCTCTTGTGTTCTCTCTTCTATGCTTCCACTAGTTTCTTTTTCTTCTTGATTCTCTTGATTCACCGGATTGATTTGCACTTGATTTGTAGTTTGAACTTGCTTTCCTTGGTTTATAATATCATCCTGATCATCAAAGTCATATCCAAAGGTTCTGGATGGTGTACCTAAGTCTTCATCAACCTTGACATTTGCACTTTCAACCATTTTCTTCAATATTTTATTGTAACACCAGTAGGCCTTTCCTTTAGTAGAATAACCCAGAAAGATACCTTCACAACTCCTAGCATCAAATTTTACTATTTAATCATCTCTCTTAATATAACATTTGCTTCCAAATATATTGAAGTATTTAACAGTAGGATTTTGACCAATCCATAGTTCAAAAGGGGTCTTATCAATATCACCTCTAATTTGTAATTGATTGAGTGTGTACACAACAATACTGACAACTTCTCTCCAGTAGATATGAGGGACATTTCCTTCCAACATCATTGTTCTAGTAGCATCTTCAATTATTTTGTTCTTCTTTTCCACAACTCCATTTTGTTGAGGGGTCCGTGGTGTAGATAATTGTCTCTTTATTCCATGTTCTTCACAAAAAGAATTAAATTCACCAGAAGTGAATTCACCACCTCTATTTGATCTCAGACATTCAATCTTCAAACCTGTCTCTATCTCAACCATAACTTTAAAGATCTTGAACTTTTCCAGTGCTTCATATTTCTCCGTTAAGAAAGTAACCCATACCATTATATAATAATCATGAGTGAGTAACATGAAATACCTATAAGCTTGTAGACTTCTGACCTTAGATGGATCACACAAATCAGTATGCACAAGCTCTAACAATTCATTTGAACAATGCTTTTTACTCTAAAATGAAATTCTAGTTTGCTTTCCTAACCGACATTCCTTGCATATGGCATTAGTAGGTTTCACCAACTTAGGTAGATCTCTCATAGCCTTAGTGGAACTTATCTTGACAATATTATCAAAGTTAACATGCCACATTCTCCTATGCCATAACCAACTTTCATCAAATTGAGCAATCAGACAACTTTTACTAGCAGCACTCAAGTGAAAGATATTACCTTTTTTTTTGTACCTAATGCAATTTCATTTCTGGAACTCAATATTTTGCACTTTCCATCCTTGAACTAGATTGTATCCCTTGTCAACCATCTGACCAACAGTCAAAATATTATGCTTCAATCCTTCCACATACAGAACATCATCAGTATTATGCTTACCATCGAGAGAAATGCATCCTCTTCCATGGATCACACCAGCTGTATTATCACCCAATCTCACAACACCGCCATCATACTTTTCCAAGCTTAAAAACTTACTTTTATCTCCTTTCATATGATGTGAACATCCACTGTCAATCACCCATTCATCTTTCTCTTCAACTCAAGCAACTAGGGCTTTCTCCACATTTTTACAACCAACAGATTCAGTAGATATAGGATTATTTTCCTTGATAGCAATAAATACCCATTCATCATCACTTCTATTTCCTTTATCAGATTCATCATCTGTTATGCTTCCATCAGTAGAATAGTAACACTTCTTTTGAAATCTAGGCTTGTTATGTCTTGGTTTAGGAGCTCTTTACAGACAACTTGATGCAAAATGTCCTATCTTATTGCAAGAAAAACATTTAAGAGGAAATTTTCCTTCATACTTACCTTTTCCTCTCGGTACTCTTTTGACAATAAGTGCTTCAGGCTCTTCTAGCTCTCTTTATTCTTCTTCAATCTATCTGATTTCATCCTCATACTTGAATTTCTTTCTAGATGAACACTCACTCAAATCATATTTATGTTTATCTCTTCTGGAAGTGGTAGCCTTAAATGCAGATTCAACCTTAGGAAGGGCATCACCAAATTCACTCAACTCAAAAGCAATCAACTTACCAACCAACGTATCTCTAGTTATATTTCTTACAGTCTGAAGCTCTTCAATAGCACTAGCTTTGAATTTGTAAGAATCAGGTAGGGATCTAAGCACTTTAGCAACAATCTTAGATTCATCTATATGTCTACCAACACATCTAATACCACACACAAGTTCATTCACTCTTTGCATCAAAGTATTAATGTTCTCATCAACACCCACTCTCAACCTTTCATATTTCCCTTTCAGACTTTGCAACTTAGCAATCTTCACATTAGTATGAGCTTCATACAAAGTTTCTAACTTTTTTCTAGATCTCATGAGCAGTCTTCAAATCCATAAAATTTGTCATCTCAGAATCAATCAAAGCACTCAACAAAGCTTCCTTAGCCCGAAGATTATACTTAGCATCTGTAATCTCAGTAGTAGTAGTAGGACCATTCTGAGGAATACCATACCTAGTACATGTAATGTTCTAGTAGGGTTCACCAATGCATCTCAAATGACACTCGATTTGAGTCTTCCATAGAGAATAATTTGTTCCATCAAATCTCAGACTATCCTTCTTGTAACTTGCGCGCCATCCTAGATCACCTTAAGCTGTTAAAATTCTTCCAAGGAACCTGCTCTGATACCAATTGTTGGAAACACAAGGGAATGCAACTAAGAGGGGGTCGGTGAATCATTTGTCATAGAAATTCAAAACTTATTCAACTTATTAACCTTATTAATACTTATTCTCAGATCTAATCAATATCAATGAAAGCATGAATCAACAAAACATCAAAAACACACATAACGCCAATATTTTTTTTTACATGGAAACCCTATTAGGGGAAAAACCATAGTGGAGGCTAGTCCACAAGATTATACCCTATTAAAAGTATAATGAAAATGAAATATGGGGAATGCACATACATTCAGGCACACTTCCTAGAGCTCACTACTCAATTATAGAGGAAGATAGACTATCTTACAGAGATATTCAGATTACAACCATCCAGATTTTGAACTTAGAAAATAACATCTGCTAATTCTTGATTACAGTTCCACTGAAGCACATGAACAGTTCTTCACTCTTCTTCACTCTTCATCACAATTTTGTCTTCCTTTGAATGATATTCACACATACACAGACAGATGCATACTCTGGAATACATTCACACTCCTCAATTTGAATTAACAATCATTCTTATATATCTACAACAAGAAATTTCATCCCTTCATGTCGGCTTCAACAAAAATAATAAAATGAATATAAAATATCAGCCCAAAACATTTAAGATTATTAATGTGAATAAACCAAGGTTGGCCATAACTTAGAGAGGACCCAGATTAATATCTCCAACACAAAGACATTTCAATTAATTTCTCCTCAAAGATCCACAACACTCTACAAACACTATGTCATCCAAGAGCAAGAAAATATGAACACGCAAGAGAAAATTGCCAACCACGAGTACAAAAATCAATGCAAACATACAACAAAGATAGAGCATGATCTAGAAACATCCACAAGCATCATGAATCACAAGAGAAGCATCCACAAAAACTGAACTAACTCAAATAACATCATCTTCAATTAGGAACACCAACCGAGGCAACAAAAAATTATTAGAATGAAAATCTTTATAGCTCGATCAAATCGTCATGCGGATCTTTGAAACTCAACATGGATAAAATAGATATACTCAACAAGAAACCCTTTAGTCCACAACCTCTTATCAACAACATACAAAACATAATGACATACTGAACTTCACTTAACTATTGACAACATGCAACTCATTTCTTTACAATTTTCTCAATATCCTCGACATATACAACTTCAAATGAGTTAATGCTAATGGTGTTGAAATCAATGACAACCACATATTAGAAACACAACCAAAACATCCAACAATGATGTGGACATTAGACCAACCATGCTGGTTTGGGGAAGAGGTCTGCGCGAATATCTTACACAAGAATTAAGCTTTGTAGTTGAAAAGGAGACTAATCAAGTCTACACAAACCATTTCGAGTCTGATGAGTCTTGGGTGGTGGATCAAATGTAATATATGAAAAAATTGGTAATACTCGATCAACCTTCTGTCCCACAAAAGGCGATACTACCAACTGCAACACACTCGGTATGTATTAATTGAAGGTATATTATTCAAGAGAAATTATGATAGTGTCCTGCACCGATGCTTAGATAAGCCATATGTGGAAAGAGTTATTAATGAGTTCCATAGTAGCCCTAAGGGTGGAAATTTATCTGCCAATACTACTGCTTTGAAGATAATGTGAGTGGGATATTATTGATCCTCCATATTTTTTGAACTGCACCATCTAGTGCAAAAGTGTACTCAGTGCCAATATTTTGTTGGAAAAAGAAATAATTTTTTCTTGCCGTTGAGCCCAATTGTAACTAAAGAACTCTTTTCTCAATGGGTTTTGGATTTTGTCAGAATGATAAATCCTATTTCCATTGTTGGTCACAAGTGGATCCTTACAGTGATTGACTACTTCACAAGGTGGATGGAGGTTGTCACCCTAAAAAATGCTACAGAGGGTGAGATCATATATTTCCTTCAAGAGCTGGTAACCAGATCTGGTTCATCAAAAACCATCATATCCGAAAATGCTCAAGATTTTGTAGGCTTGTTGATGTCAAATTTTGCTATCAAACATGGGGTTTACTTTAAAACTTCATCAAATTACTACCCACAAGGAAATGGGTTAGTGGAGTCAACCAACAAAAACCTAATTAGGTTAATCAAGTGCATCGGGTTTGAGCAACAAAGGGATTGGAACAAGCACCTATGAGCTACTCTATGGGAAAAATGAATTATGCCCAAGTAGATCCTAAAGGCCTCTCCTTATGAACTAGTATATAGAAAATAAGTAGTTTTACTCATTTCTATAGAAATCCCTACCTTGTAACTACTAAAAGCCATCGAGATTGAAAAAAGTGGTGAAATGGAAGTACAGTTGGCTAAACTCCTCAAACTTGAGCACGATAGAGAAAAATCTCATGGAGCCATGATCGACCGCTAATAGACAATGAAGCGGTGGTTCAATAAAAATACCTCCAACCTAGATTTTAGGGAAGGGAGCTTGGTACTAAAGTACGATGAACACACTACGAAATTAGGACTGTACATACAAAACTTGAAGTGCTATGGAAGGGACCCTTCCGAATTATTGCATGCAAAGAAAATAATTCTTACAAACTTGAAGATATGGAAGGTAACACTTTTGAGATACCGATCAATGGTATTTGTCTAAAATTATTCCATTAAAATATGCAATTCTTTAAAAAAATTAACAGTTATGCACGATATGTTAAATTATCTGTAAAAGGTTTTAGTTTTGAGAATAAGCCATGAGAACAAACACAAAGAAAGTAGAAAGTACTGTATTATAATATTGTCATCAAAAAATTTACAATGTAATACAAGCTCGAGGCTCTGATTTAAATGTGAGGCCCACTCAAGTGAACACAAATAGAGTCACAAAGCAAAAAGAAGCAAAAAGGAGGAAATGTGCAAAAAAATAGTGAGAACTATGCCTCCAGCTGTTGTAAGCAGTCAAAGCGGCTCATCATTGGGTCTTTTTTCTTCTTCTTCTTCTTTGTTAGGATGCAAAAGGGGGGTGAAGACACAAGACACATGGGCTCGACACAACATGGACCGCGGGCCTAGTCACCATGATTATACACTAGAAACTTGAAGTGATTTCTCCAATCGAGCCCCAGAATGCACTCCATGTCGTACTCATGTAGTAGGTAGGTGGCAACTAGCAGAGATGATGAGCGATGCCCTTCAAGGTCCATGGTGCAGAAGTTAGAGAGGAAGGGAAACTAGGGTACATCTATCCTGAATTCCACGTGCCTATGGATATCCATGGCACTTGGAATGCCGATGCCAGGGATAGCTACCTACACGATTTTATTGAACCCTTCCATTAGTGCAGAGTCAAAACATTTTATGGCACAATTCAATTATCATGAGCTTCATAATGTTCAGGTCAAGTAGGGAAATGATGAAGTGAGAAAGTACATTGTAGTTTCTCCTCAATTGGTTCTCATCTTCAATATAGTCTAGACCGACTACCCACTTGAATGCAATCAAGCAAGGCATTCACACCTTTTCACTAAGTGCTTAATTTTTTCATTGGTGATCTCTCCCACAAATTAGTATTATGGCCTCCATGGTAGAAGCCAAATAGGAGTACCTAGGCCAGCTAACATTCTGATAAAGCAATAAATTATAGCAGAATAGGAAAGAGCGAGAAAAGCTTTCTAAACTTAAAAGGATATTGGTTTCAAATGAATATTGCAATAAGGTGGCATAGCTATATATAGAAATGATGTGCTGGTAAACCCAACCAACGGGAAGTCCATTTTTGGCCAGATGAAAATGGAGAAAATACCAAAGGAACCAGAGGGCATTAGATGAATCATACAAAAACTTTGACAGTAGGTCTTGGGAAATAAATTTGGGCGTTGGGAGTAAATTCTCTCATCAGCACCACCCAGCTTCCTTATGTGAAAAGACATGGATTAAAGTGTTAAATTTTGAAAAATTAAATAGGAACGTCTTTTAAAAAGTACCTTGCATTACTTAAGCATGTTTCTCATAGCTAAAAGAACACTTCCCAATGCAATGATCTTATTTGTGAAAGAGGCAGTGGGGACAATGTACTAATTCCATTCTCGCAATAGTTTTGGCATTCCCAAGGGATATGGATCTCAAATCCACATGTACCACCTCAGTGGCAATATTTAATGGACCAACCATAGTAGTGTAGGCTTAATTTCATGTACAAGCAAGGGAATTAACTACACCCAAAAGAAAAAAAATTTCTAAGTAGGAAAAGGAAAGTGGCCATTTCATTGAAGAAACTATGCAACTTCTCAACACAACCATGGTTGAGCCCTCAACATCTGGTAGGAAGGCTGAAAAATCATAAAAAAGGCTAGGTTATGTTGATATCTTTGGGAGGAATTCATTCACCAATGCCTCGACACCAAAGGAGCATCCTTTTGAATTTTAAAAAAGGTGCAACCAAATAAACATTTCAGGAGAGAGGTGGTGCAAGATTTAGCTGACAACATTTTCAACCCAAAATTGGTGGCTAATCCTAAAAATCTAAGGGAAGTGACACTCCAAAGAATGATAGATCATGGGTCATCTAAAGGCTTTTCATCTCGGCTCTAGAATTGTGGCCTACCATAGTTCATGTTGCCTATTGTACACCCATGCCTAGAGCTAGTGGATGCATGTGCCAAAAGATTCGACAAGGAGATAGAGGCCATTTCTAAGGGAAAGGGGAGGGCATCTCATAGAAACCTCCATAACATTAGTGCCTTTAGTAACTTTCATTTCAATTAGGTTGCCTCAAAGACACGTACAACTATGTCCTAAAGCGGAAACAAACACAATTTATTTCCCACATTGATCCTTCTAAGAGAAGCACATGTAAATTCAACAGCATGCATTAACAGATTCTACAACAAGAATCAACACACATGAAAGATAAGACATAAACCAAAACAAACAAATTTACATGGGGAAAATACTTTCAGATAAAAAACCCCACTCCAAAGATCAAGCCATTGTATTATTCAACAACAAACGGTTACAATACAATTTCAGGCTCATAGCCTTTTTAGAGATTACATCTTGTTCATTCTGGATACAACTGGTAGCAACTGATCACTCAGTACATAAGAGAGAGTTCAGAAACATAACCCTACCTCTACTTTGGCCTCATGGCCTCGGCCTTTCAGCCAACCACTTGACTCTCTCTCTTCTTCTCTTCGGCTCTTAGACTCCCTGCACAGAACGTCCAATGCATACAATTATATATTCGTTCTCTACAACCTCTGTGAAATGGTTTGATTCCAACTATCGGATCACAACGGTCGTATCAACCAGCTCAGCATCATAGATGTTTCCAATTCCTTGCATGGAAGATAATGTGTCCAGGTCACACCATGTAGGACATCCTTTCAATTGGTCAAAGGAGTTCAACCTGTGTCGCATGTCGGTGAGACACTAACCGTGTCTCCCCATTTCCACAAAGCCCATATCGGCATTATCACCAAGAGTCTTCACTACCGGAAATAAATTTTACCGAGTCCAGAAAGCTATCGCTGAGACTTCGCCATGTCGCCAAGACCTCACACCGAAGATCACAAGGTATTTCGAAGAGTTCATCAGTTGGCAAGACTATCACTCTTCGCCAAGACTTCATAACGAGCTCATCATGTTATACCAAACTCCAAACAATAGTTGGCAAGACATATTCTTTCACTGAGATGTTACTCTGAAATCTTCAAGTCATACCGAGTACTGAACAGTCCATCGGTGAGATTTCCCCCATCGGCAAGACTCGTACCGCTCTCCAAGAGGTTACACCGAGACTTCTCAAGTTACACCAAAGCACCCAACAGTCTGCAAGACATTCGTCTTTCGCCAAGACATCATACCGATGCCTTCAAGTCACACCAAAGTGCTCGACAGTCGGAAAGACATTCGTCTTTCACCAAGACATCACACCGAGCACACCATGTCATACCAAGTTGGAAATAATTTTTTGTCTTTCGCCAAGACCTTACACCGAGCAAACAAGTCATCCCGAACACTATCAGCGAGACTCTTCAAGTCGCCAAGACTTCACACCAAAGTCTTTTGTCATCACGAAGGCACTAAGGTAAATCCTTGTCGGCAAGACCTTCATTGATCACTCAGACATCATACTGAAACAAGCCTTTCGGCCAAGGGTCTCCCCAACACCACTTGTGGCTCAAAGTCTTACCAAACACTTCGTTATCAATCGACGAGACATCACCCTGTCGCCAAGACTTCATATCAAACCCTTATGTCACACTGATGACCCGAAAGCAACACTTTCGGTGAGACTTTCATATCAGTAAGACCTTATACTGAAACATTACCCTTTCGGCCAAGTCTCCCCGATATCTGATAGACACCAACTGTCGACCAGACATCTCTCAGTCACCAAGACTTCCTGCCGATGGGAGCAAGTCATACCAATTATCACATCGGCCAGACAGACCAAAGGTCACGCCGATATCGGCAAGACTTCCTATCATCACTGAGACATCATTCCGACAGTCCAAGTTACATCGAAGGATTTAGATGTCGATTTCCAAGACATTCAAAAGGTCACAACGACAGTTCAGGAAACTAGCAAATCGACCAGACAACATGAATGTCACAGCGATCGTGCTTTCTCAGAAGTTTCAGCCTATGAGATTGAGGCATCAATCCCAACAATCTCCCACTTGAAGAAGATCACACAGGCACCTCCAAAGAAACCAGGAACTAGGATCACACTAGCTCCACCAGTTCAGACCCCACAATACTCAAGACACCCAATCAACAAGATTCCACCAATAACAGTCCAAGGGACAATCTGCAACAAAGATCAGGAATCCAACTGCAACTTACTGACCAACAAAGCAAACTGATCACATCCTTCCAGGAAACCACATAGATCTAGAACATTCTCTCATGCTCCATAAAGAATTCTACTCCAACATCCAAGATGTTCACCTTGAGGCAACAATCCTGTCATCTTCCAACATGCCACCTATGGAAGAAGAATACAAAGCCAAGGTGTATAAGCACCATTCCAACAAACACAAGAAAAATATCCTAGTGATATTAGCAACAAGATACTACTACCACTTCACTGTGCTCAAACGCTATACAAAAGAAATTTCAACTTCAAAGCTTCAATCAGAACACAACAGTGAAGTCATTATCTAGAAACAAGATATAGAACATCAACTAGAACAACAATCAGACTGACTGCTTCCATCCAACTGATAAACCCACACGACTGGAAATAGCACCCACAACTCGTGATATTCCATCCAATCTCACATACCTCAAAGGTATCAGCATTAGTAAACTCATGCTGCTCAAAAACAACCCATCAACATCGAATGCAAGCTCCAAGTTCCAACCAGTTGAAGAAGAAAAAACACAACAGGAACTCCTACTGTCCGAGTAATCCAAAGACATCACAAGTCTACCAATTACAACACATAGAACATGTAACCATGTAGTACCAAGGAAGTATCCACAATGACATGCACAACCTGCAACAAACTATTACAGGAAACATTTTTCTCACCACAAACCTTCACGGCCACAGAGAGAAAATATGCACATCATATTCCTATAGAATATCCTCCTACATACACTTCTAACAGCCAGCTGTGTCAAGAATGATCTTCTTCATGACCCAAAAGAAAAGCCTTAACAACATCCATTTGTTCAATCACCAAGATCAAACCAATTTAAAAAACAACATAGATGTAAGCATCTCAAAGAAGATCAAACTAGTTCATTCCCCATTTCAGGAAATCAGCCCATACATTATCTCCTACCATTTCTCATCAGTAAATAACATAACACAAAATATCTAGGAGATAAAAAACTGTACATCTTCCACCATGAATCCTCCAGAACCATTAAACAACAATTCAAGATCCATATCATGAAAGTGAACAAAAACCACATATGAAAAATATAATGGGCCAAATACCTTTTAGATAAACCGCCGAGCAGACCAAGAGTGTGAACGAGAATACTTAGGATTCAAGATATACAAGTCATTATGACTAATCCAAGAGAAATCTCCTCATAGGTCTCTTATTGAACTCACATTCAACCAAGGTGAAGGCTTCTCAGAATTTCTGCTAAAAAACTCATCAAGAGTAACAATCAACAACACCTCTCTCATAAAAGAAAGATAGCCTCACCTTATTCTCCATGTATCCATGAGTGCTAGGAACCGATCATCTCATGCTAAACTTCAACTGCATTATTGCACTATCATGAAGTATCAAGAAAATAATCAAAACACCCAATACACAAAGAATTACTAGACCACTATCAAAGCTCCAATCAGCTGAATCAGGAACTTATCATGACACCATGATCTACATATCCCCTCAGGAGGTACCATGCTTGAAGTGACTTCACCATGGTCTAATGCACAATGCAAAAACTCCAGTGCACCAAGAGTATACCATGAAATAAAATCAAATAGACTGAAAACCAACATCACCTGTCAAGCACCACCAACACCTTAGCCAAAGGCTCCAAACGTCCTCCATGGTTCCAAGATGTTGCACATCTTCAAATAATGTCCATGCAAATGTGAAAGAACCCTCCTGCAGCAACAAGATCCCAAGAAACATCTGCAACACTAAAGAAGACCATTCACCACCATGTGATGAGCCCATAGTCACTGCTAGAGCTCCCACTAAAACGTGACACCCGAGCTCTCCAAGCATCATGACCAACTGATTCAGGTTCCCATAACCGACCATTCAGGTACTCAAGAATATCCATCCTCTCATCTCAAAGCAATCACACCAATGCACAAGTGACCACATACAAGGCCAACTAACAAGTCTGCACATGCAAATAATCAACCTCGTGGATAAAGGTAGTCCACATCCAAGTTATCTCACTGTAGCCAATGGGTAGCTAATCCATCAACCGCATAACTCGTAGATCAAAAACATCGAACACGCAAACCCATCATCACATTGGAAACTGCAACACTGAGATTTCAAAGAGAATAACTATGTAGACAACATGACTCAAACACCAGATCATGCCAGATCTGATTTGCCAATCATGTCCACAACGAGCACCATAATCAAGAAACCCACAAGCATCACCACAAGAATGCTGAGTGAAAAATAACATACCAACACTCCCATGCAAAGAAGAAATCACACCTTCTCAAACCATGCACAAAGCATGCATGTAGAACTGCAACTATCTCATCCAACAACACCCCAAAAGTTAGGCTCTAGAAAATAGCTTATCAACAGCTCCACATAACCACAAGTTTTTCTTAACCGTGTAAAACCTGCAAAACAACTGAGCCATGCAAATACAAAACATCATGAAAAAAAAATCAGCAGTTCAAGAAAATCCAGGCCCCTTTCAGGAAAAACCTAAAACCACCAACATGTACATGCATCTGAGAAAGAGAGAAAAGGCTATTGCAGAAGATTGCAAATCATCTAATGATTAACTTCATAGCCTTTATGTATTTGAGGTTAATAGGAAACTGTGCCTTCCAACACCAAGAAACACCCCCTAGCATAAGCACTCTCTTCCATTGCTGAGAAACAAACTAGGCTTCTTCATATCATCAAGGAACCTCTCAGACAGACACCCAATATGAAAGCTTTACTGCTACATAGCCACAAAGCAAGTAAATCCGCCTCATACACCAAGGTTATACTACTACCAATTAGGAGACATAGATCACAACATAATCAACTCCTTTTTACATCTCCACCATCCTTCAAGCTGCGTACTGTCTCCGAATATCACAAGACTTCCACTCACCAAAGGATCAATACATCAGTCCATTCCTCCAGATTTCCTCCAGCCCAACAAACTGAGAAATCTTCACAGGAGAAATACCCAGAACCAGCAACCAGAAGATGGCTCTGATACCACTTGTAAGGGAAAGGGGAGGGAATCTCATAGAAACCTCCATAACAGTAGTGCCTTCGGTAACTTTCATTTCGATTAGGTTGCCTCACAGACACATTCAACTATGTCCTAAAGCGAAAACAGACACATTTTATTTCCCACATTGATCCTTCTAAGAGAAGCACATGTAAATTCATCAACATGCATTAACAGATTCTACAACAAGAATCAACACACATGAAAGATAAGACAAAAACCAGAACAAACAGATTTACGTGGGGAAAATCCTTTCAAATAAAAAACCCCACACTCCAAAAATTGAGCCATTGTATTATTCAGCAACAAACAATTACAATACAATTTCAGGCTCATAGCCTTTTCAGAGATTACATCTTGTTCATTCTGGATACAACTGGTAGCAACTGATCACTCAGTACATAGGAGAGAGTTTGGCAGCATAGCCCTGCCTCTGCTTTAGCCTCATGGCCTCAACATTTCAGCCAACCACTTGACTCTCTCTCTTCTTCTCTTTAGCTCTTAGACTCCTTGCATAGAACGTCCAATGCATACATCTATACAATCGTTCTCTACAGCCTCTATGAAATGGTTTGATTCCAATTGTTGAATCACAACAGTCGTATCAAGCAGCTCAGCATCATAGATGTTTCCACTTCCTTGCATGGAAGATAATGTGTCCAGGTTACACCACGTAGGACAGCCTTTCACTCGGTCAAAGGCATTCAACTTGTGTCACATGTTGGTGAGACACTAACTGTGTCTCCCCAATGCCAGAGAGCCCATATCGTCACTATCGCTAAGAGTCTTCACTATCGGCAAGATATTTTACTGAGTCCAGAAAGCTATCATTGAGACTTTTTTATGTCGCCAAGACCTCACACCGAAGATCACAAGGTATTCCGAAGAGTTCATCAGTCGGAAAGACTATCGCTCTTTGCCAAGAATTCATAATGAGCTCATCATGTTATACCGAACTCCAAACAACAGTCGGCGAGACATATGATTTCATTGAGATGTTACTCTAAAATCTTCAAGTCATACCGAGTACTGAACAGTCACCAAGAGTCATACCGACAACCATCGGTGAGAGTTCCCTCATCGGCAAGACTCATACCACTCGCCAAGAGGTTACACTGAGAACCTGATAGTCAAGAAGACATTTGTCTTAAACCAAGACATCATACCGATACCTTCAAGTCACACTGAACTGCTCGACAGTCGGCAAGACATTCGTCTTTCGCCAAGACATCACATTGAGCACACCATGTCATACCGAGTCGGCAAGAATTTTTTGTCTTTCGCCAAGACCTTACACCGAGCGAACAAGTCATCTCGAAGACTATCGGCAAGACTCTCCAAGTCGCCAAGACTTCACACCGAATTCTTTTGTCCCTGCGAAGGCACCAAGGTAAATCCCTATCGGTGAGACCTTCATTGATCGTTGGGACATCATACCGAAACAAGCCTTTCGGCCAAGGGTCTCCCCGACATCGCTTGTCACTCAGAGTCTTACCAAACCCTTCGTTACCAATCGGTGAGACATCCCCCTTTCGCCAAGACTTCATATCGAACGCTTATGTCACACTGATGACCCAAAAGAAACATTGTCAGTGAGACTTTCATATCGGTAAGACCTTATACCAAAACATAATGCTTTCGGCCAAGTCTCCCCGATATCCAATAGACACCAACTATCAGCCAAACATCTCCCAGTTGCCAAAACTTCCTGCCGATGGGAGAAAGTTATACTGATTATCACATCAGCCAGATAGACCAAAGGTCACGCTGATATCAGCAAGAATTCCTATCATCGCTGAGACATCATTTCGACAGTCCAAGTTACGTTGAAGGTTTTAGATGCTGATCGCCAAGACATTCAGAAGGTCACAGCAACAGTTCAGGAAACTAGCAAATTGGCCATACAACATGAATGTCACAGTGACTGTGCTTTCTCAGAAGTTTCAGCCTGTGAGATTGAGGCATCAATCCCAACACCATTGTGGGTGACAGGATCAAAGTTACAATTTCTATCACAACCATATGGGATATTTTGTGTATCCGTATGACTTGGGGTGCCCAGCATTTTGATGAAGAAACGATGGAAATTTTTGGGAAAAAAGAACCAAGAAAGGAAGCTTTTATGAGGAAGAAACAGAGGAAAGGATGAAGAGAGATCATTTTTCTTTTGCTCTTGCGCAAAAAAATTTCGAGAAAGACACACAGACTATGTTCTCAATGTTCGCCTAGATTTATGGCCTTAATGATGATGAGGAAGTCCATCCGTTCCAAATGTGCTTGGATTTTATGCTCAAGAGGGAGAAGAGTTAGAAATATTATGATTTTGCTAATGCAGTAGTAGGAGGAATGATAAAACAGTTGAAGAACTATGATTCTAAGTATAAATTCAAGTATTCTTCTTTCTTAGCCCATTTGATTTTGCATCAAAATTATAAGTTTATGGAGAGATTTTTTCCAGTGTCTAGGTTCAATGCAATGGGTTTATGTTAGCCAGTTTCTGTATGAACCTATGTGCTTTCAAAAACATACAATTACTATTGGTTTGTGGATTATTTTTTTAGGATAGTACTTCAAGATTTTCTCTCACAACCTATGGGTCATTTCTCTACTGAAATCTTGCAATGGATGAGAAATCTGCTGACCCTGGTGGATTATTTCCTAGGAGAGGATTTTACATTTATCAGATTCCATGGTTTTAGCAGAGAGCCTTTCAGACTCCCCATATTTGTAACATATATAGTTTTTGTATTGGAGGCATGCCATCAGGAAACCCTTGCCAACAATGCCTATGGCACTAGAAGGAATAAGACAAGGCTATATCCAATCCCTTTCAACATTGCCAATAGTCAGGTGACACTGGGGAAGCAAAAAGTGGAGGGAGAACTTACAAACCTACTGGAAACCCTAGGCTTGTTCTCATTTGTGACATGTGGGTTTACAATCTGATAAAGAACTTCACTTTGAAACATGAGAGTCAGGAGTATTTTGAATCAATGAGGAATCCAACTCAGGAAAGGCCAGAAGTATACATTGACTTGGCCTGTATACCAATCAAATGACCAAAATGGCTAAATTTCTATGTAGTGCAAGTAGCATATCAAAGGAACCTCCTGATGGGTAACTCCCTCAACACGCAATTGAAGCACAAGGGATGGTTGGAAAGGAAGAAGATAGATTTCTACTGGTTTTGACAACAAATGAGGTCTCTCATTGCCTTGTTTGGAGATTTTCAGCCACAATATTAAAGGTTTGAAGAGATTTACAACCACGAGGCTAATACCAACAATAGCAACCTAGAGACAAGTCATGAGATTGAAGAGGAGCAACTTTCATGCCATACTTCCCATCCTCATGAATCTTATAGGAGAAAAGGCTTGAAGCAAAGGGACTCACAAGCCACATCGTCCATCAGTGCTCAAAGTAAAGGGAAAAGATCCTAATGGTCCACAAGAAGGTCTGCCATGGTTATCGAAGGCCTGGTTTCAATGGGATCGGCCGCCAAAGGATCAAAATGTACCAATTTCGGTCATGCAAAGAGAAGACGAGTCCAAGAGCTAGATGCACCTGATGCATCAGCCAGAGGAGAAGAAGTGGAGTTTTTTCTGCAAGGTGTTTTGACTGCCATGGCCTAGGTAAGTTTTACTCTCTCTCTTTTTCCTACCTCAACATCTCTGGTTACTCCTCTGCCCTCATTTGTGGAAAAGAATCCTCCAACCGTAGACCCTGATCTTTTTGTCTTTAATGAACCCCTAGCCATTTTTAGCAATAAACCTTGTGGGGAAAACCCGCACGCTGAGCGAGCAAAATATTCTTTGACTGCTATTGATTCTTTGATCGCCTTGTCTATGGCCCCCATTGAAAAAGTTGAATCATCCATGTTGCCCATTACTCTAGGTACATTTGCTTCTAGGAAAAAAATTCTCCTTCTACCCATTTCTCTTTTTACCCCAACTGGTTTTCCCCCTACCCAATCACAGTTTAGTATCCCACCTTTTTCCATGATTACGCTACCATTTGCCTCCCCACATGCTCATACATCTGATGTTTCTCCTTTTGTTACCCTTTTTGGTCTCCCTCTAGGTGCTTCCATTGCACCACAAAGCATTGATACCCCTCAAAGTCTCCAAGAAAATTTCAAGGCAACCAAGGGGGCCCGACAAGCTAGAAAGAAAAAATAGTTATTAAAGAACGTTGCACTGCCGGCTACCAAGAGGATTGAAGATTTCTTCAATGAAGAGTGAAACTCTTTGTTGATTACTACTATGAAGCTGCTCGTGTCCAAACTCAAAGGCTAAATGTAGATGGAAGACTATGACATTAGGGCCATGGGTCTAGATTTAAATGAAACTCGCTCGAGTGACAAAGTGGTCCTAGCTAAAGCCAACCAGAAGGTGGTATATACAGATTATGAAAGAGTGGATAGGAAATTGAAGAAGCGCGATGTAGAATTAATGAAATTAAAGGAAACAATGAATAGGCTATAGACATAAATCAAGGCCAAAGATGTTGAGATGGCCCACATAAGGAAAATACAAAATCAACAAGGAGAAGCAACTAAATTTCTCAAGGAGGTCCAAGGTGAACAGGTTCAACTGTGTTCTGAAATTGAAAATTTGAGAGTTGAGCTTGCTACTGAGCACCAGAAAAATACTGAGTACTAGTGTACTCATGAAAACATAAAGAGAGTTGGATGGCATCCAATCCCAAGCTTTCGATAATATGCAAAAGGCCCAGTCAGTAGTAGAGAAGTCAAAACAAGAGAAACAAGAGATTGTGTTCACTCTGTAGGCTCGTGATCAAGATATCGAAAGATTGAGCTTTGAACTAGTGAGTGTCCTTTGGGAGAAGAATCAAATGGAGGAGAATGCAAGAGCGAAAGAGGCCCAGTTATGTTAGGATTTTACTACTGCAAAAGGGTCTAGAACCCTCCCAGTGTTGAAGAAGTTGATATCCATGCACTAGGAATGGATCATCGTTGAAGTTGTTATCCTCAAACCGGCCCTATAGTTTTTGAGGGACACTCAAGAATTAAACAGAAAGGTTGGCCCACTGGCCAACCAAATTTTGCAGATATATGCTCCTTGAGTAGTGGAATCACAAAGCATGATTTCCATGTTGTGTGTATCCACTGATGAGGCCCTAAGAAGTGAAAGAACTTTGGATCAAAGGGTTGCATCCAATAAAGAAAACAAATTCATCAACTACCACAAGGTCACAACAAGAATCAAGGATTGTTAGGTAGCATTGAACAAGAGGGTCGACAAAATCAAGAAGGATTTCACTATCAAGAATAGCTTCAGGTTGCCTCCCTTTCTTTCACCAAATGAAGATGTGCTATCAATTGAGCAGATCACAGATGCAATCAGACATAAGGTGTAGAATTTTAGAAAACTCCTAGGTTTGAGTGCGATGCCAACTATTAATGATGTCGAGCATAAGATATTTCCCCTTTCTTGTCTCTATAATCAACTTGGGGTGGTTTCAACAAGATGGGGATTTGTTTCCTTCAAAGAATTCTTTGAGATAGATCAAGCACATAAGGTCATTTGTGATCTTTTCTGGCCGACTGATGTGGATTGGAAGGTGAAGCATTCCACTTTCCTCAATCTCCAAGAACAACCAGAGGTCTAGGTTCAAGCCTCCACAAGTGAAGGCCCCCTGTGAGTCACCAGAACTGTGAAGCATTCTTGCCTTAACTATTTTTTGTTTTCAAGTTTTATATGTTTTTGGCTTCAGATGTGTCCACACTCAGATCAAAGTGTTCCCAAAAGGCACACAATGTTCCAGGTGGTGGCTGTGTGGTTTTTTCTTATTGATTTCCTTCCTAAGAGAGGGTCGTGACACATGTCAGCTTGATAGAGATTTTCTCAAGGATGATTTTAACAAATCTAAGAATCCCCGCCTGCTTGACACATCATCTCTTCACTACGGGTAGTTTGTGCTTTTAAGAAGCAATCATTTTTGAGGTTTGTTAGAGCATGCTGGGTTTTTTGGTTTTCAGGATATGAAATTTGAGTCGATGCTATTGAGCCACATGATTGGTCAACTAGAATTTTTCCATGCTAATTTTAAGATCTGATTATTTGTAGATAACAATCTTTGCTAAATATCTAAAGGGAATTAATGTGGCAGTTGGGAATTAATGAACAAAGATTGCCATGACCTAACTAAAGATCTACAATCATATAGCATTAATGACCTTTTTAATTCTTTGTAAATCTCTCGCAGCCTGAATTACACTAATCCTTTCCAAGTTATCAAAACTCATGTGACACATTCTTCTATGCCATAACCAACTGTCATTAATCTAAGTCATAAAGCATTCCATCAACACACTTAAGTTGATAGATATTTCCTTCAGATTTCTTTCCTACAACAATCAATGTTCTAGATCCTTTCTGGATCTCACACCTCTCATCCTTAAACACAAGATCATATCCTTTAATATACATCTGACCAACACTCAAAAGATTATGCCTTAATCCCTTAACATAGTAGACATCATCAGTATTATGCTTTCCATCAAAACTTACTAAACCTATCCCACAAATTTTAGCACCAGTATCATCTCCAAATATAACCAAGCCTCCATCATATTTTACAAGTTTAATAAACTTACTTTTATCACTAGTCATGTGATGTGAACAACCATTGTCAACAACCCAATAGTTATTTTCATGTTTCACATGTAGGGAAGAGATAACAACACCTTTAGTTTTCTCCTTCTCTGGAGGGCTTTCCTTCTCCTATTTTTATGAATTAGAAGAATTAGATTCATCCTTTATAGCCAAGAACAAGAATTCATTGTCATCAGGATCTTCATACTTAGAATCTTCATCAAATATACTAGTATTCTCATTCACATAATATGCCCTGTTAATATTCTTTCCTTTCTTTCTTTCTCATATCTTTGTTTATTCCTCTGTGATCTTTTTGGATACATTGCAACAAAATCACCTATTTATCCACAACTAAAGCATTTAAAGGGTAACTGTGAAGCATTTTTTCCTTAGGGTATGTGCGGGATCATGATGGGTCAAAGATGGCGATATGATTGGTATGTGTAGGGTATGTGGCTGACAATTTTTTCTTCACCCAAAATTAAGGAAACAAAGAGGGTTTTTAAAGGAGATTCTCAGCTTTCCACCAATATAAATTATGCTTTACTTTGAATTAAATAAATAATTATTATTCATTTTCTATTTGAATTATGACTAAAGTCTTGATTGATAGGCTAATTGAAAAGAATCTATAGCTTTCAAACGGTATCACATTTTTTGAATCCGAAACATGCATCACATTCTATGATTCACATACTATAGGATTAAAAAAATGAATTTCATGAAGTTTTGACCAAGTTAAATTGGTTACACATATGAGTTTTTATATTTTTTAAAAGTTGTAATAAAAAATTCATAATTAATTATTTACTTGGAAAAAAATTACAAAAAAATATGCATCACATCGGGACATGAGTCCTCTACTTATATCTAAAATATTATAAAAAAATATTATCATTTTATTGTGGTTAGGGTGGTCAGACAGACACCTACTTCTTATTTTTCAATGAAATTTAAGTACTACTGCATTAAAATTTCAAATTTTCACCAAATAGATTAAAACCCTAGTAGTTTAGAAACTACATTCAATTTTATACAGATTCCATTCTTACATATTTTTGAAATAATATCGATAACTTATTATTTTTTTACGTCAAGTTGCATAACTTTGATTTTTTTGAAATTTTTGCCACTTAAGGGCCTATTTTTTCCATGATGATCTTGCACATAACCCTTAACTATTTTTTATTTTTGGCTTTTATATGTTTTTGGCTTTGGATGTGTCCATGCTCAAAGAAAAGTGTTCCCAAAAGGCACACAATGCGCCACATGTTAGTTGCATAGCTTTTGCTTATCGCTTTCCTTCCTACGAGAGGGCCATGACACGTGTCAGCTCAACAAAGATTTTCTCAAGGATGATTTTTAGAAATTTGAGAATCTATGCCCGCTCGACACGTCATCTCTTCACTGTGGGCAATTGGAACATTTAAGAACTAGTATTTTTTGAGGATTTTTGGAGCATGGTGAGTCTTTTAGTTCTTAGGATAGGAACTTTGAGTCAGCACCATCGAGCCACATGATTGGTCAACTAGACTTTTTCTAGGCTATTTTTAAGATCTGATTATTTGCAGATAATGATATTTGCCAAATATCTAAAGGGAATTCATACGGTAGTTGGGAATTAATGAGAAAAGATTGCCATGACCTAACTAAAGATCTACAATTAGATCATGAGCTATCAAATTCCAACATCTAGTAGCAATTATTTCTGGAATGTGGTGGTGGTTCTCTCTATTTTTTCAGCTATAAATGGGAGGCAGAAACAAAAATGATTTTTTCCCCAAGTTCTAAGTTCCAGTTTCTTTTTCTGAAGAAATTTTTTCTTTAGTTTTCTTTAGGTATAGAAGTATTTTCAGAAGTAATTGGTAGAATAGTGCTTTTCTCTAGCATGTTATCTTGTTTAAACTCAAACTATTATCAAATTGGCATCCAACCTTTGTTTTCTAAGTTCATTTGATAGTCAAGCATGAACTATTCAGAAGAAATCCTTGAGATTGTGCATGTTATGGCCTTTATCAAGTTCCTTCTTTATGCTTTTGTTTAGAATGAAACACTGTGTTAAGCTGAATTCAAGTAGTTTGAGTAGTTGATTTCCATGTTGTATCCTTATATGGTAAGATAATAACTTATGGAAATTAGACTATGTCTGTTGAGCTTCTCTATTTTCCTAAAGGGTTGTTGTTTTTCATATTATGATGTAAGAAGAGAGAGAGTTTATACAATTTATGAATCTTTTTTTGTTAACCTCAGAAATCTTTATGCTTGATCAGACCTTAATGAACACTACCTGCAGGGAGATTTGAAAGACTTCACTATGCTTGTATTTAGCCTTTGTTGTTCATTCTCTTCCCAACAATGAAAGGTTGTTGCGTTCTATGTCTAATATATCATTCAGAGGAAAGATTGGGTTTGAAATTTTGTAAAATATTTGGCACATCGCCATTTTTTATGTTTTACGCTTACATTTCCTTTTACCCTTTTCTCCAAAACTCATAGAAGAGTCAACTTTCTATAAAAATCTTAGAGGTATTCAATGAGGCATAAATCAGTCCCCCACTCACTGAATTTCCCATAAGGCTATCAGAGAGGTGCAAGATTTGATGATCAATAGTAACTTACCTTCATAGTTAATGAATTCTTACCTCATCCTTCTCACAAAGTTAGCTTCTATTTCATCACAATTTTCTTCATCCAGATCTTCAACTTTTGTAGCCTTAAAAACAATTTCTAATTTGCATCCATTCCTCAGACTCAGCTTCCTCATCTCATAATATGTCATAAATCCCAACAACAGATCTTTAGTGTAGGTCTTATAATCTATACTCTATTCAATAGCACACACCTTCTCACTATAAGCATCAAAGAGAGTTCTAATAATATTCTTTACAATTTTGGTTTCATCTATAGTAGCACCAAGTCCTCACATTCTAGCCACTATCTCATCTAGCCTCTGTACATAAGCTTTAACTTTCTCATATTCAGACATATGCAAAAGCTCAAACTATGTCTTTAGATTTTGAGCCTTAATCAACTCGAAATGTACTAGACTATTCTTCAAAATGTACTTCACCTTATTGTTCACTTTGTATGCTTTGATCTCATCAGTCATACTTGGACCATTAGCAGGAGGAGTGTAAGGATTCTTGTAAGCTTTCTCCACATCATATCTGCAATACTCTAGATATTCTTCCATCAATATTTTCCAGATACCATAGTTAGCTCCATCAAACCTCAGATAAACATAAGTCATTTTTCAACCATCCCAAACCTTCCTCAAGTAGTTAAGCTCTTCACCAAGGAACAAAGCTCTGATACCAATTGTTGAGCAAGACAACTGAGAGGGGGGATGAATCAGTTGTCACATATTTAAACTTTAATTCATTCACCAGACTTAATCCTTAACACTGCTTAGTAGATTAAACATTAAATACTAGTGCAAAAATTGAAAACATCACATAAACACAATAACACCAGATTCACATGGAAAACCCAATAAGGGAAAAACCATGGTGAGGATTAACTCACAATATAGATAATATAAAAATGATTACAAGAGGCTCATTTCAAAAACAAGGACTCACTATCTAACAAGGCTAACATCTCGGAGGGCTCACTGCCATAGAGATACAAAGAAGATAAAGAAGACTTGTTACAGAGGGAAGATAATATCAATGCAATAGAGAAATCCACAATAATTCATTCAAACCACTTGTAGACATGCACAAATCATAGAGTGCACCATCAACTCAGTGCTTCCAGAAACTAAACATTTAGGCTTCAAAATGATCTACCATTCTAGCATCATACACACACAATGATTCACATTTATCTCTATTCTCTTTTTTCTCTTGTCTCTATTTCCTTTGTTCTCTCCGCTTCTTCTTCTCTAACTCATTTTTCAGTTATACCATCTTCATCTTTGAAACATATCCAAATTTGGCCATCCAAATTCAAATTCAAATTAGGTCGGTGCCAAAACATCCTAGGGAGGAATTAGAATGAGGGAAACACAAACACACGCTTAATAAGGACCCAAATATATCCAACACGCTTCACTAACTCTAAAGGTAGTATTTCACACAAGGTGAGAAAAATCAGTGTAAAACACATAGAAAAATTAAGCATGAACTTTCTAGATACCAAAATTATCTTCAATACAATCAAAACAACTCAACTCTAGAACCACAAGTAATAAAACTTCATCAAAGAGAAAGTTAGACCATCAACATTTCTTCCTGGACCTCAACCAGAAACATAGAAAACCACAGTTAACAACTAGTGAACACAACTCACATTGTACAATGAATCAATAGCAAAAAATCAAGATATAGCAGCTTCCAACAACCATGATCGACATATCTAAACCATACAAATATAGGAGGAAATCTGGAGCAAAACCCATAGCAACCACTGGACATTTGCAACATATCTTCATTACAATTTTCTCAATATCCTAGACATATACAGTTAGTAACCTATATCCATGACACTAATGACAACAACAATCAGTTGATAACTAGTTGACTGGTTGACATCAAGGAGAACAACTTCAATCTTTCCATTCTTGCAACATCAAATACATTTAATTAATAAACATGTATATAATATATAAATATAAAGAATAATATTATGTGTATATATATGATTATATATAAATTTATATTAGCATATATATGTAACTATACTACTCAATACATATATATATATACTACATATATACATATACATAATACCATTTCATTATCTTTATAAAAACACTCATACTCACAAATCCATCGATTGACATATATACATGGAATGCATATATACATACATACATACATACATATATATGTATATATATATATGTGTATATATATATATATATGTATATATATATATGTATATATATATGTATATATATATATATGTATATATATATGTATATATATATATACATACATATATATATATACATACATATATATATATATATATATATATATATATATATATATATATATATATATATATATATATATATATATATATATATATATATATTCCTTAGTCCAATCTGTATTCCCATGCATCTGGTGTTGGTATGTGGTGGCTGATCATGCAAATATTGTACACTCGTAAAACGTCAAGGTTTTTCCCATTGACACGTCAAGGTTTTTCCTATTGACACGTCAAGATTTTTCCTTTAACACGTCAAATGAAAAAAAGACTTTATTAAACCCTAATTCTAGAAGGTTCCAAAAAGCTTCTTATAACCAGCTAAGATGTATGTTGTAGTGTGGTATTCATGAGGTTGTAATATGTTTTGCACTAGATAATAAAATCATTGGGTGGCTAAGTTTTTGTGTCCAGATGTAGCCAATAGTGGGTAAACCACATTAAATTTCTATGTTGATCTCTTTTGTGTTATTCTTAATTCTTATTGAGAACTAGGTTATTTAATTTGCATATAATTGTTAATGTTTGTTGCTCCAATATGCCTGAATCCTAAAAACTTGTATCAGAGATAGGTTTCTTTCGGTTGATTGGCATGAAACCTCTAGATTTGAGTGGGAGAAATGGAAGAAGGAAAATTCAAGGTTGAGAAGTTCAATGGCCAGAATTATTAATTATAAAAGATGCAGATGGAAGATTATTTACATATCAAAAGTATCTATGGAATCCATTGCAAGGAAAAACAAGGAAAGAGGTTACAATGTTCGATGAAGAATGGGAGATTTTGGATAGAAAGGTGCTGGGAACCATTTGGTTGTGCCTAACACCATCTGTGATGTTCAATATAATAGAAGCAAAGACAATAGAGGATCTAATGGAAGCTTTGACTAAATTGTATGAAATCCCCTAAGCCTCAAATAAGGTATTTCTCATGAAGAATTTGTTTAATCTTTAAATGATTGAAGGTGGATCTATGATAGATCATTTAAATTAGTTAAATATGATTACTAGTTAGTTAACTTCTATAAAAGTGAATTTTGATGAAGAGGTGAGGACTCTCTTAGTTTTATGCTCTTATCTTGAAAGCTGAAATAGCTTGGTAATGGCTATAAGTAACTTTGTCTCTAGTTAAAATACATTAATATTTGATGATGTTGTGGGTGTTATCCTTGGCGAGGAAATGTGATGGAAAAATCATAGGTGAGACTTCAACATCGGGTAATGCTTTGATTGTAGAGAACATGGGAAGAACAGAGAGAAGAACAAGCCCAAAAAATCTGGCGAAGTCGCAAGGGAAGCCGAAGAAAGGTAGATCTAAATCTAGAGGAAGAATGGATTGCTGGAACTATGGAAAGCCATGACACTTGAAGAAGGATTGTTAGTTTTGAAAGGGAAAACAAGGAGACATACAACACGATGACAATAAGGAAGCTAATGTTGCAAGTAATAAATTATAGGATTCTTTAATTCTATGTTTAGATAATGCTAATGATTCATGGGTAATAGATTTAGGGGCTTCATTTCATGCCACACCCCAGAGGAAATATTATGTAGATTATGTCTAAGGTGATTTTGGACAGGTATATTTGGGTGATGATGAAGCCTGCCAGATTGTTGGAAAATGAAAGATAAAAATCAAGTTGTAGAATGGAAATGAATGGTTGCTATAGGAGGTAAGGTATGTTCCAAATTTGAGAAGGAATTTAATCTCTATAGACAACTGGGTAGTGAAGGCTGCATAGTTACCTTTTTAGACACAGTCTGGAAGGTCACTAAAGGTGAAAAGGTAGGCACATTGTATTTGTGTACTGGTAATACTTATTATACCTTAGTTTCTACAAAAATAGTTGCTACTGAGATATTTAAAGCACCTGCTATAGGGAAAAAATTAGAATTGTGGAACCATAGACTTGGGCACATGGGAGAGAAAGGGATGGTGATCCTTCACTCAAGAAAGTTGCTACCAGTTCTGAAGCAAATTGAATTGGAGTTGTATGAAAATTATGTTTATGGAAAATAGAAAAGAGTCTGATTTCTCAATGATGGGAAAGAGAAGAAGAGTGATAAATTATAGCTTGTGCATTCATATGTATGGGAACCAGCTCAGGTATCTTTTCTTGGTGGCTCTTACTATTATGATAATTTTTATTGATAATGCAACGAGGAAAACATGGGTGTATTTCCTAAAACAAAAATCAAAAGCATTTGAAACTTTTAAAAAGTGGAAAGCTTTGGTTGAGAATGAGACAGGAAAAGGGTTGAAGTGTCTTAGATATGATAATAGAGGCAAGTATTGCAACAGAGAATTTGAAATTTACTATTCATACAATGGAATCTATAGGCAGAAAATAATTCTTGGAACCCCATAAGAAAATGGTTTGTCTGAGAGGATGAATAGGACCATTATTGAGTGTGTAAGGAGCATGAGATTGCATGCTGGACCACCCTTATACTTTTGGGAAAATGTTGTATATACCGTTATTTATTTAATAAATAGGGGACCTTCAAATCTTTTGAATGGTGGCATTTCAGAGGAGGTATGGATGGGTAAAAAGGTAAACTATTCATTTCTAAGAACCTTTGGTTGTGAAGCTTTTGTCCATGTTGATATTGAAAATAGAACCAAACTTGAGGCTAAGTCTAAAAAATGCACCTTCACTAGATATTGAATAGATGAATTGGGTTATTAGTTATGGGATTATGAAAATCATAAAATCATTAGGAGTAAAGATTTTATATTCAATGAGAAGGTCATGTATAAGGATCAACTACAGGAAAAGAAGCATGAATAGGCCAAAAAGGAATATGTGGTGTTGGATGAGATTCCAAAAAATAAAATGCCAGTGGTACTTGATGCTCAACAATAACAAGTTATCCTATAGAGTCCTGCAACTGTTAGACATTCTACAATGATAACTAGACCTCCAAAAATATTTTCTCCATTGTTATATTCTATATTATTAATTGATTCTAGTGAACGTGAAGGTTATGAAGAAGCAATGCAAGTAGATACCAAAAAAATAGTGGGAGCTAGGCATGAAAGAGGAAGTGGATACCTTGCTACAGAATCACACTTGGGACTTACCCCAATTTCCTACAAGTAAAAGAGTATTTCAAAATAAATGGAAATTATAGGTTGAAGGAAGAAGATGGAGGAAAGAAAAGATATAAGGCCAGACTCGTTGTAAATTTTTTTTCATAGAAAAAAGTTATAAATTTTGATGAAATATTTCTTTGATTGTAAAGATGACTTCTATTAGAACTATTTTAAGTCTTGTGGCTGTAGAAGACTTGCCTCTTGAATAGCTAGATGTGAAAAAAACATTTCTCCATGGGGATTTGGAAGACGAAATATGCATGCAACAACCACAACGACATGAGGTCAAGGGTAAGGAGGAATTTTTGTGTAGGTTAAAGAAGAGTTTTTATGGCCTGAAGCACACACCTTAGTAATGGTATTTGAAATTTGATATTTTTTATGGTTGAACAAGGTTACAAAAGATGTCATTCTGATTATTTTGTTTATTTTAAGAAATTGGGTAATGGTAGTTATATTATCCTATTGCTTTATGTGGATGAAATTCTTGTTGTCAGGCCTAACATGCATCACATTAAAGAATTTAAGCAGAAATTAGAACATTCATTTGATGTGAAGGATTTGTTGGAAGCCTTGCAACATGAGCATGAAGTATGGATGATTGTGTTGCCTGTTCCTATGTTGTCATTTATGTCAACATGGTGATAACTATATGGGAAGTCTGATTGGTTTACCAAAAAAATTTCTCTACCAATAATACCTTTTGTGATGGATTAGTGTGTTGGTATTTGTGTCTCAAATACTGCAAGGTATGATATAATTCTAATCTCTTAACCATATTTTCTTGGCTCATTTAGACAACTATGTCTTGAATCATGAGATAGTTTTTATTGTGAGTAGAAATTTATATATGATAGGGTTTAACTCTGTATCCTACTATTGTTATGTGTGTGGAATATTGTGTGGGAGACTCTTCATTCTACTCAGGTGAACATTCTTATGTTGCGATTTGTTGATAGTCTCTATGTTTTTAGTATGATGTGAAATTAACGTGTTCTCATATCTAGAAGGTATTTGCTTTAAGGATTATTTTTTGGTTTGGAGAGTTGCATTCTATTCTTGGATGACTCAACTTATGCAATATATTATGAAGCCTAGTTATGTTTTATGGATGTTAGCTGACTTGGTATAATGCACTATGTGGATAAAATGTTTAAATCTTATATGGTGTCGATGAAGAAGGTTTTGATTGTTTTTGTGTTCATCTAATTAGGATGACCTAATTGATGAACAAGATGTACTTGTATATATATAAGATGTTTTGAGGAATGAGAGAAGAAAGAGAAGAAGGAGAAGAAACTGTGGAGAAGAAAAGTGTGTGGAAGAAAGGTGTGAGTCTAAATGCTTTATCAATTATGGATCAGTAAATTTTTTTTGAGCGACTGTTGTGTGAGGTAGTACTTCTTATTTTGAGCTTTAGTGGAACTGAACCCTACACATTGTAGGTGTATCCTATCAGTTCGTGAGCCACTATCACTGTATCTTGGTGGTTAGCCATAATTTGTACTCAGACAGTGAGCCTTTTAAGGATAGTGAGTCCTGGCAGTGAGCCTTGTAATATTTTTTTATCCAGATATAATATATTGTGGGTTAACCCTCACCATTTTTTTTCCATTTTGGGTTTTGCTCGTAAAAATCTCGGTCTTCATGTGTATGGTTACATTGACTTGTTTCTATGTTCTCTCTTTCTGATTCAACTATAATTGTTATAATTTTTAAGTAGATTTTATTATGGTTTTATGGAATATTGATTCACCCCTCCTCTCAGTATTTTGAATGTTCAACAATTAGTATGAGAGCTTGGTTTCTTAGAAGAATCCTAACAACTTGATGTAGGTCCCAAAATTTGAGTATGAGAATATTTTCCCTTCGGAAGTAGTCTCTGTCAAATATTTAGAAGAAATGGAAGATCTGAAGGACAAGTTGATGAAAGAAAATGAGTACATTGTAAAGCTACAAATTGAAAGTGTTGAAGCATGTGATCTATTGGTTGAAGGAGAAGAAATCATGTCTTTCCTATGACAACAATTGGATCAGAAGAAAAGAATTGAAGAATGTTAGGAAATTGAAATTCAAAGGAAGATGGATGAATGTATAAAGTTAGAAGAAGTAGAGATCTTGAGATCTAATTTGGAAAAGGAAAGAAGTTTTGAAGAATTTTTTTAGATAAGCTTGGTGATGATTGATGAATTGATTACCTCTCAAAGATCAGAAATGGATAAGAGTAGTTTAGGGTTTGATGAAGGTTAGATTTCTAAAGCAAAGAAATCCATTGGTAAGAAGACGCGGTACAAAAATAGATAAATCAATGAGCTAAGAAGCAATTTCGAAAAAAATCATGTCAAATGACATGATGCTAAAAGGTATTTATCTTTCAATGGTGTTTGTTATTCCTGCAAGAAATTTGGTCATGAGGCAAAGGACTGCAAAATTAAATTGAATGATTATTTATCATTCTCTAGAAAATTTTCTAAGAGCAAGAAGAATGTATATAAAGTTAATCTGTTGTATAAAAGGGGAGATGGAAAGAAAAATATTTTTTTCTATAAGTGCAGCAATCCAAAACACCCTGGTAGTTACAACAAAAGAAAGAAAAATATCTACCTGGCCAAGAAAAATGATCAAATCATTGATCAAGAAGAAGCAAGAAAGGAAATGAAAAGGATTTGGAGAAAGGAATCATTAGTCTTATCTATGTTGACCTTTGGTGTAGATACTCCCATTAATTTCTAAATAAAAATAGTGGTTAAGGGGGAGAAATCATTAGAAAATATAATAAACCCCCTCATCGGTACTTGTGTCATATCATACCAGAAGTATATTTAATGTGGTAACAAGATTAAGGCATTTTTCTCAGTTGCATGTGTGAAGGATGAAGTTTGCAGAATTTGAAAGAATGGAGGTGTACACAATTCTTGAGGCAATCTACCTACAAGATGAAGCATTTATTTCAAAAACATTTGGAATGAAAGGGATAAATTCAGATAATTTTAAATGCTTATGTATTTTTAGAGAAGCGTACAAAGGAAGTTTAGAAGGAAATTCAGAGTTTTAAGTTTTGAAGAAAATATCAAACAGATTCAAAGTGAGCTCTGGAAGTAGGATATTTATACATTTCTTGTTGGAATTTTCAGAGGTATTCCTATTTGCACAATCTTTCACTTTTACTTCTATGGATAATTCAAAGGTTGTGAATAGTGTAGATAAAGTTAGGTTGAAGAGATATTTGAGGAATGTTTCAGAAGAGTCTATTGGTACATTCTCTTGCATCCCTCTGAGAGTGTTTCCTATAGAGGATATATATACATTTGTTTACAACAAGTTAGAAGAGATTTTGTCAACTCAATTGAGCATGCTTTGGGAAAGTGAATTGAAAGAGAGCCATGATGCCTATAGAGTATTAGTTGAGAAAAAGTTGCATGTTTGGAGGAAAGTTCCCTTGTTTGGATTTGATAAGAAATTGTGTCACCAAAAATTGTACTCTTGAAGAAAGAGACAATTTTGCAATAAATTAAGTCCTACTTTAGACACCTTGCATCAATCCCCTCTTAAAAACTACATTTATAGCCTCCTAATGCTCATGATTTTGGACTTTAAGGCCTATTTTACTCATAAACCACTTAAATCCTAAAAAACAACATTCAAACCACTCAAATTTTGTGAAAGCCACCAAAAAAATTCCTGGTGGGACTAAGTCACCCAAGGTGATGACTTAGTCTCTTTTGGGGTATTTTCCACTTTTGAGCGAGAAAATCTTTGACCTAATTCAAAAATTTTAGGGATGTTGGCCTATGAAGTTAAAATAATGAGTAATTCTGTGTTAATGCCTATAAATACTTTTTTTAGGTCATTTTTCACATCTCTTAGTCATTTTACAAAGAAAAAATCAAAAGTCAAGAGCAAAATATTTTTCACAAGAAGCCTCATTAGTCTTTCTACAATGCAGTTGAAGCTTTAGGGCAGCAAAATAGGTTTTTTGTAGGTCTTCAAGCTCACTTTTGTTCAAGATCTCACATTTCAAAGGGTTGATCATGGATGCCTATGGTGAATCATGGAGAAATCTAGGTTGAGGAGATGCAACTAGCCATCAAATCAAACCTAAAGACTTGTTTTCAAAGTGATCCCATCTTCCATTTTCTCTCTATCTTCAGACTCAAGGTTTGCATAAAATTTCCATGTCATTTTCATTCATTTGTAATGTTGTAGGGTTTCATGGATTGAGAGCTTGCATCATTCAAGTTCCATTTTCTTATCTTATTCTAGCACATTAGAATAGGATTTTGTCTCATTTCAACTTTTCCTAGTCTTAGAAACACATAAGGCTAGGGTTTTATGTAGATTTTATCTCTCACAAAGTTTAAATACCAACTAGGGGTTTGATTGAGTAAAACCCCTCATTAGAAAACAAATTATTTTTTGTTTTGTAGGGTTTTTCAAATATTCAGATCTAGATTTCTGTCAAAAAGCAGAGTGCAGGTTGTGGGCTTCTATTTCCACTTTTGGATTTGTAGAAAATCCAAAGTGGACTAAGTCACCCATAGTGGCGAAATATTCCCACTACACTGATTTTTCAGATATTTTTACAATTTTAGATACACACTTGGCAAAAACAACTTTTTGGGCAGTTTCCCCGATCTGGGACTAAGTCGCCCAACTTGGTGTAAGTGTCCTAGTTGGCTTAAAAATCAAAATTTCCAAAGTTTCAAAGGTCCTTGCAATCCCCAGTCAGCTCTTCATTAGATTTTAGGTGCATGGTTTCTATCTTGCATCTTTATTTTGTCATTTATTGTATTTGTTTCATCTTTCTGCATATCACAATGTGTTTTGCAGAATTTTGTATTTCTTAGGTTTTGCATCATTAGATCATTTTATTTTCAGATCAGTGCATTAGTACATCATAATTAGTCATATTAAATCTCATTCACATTAAATTTGAGTGTAGACATTTGCATTTTGGAACCCTCCCATTTCTAATTTTAGGTGAAAAACTGTAGAAGGAGCTCAAGCAGTGTGGGTAATCCAAAATCACTGTCCACATAAATATATTTGAATAGTGTTGAGAAGAATTCATGATGAATCTCTATGGATAGATGAGGCTATTTTTGATTTCCAGTGAAGTTATTAGAGATTTATTTGGTTTGTGTTCTTCTAGACCAGTTCCCAAACTAAAGGCTATGTATGAGAAATAAATAATTAAGGTTACTAGTGAAAATTCTAAAGGGAAAGAGATTAATTTGAGATTGATTGTTGATCTACTCATAAGGTATGCTTCTATGGTCATCGGTCACAAAGTTTGTATCCCTAATAATGACCTTACAATTTCTACTGTTGTTGTGCATACTTCTGTGATTTGGTTAAAATAGGTATGAAATATGACTTGTGTGAATTACTTTGTATACATCTTTTGAAGAATTTAAAGGAGATCAAGAAGAGTAAGAAGAATACATTCTTGTATAGAAATTTGGTTGGTTTTTTTTTTTGAGAGAATTACCGGTAATAGGAAGGATAGAATGTTCAAATTTAGAGCCCATTGCCTATCAAATCAGCAACTTCATGATAAATCCTGGTAGTTCAGATGCACAAGAGACTGCCCTTATTGCATTCTTTGGAAAATTTTAGATGATGATGAACATAAGGTCTAGGATTCTAGTAAGTGTTAAGGAAAGCTACTTGAAAAGCATAAATTTTCTTGTGTACAAATTTTTGTCACATGGAAGTAGTTGAATCAAGGTTAGTTTGGATATCTGAATTTGATTATGTAGTGTCAGAGGCTAAAGTTGATAATTATGCTAAAATTATCTTGGAAAGCCCTAAGAATCTCAATGTAGAAGGTACCTCTAGTAGCCTCACTAGAACATGGAAGAAAAGGAAGAGTTTTGTTAAGTAAGAAGTTGCAGAAGGAAGTGATCATCTTGAACATGACAATGAAAGAATAAATATTCAGAGATCTTTTGAAGAATTGCAAAAGGGTATTCCTGATGATAAATTTGATTCATCTATTTCTCTTGTGGAGAATCTCTATGGCATGATTAATTCTTTGAAGGTCTACATCTCCAAACTTGAAGTGTTTGTTGGAATCAGGTCTGATGAAGGAAATTTGGAAGATATCAATGGAAAATGTGCACATGCACATATTCGAGTGGTGAAGGAATTAGTGAGTGTACAAGGTTGTGAAGAAGAGGCACATGAACTAATTTATTTTTTCCTAGATTGTTTTGGCAGTACACTAGATATGAGAAAGGAGATAAGGATGAGTGAGTCCCAGTTGAGCACTTAGGAAGATACATATATGTTAGCAGAAGATAAAGATAATCAGAGGTGGTCATACACTATGTAGCTCTAGGAAAAAATATTTTCTCTGTAGGATCAAAGGAGAGATGTTATCAAGAATTTTGTGGCACTCGGAGACATGATTAAACTTAGACATACTTCTTTTTCTAGTGCTCTTGGCTATATTGGTGAATTTTTAGAGATTGAGATTAGTCCCAATACTTTAAAAGATGGTGTAGAGTCCTTAACTAGGCTTGAGCTATTTTACAAGAATCTTGTAAGTGCAAAAGGTTCATTGGAAGAATGTAAAGCATCATGGAAGGCTATCCTAGAGATTCTTAGAGGTTCTTCTTTGGGTTAGTTCAAGTTTGTGTTCATATATTTTTTGTTACACTTTGATGCATATATACATATATACGAGACCCCTTCCTTTGTCATTGATGTCAAAGGGGGGGAGATAAATAGATGAGGAGAGATAAAGAGATGGAGAGATAGAGAGACAAAGGAAAATTTTCTTTGTTAAGAATAGTTTTGATAGGGGGAGTATTCAGAGTATTTAGTTGTGGTATACTAGAATTTTTTTTTGTCATGCATGTTGCAATCAATGCCAAAGGGGCAGATTGTTGGAAGCCTTGCAACATGAGCATGAAAGATGGATGGATGTGTTGGTTGTTCCTATGTTGTCATTGATGTCAACATGGTGATAACTATATGGGAAGTTTGCTTGGTTTACCAAAAGTTGTTCTCTGTCAGTAATACCCTTTTGTGATGGATTAGTGTGCTAGTATTTGAGTATGAAATTCACCCCAACACTTGATATGACTAATCTCTTAAACATGTTTTCTTGACTCATTCAGACAACTATATCTTGGATCTTGAGATGCTTTTTGTTGTGAGCATAAAGTTATCTTTGAAAAAGTTTAACTCTATATCCTACTATTATTCTATGTGTGGCATACTATGTGGGAAACTCTACATTCTACTAAGGTGAACATTCTCATTCTATGATTTTGTTGATAGTCTCTATGTTGGTAGTATGATGAGAAATTAATGTGTTCTCAGATCGAAAAGACATTTTATTTGAGGATTATTTGTTGTTTTGGAGAGTTGTGTTCTAGTTTTGGCTGACTTAGCATATGCAATATATAATGAAGACTTGTTATGTTTTATGGATGTTAGCTGACTTGGTATAACACACTATATGGATAAAATGTTTAAATCTTATATGGTGTCGATGAAAAAGGTTTTTCTTATTTTTGTGTTCATCTAATTAGGCTGATATAATTGATGAACAAGATGTACTTGTATATATATAAGATTTTTTTACGAATGAGAAGAGAGAGCGAAGAAGTAGAAGAAAGTGTGGAGAAGAAAAGTGTGTGGAAGAGAGGTCTAAGCCTAAATGATTTATCAGTTTGGATCAGTATAGTTTTGTTGAGCGACTGCTATGCAAGGCAATACTTCTTATTCTGAACTTCAATGGAACTGAACCCTGAAAATTGAAGGTGTATCCCATCAGTTTAATCTTTTGGCAGTGAGCCACTATCATTGTATCTTGGCAGTTAGCCATCTTTTGTACTCAGGTAGTGAGCCTTTTAAGGACAGTGAGTCTTGGCAATGAGCCCCATAATATTTTGTATCTGGATATAATATATCGTGAGTTAACCCTCATGGTGTTCTTCCCATTTTGGGCTTTCCACATAAAATTTTTGGTGTTCATGTTTATGGTTGCATGAATTGTTTCTATGTTCTCTCTTGTTGATTCAGTTAGAATTGTGATAATGTTTAAGTGGATTTTACTATGGTTCTACAGAGTACTGATTCACCCCCGCTTTGAGTATTCCAAATTTTCAACAAGATTTGCGTGCAACAAAACAAATCCTTGGTATGAGGATCACATGGGACTGGACAAACAAAAAAATATTTTTGTCTCAAAGTGAATATGTAGAGGTGTTGAAAAGGTTTAACATTCAAAATGAAAATGTAGTTATTACACCTTTTCCTAGTCATTTTAAGTTGACTAAGGAGATGTGTCCAGAGACACAAGAGGAGGAAGAAAAAATGTCTAATATACCATATGCATCAACAATTGGTAGCTTTATGTATGAAATAGTATGCACATGGCCATATATTGCACATGCAATGGGAGTTGTGAGTAGGTATATGAGCAATCCAGGAATGGAACATTACAATGCAGTAAAATGGGTTCTTCGATATTTGAGAGGTACTTCTTCAATGAAACTATGTTTTGGAGGAACAAATTCTACTCTAAAAGGATATGTTAAATTTGATCTAGTGAGTGATATTGATAGCAAGAGGAGTACTACAAGGTATGTTTTTACTATAGGAGGTACTGTAGTTACTCAGATTTAAAGGCTACAAAAGGTTGTTGCACTTTCAAGCACTGAAGCTGGTGCAGGAGCATCTACACCTTTTCAATAAAAGTTCGAATACTTAAAGGTTTATTAGGAGGTTAGTAGGTGATTCTAGGGGTGTTTTGAGACTTATATCTTAAATAAGTTCAATCAAGACCATTTATGCTATGTAATTGGGGAATTTAGAGTTGTAGGTGTCAAGTTGTTAAAAGTTCCACAATAATAAAAAATTGTTGTTAATGTATATTTGTCAAAATGCAATTTATTAGGATATGAAAGGTCAAGGAGTTTAAAAATCAGTTATAGATGTTGGGGAAGGTTTTTTTTATTTGAAAATGTATAAGAATCCTTGCCAAGGCTCGAACAAAGGAGTTAGTTGTTGTGTTGAAGAATTTCCAAACAAAATATAATGTTTTTCTACATAAACTCTATGTTTTTAGAACTTTACAACTATTGTACGATCCCCTACAACCTCCAGTTGCTTTGAAGTTCATGGTATTCAATTGTGGCATGTTTTAAATTTCCAATGAACCCATTTTGAGAGTCTAATACTTTGAATTGTGGGAGTTTTCTTTAATCTTTTGTAACAGTCTATTTTTAGAGTGTTAAGGGTTTTGATTGTAATTTAAAACATGTATTATCCATTCCAACTACTATCCTACCATGTTACTCAGTGGCATGGAATGTTATATGTCAAAGTAAATTGTCATATGGCTTAGACAATAAGGAAAGCAAGTTGTATGTAATGGAAGTATAACCCTAGGGTCATACATGGTGTTTTCATGATGAAATGAAGGAACCAAAGTAGGGTTTTGGAAAACTATTGATAGGACTAGTCTTGTGATGGATTCTTAAGTTTGTGCAAAGTAAATGAAAGGTGTTTGATGTATTGTTTTGGTATGAGAAGCCTGGGTAGTGTGAGATTGAATAAATCCTTGTGTTTTGCATGATAAAGGAGAGTTTCATGGTGCAGTGTTCTAGAGGTTTGATATTTGTGAAATAATGATGGATTTTGTAGTTTTGGGTCACAATTCAACTCTTTCAAGTGATTTTTGGTGAGTTTTAAGGGTTTAGGAGGTACTTACTTCATTAAATTCGCCTAATTGAGTAGTCCTAAAATAGGGCATTCTAAAGGTTTTCTAGTTTGTGTCAAAGAAGTCTTGGTGAATTTGTTGGGATGTTGTATGGGGTGATGTTATGAGTCTCAGAAGATGTCAAGAAGTTATTTGAAAGGCCTTCTCTAAAAGATAATGTGTAAGGATAAATTTTGAAGGCTACAATCCTTAAGGTGTGAGGTTGGATCAAGTTGAGAGTTTTGTGTTTTAAGGGTTGATTTCTTGTTGAAGTCTGACCAGTTTGAGTCTATTTGGTTTTTCCACCACCTTGTGTTGCATCAGAAGTTGAGTATGTTGTTGCTATAGAAGCTAGCAAGGAGATGATTTGGTTACAAAATTTTCTGGAGGAATTGGGACAATGACATAAAGATATCCCTTTGTACACTAAAAGCTAGATTTCCATTCATCTTGCTAAGAACTAAGCTCTACATTCAAAAAATAAGCACATACAACTCAAATACCATTTCATCCAGTCAGTTTTGGAGGATGGACAATTGAAGCTGGAGAAAGCTCACATAAGTGAGAATATTTTGGATATTCTTAGAAAGGTAGTTACATGGAGAAACTAATTTTAAAATCAGTTTCTTTTGGCCTTCATGACTGATAATGGTGGATATAAGAAACCATCCAGACATATAATCCAATGGGAGCTGAAAGTGCAGTGGTGTAATCTAGGATTAGTCTCCAAGTGGGAGATTGTTTGGTGTGTATCATGATTAGTATCCAAGTGGGAGATTTTTGGTATGTGGCGACTGATCATGCAAATACTATACACTCATAATACATCAAGGTTTTTCAAGCTGTCACGTCAAATGAAAAATGACCTTGTAAAATCCTAATTCTAGAAGGTTCCAAAAATCTTGTTACAACCGATTAGGATGTATTTTATGACATGGTATTCATCAGGTTGTAATTTGTTTTGCACAAGATAATAAAATCAATGGGTGGCTAAGTTTCTATGTATGCATCCCATATTGTGTGAACCACGTTCAATTTTTTTGTTGATCTCTTTTGTGTTATTCTTCATTGTTATTTCTCGGTTATTTAATCTACATATAATTGTTAATGTTTATTGCTCTGCTCTGCCTAAATCCTAACATATGGGTAATCCATCCATGAGCATGTATAGGAAAGTCTACCTATGTATACTCATGTACATATTCACTCATATGTATGAGTTTACCATAGACACATACATATATACACATATATGTATATATATATATACATTTTATGCATATATCTCATTGACATAACAATAAACACACAAGAAAGGACTTCCACTTAACATCAAGACTTCATCACATACCTCATTTCAAACATTCATTAAACAAGATCATAAATCAATATAAATATACATAACTAAACTGAAGATCACTTACCATCTACTTGACTAGCTTGACTCAACTAAAACCAACTAGGGCGTGAGTTTGTGAATACTCTGTAAGGTTGAATTATAAGTGACCATACCAAGTTCTTCTCATGAGTGATACTTCCTATCTCTTTTGAAGGTTTGAACGTATTCTTGCATTCAACTTAGTTCACCATAATAGTAGTTAGCCAAATCAATACATTCATATGAATCACATATATTTCATATACAGAATCATCATAAAAAAATAAATAGAATCAAATAATAATTCATCATATTTCCATCATAATTCATATGTATATAAAACACATTCACATTTATTAAACCAATTTACCAAATAAGGTAATAGTAAATAGGTAATAACACACATGGTGTAACATATTTCCCCTTGGGAATCATCATCCCTGGTGATTTTTAAGTATCAAATAGGACCATAGCATAAAGCATGATGAGCCTAGTTTTTGCTTCAATTTTGTGTAGAATCTATAGTTTATTTGTTGGCATTTGTCATGGACATTGATGTTAAATGTTGATATTTTCATAACGTTTCCCTCAAACCATAGACATTGGGCTTAAATCCTATCTCTGCAAGTTTTAATGACATTGGCATATTATGTGGATTATCTATATTGATTTTACATGTGGTTAATGAATGTTCCTTAAGGTGGTTATAAATGTGTAGTTATTGTGCGTATTGACATTGCCATGCAGATTTAATTTAAAGATGTTAAGTTGAGGAAGACACCGCCAGATGGGCATGCACCATAACGTCCAACAAAAAAACTTCTCAAGGTTAAAGGAGGTTGATGGAAGAATATTCCTCATGCAACCAAATGTAACCTCCTTGTAGTGGAATTTAATGATTGAGCATGCACAAGAGTTACTGATGTGCTAAATCTTCATTTGGACCTGCATGTATGACCAGATTCCATGCACGCGTAACCACCATTGCTCCATTTTCTCAGTTTTCCCTAAATGGTGTCCTCCTAGTCGTGGAGTTGACTGCCTTGTTTAGCTAATAGTATAAATAAATATCAGATGCTCCTTCTTCAGGAGGTTGCACGATTTGATATTGTACTTGCAATCACCTATTTTTAGTAATACATATACATTACTCTTTTGTACTCATGATTTATAGTGAATAAAATAAAGTTCTGAGTTTGAGCATCTGAGTTCTCATTAGTTTTAGAGGATACTTATCCAAGGGGGCCCACTTGGTGAGTAATCCATATTCTTAGTTTAGTATTAGTTTAGTATTACTTACTCTTTAGTAATTAGTTAGAAATTTGGCACCAACTGTTCCTGCAGCCACTAGAATTCCATTATGTGACTATTCCTGTAGCCAAAGCAGACATAGTAGTGCCTTGTTTGTTGCTTAGATTTTCATTCCTATTATTCATTTTAGTTTGATGTAGTTGTTGATTGATTATTGGTATTTATAGTATTCCCTTCTAAGAAATTTACTTTCAGCATTGATTGTTCCTTAGCTGTAGAATGAAATGGCTACTTTGAGTTCCTAGTGCACATACTGTGCTGACCCATTTCAAGTTCACATCTCTAGGTTGAAAAGTTAAATAAACCTTCATGATGATTGAAATAGCTATTTAGGTTAGATTTCCAGCCTCTAAATCATGGTTGTAAGGGATTAGTTATTAAATCATTGTAGGAGGCCAACATTTTTGGTGCCATTGTTGGGGATGGTGTCAAACTAGGGAGTCTTTTGGATTCATTGGTAGTTTTTCTTGCTATAATGTTTCTGGAAGTTGTTCTTAGTATATCCTCATTTAGGAAGTAATGACCCACTTTATTCTTTACCAATTCTTTGTGTGAGCTGAATGATAGTGAGTGATACTGCATGCATAGAGCAAGGAGAAGGGATGCTTATGGGAGATTCCTTCCTAACAATCCTAATCCATTCCAGCTAGTTGAATATTAGAACCTACAAAGAGAAGAAGAAGAAGAAGAAGATCCACACCCATTTGCTAATGCATATCCTAATTTGACTAGCTCTGAAGTTTCCTCTGAATATCAAAATTAGCTTGAGAACCCCTTTGCTTTGGAAATACATCAAGTAGGCATGGGTGATGCAAATATGAATAGACCTAACCAACCAACTTTTCCTTTCCCCATTTCCCATCAGAATGAAGTTGACAACATCAAGAACATTCTTTCCTCAACACTCCCCAAGTTTTATGGAATTGTCATAGAAGATCCTGATACCTTTTCATTTTATTTTTACATACTTTGTAGGAGTTATGATTATACTACTAATGCCCATAGGCTTAAGCTATTTCCTACCACTCTGAAAGAGCATGCATTAAGATGGTTCATGAGCTTAGGTATAGATACTATGGAAACTTGGGAAGACACGAAGAAAAAATTCCTTGAGAAATACAAGGAATATTGCAGGAGTAGCAACAAGAGAGGAGGTGACTTTTTCAGGATGCAACAAAAGGAAGATGAGAGCCTGGAAGATTACATTGCAAGGTTTTTGTTTTTCCTACAAAAATCTCGACACCGTACACTTAATGAAGACTCACAAAAGTTTTTTTTCCTTAGAAGAATCAATGATAGCTATACTAAATCCTTGGACCTCATGGGAGGAGATATCTCCCAAATTCCTTGGGAATATATCAAGAAAATATGCTAGAACTACTCTAGGGAAATTTCAAAGAAGGGGAGAGCTTACCAATCTTCCATGGGTAAGACAACTACTGATGGACCTTCAAGAATAGAGATTACTCATTTGATGGAAGAGTTCAAGCAAGACATTATAAATAATCTAGCTACTCACCTAGATACACTTCACGCCAAGAAGAAGCAAGAGGAGGAAGAGGCAATGTTGATAGAGTATTGCCCCTACTATAGACAAAAGTAGAAGGACTGAAAATGCAAGATTGTAGATAATCTTGAAAGCAAGCAGATTCCACCTAAGTTCAAGACAATCTAGATTGAAGAAGACCAAGTATACTATGTTGCACAAAAGAAGCCTTGGGCTCCAAGACAAGGTATGCCATCGGATCCACTATCCTATGTTGGGCCATATTTTAATTCCTATTCATCTAGTAACCAATGGAAACCCCCGTATCCATCTAGTTATGGAGGATATTCACCACAGTCTTGGAGTAACCCTTCAAATTCTTGGCCCAGTCATTAGAGTTTTCCACCCTAGTGGCAGCAACCTCAAGGGAATTGGTAGCAATTTCAAGGGCATTGACAACCACCTCTAGGAAATTGGCAGCAAACAAATCAATGGAGAGGAGGACAACAATGGCCTATCCAGACAACCAGTTACATGCAACCACCTTCTCAGCCCCAGCAGCCTACTATAATGCCTCCACCTGCTAATCCAAGCTCAAATGAACCTAAACCTACTCAGCTACCAGCTTAGCCCACACCCAATCCAAATAAAAAACCACAACAATAGCCTACATACTCTATTGATTCAAATCAATTCCCTACATATGTTATGAGTGTAAGTGACATCCACATGCATTCAAGAACTAATCTACCAGCCTCTTCCAAGCCCATTATCACTAAAATTCCTATGGAAGAGGAAGAGGAACCTCTAAACGATCCCATTCAGCCAAGTGTACCTAAAAATCTTGAACCAATCCAAGTCAAGTAGATTGAACAAGAACCACCATTTCCTCAAAGACTGGAAGTTTCCAAGAATAAGGGAGAAAAGGAGGATACAACTTTTGATATCTTGGATTAGATGAAGCATATGTGTCTAGATACCTCTATTTCAGGCCATAAAGGATGTTCCAATCTACGACAAAGCAATCAAGGAAGCATGCCTCAAGAATCTAGGTAGGAAAAAGAAGGAACCAACTATAGTTCATGTGGTGGGATAGCTAGCTGAAATCATGCTGGGAAAAGTGACTATCCCCAAGTATGATGACCTAGGTAGTCCTATGGTAGTAGTTGTTATAAACGAGGTCCAAGTAAGAAATGCTCTGATTGATTTAGGGGCAGCAATAAATGTAATGACCAAAGACATCCTACAACAACTAAACATTGCAAGCATGAGATCTACTCCTACTATCCTATAGCTTGCTGATAGCTCTACTGTTAAGCCTGATTGTGTAGTGGAGGATTTTGTGGTAGTTATAGACTCCTGGGAGTACCCAACAGAATTTATGATTCTTTCTCCTAAAGCTACACTAGGAGGGTACCCCATTATTCTTGGAAGGCCTTGGTTAGAAATTGTAGATCCATACATTGGATTTCAGTCAGGTGACATGACCATTTTATATGGGAAGAGCATGAAATTTTTTGTTCTTTATCTACCTTCTCAACCATCTCATGATGAAGATAATCTCGTATGTCCACATGTTTGTGAAGAGGCATGAGAAGTTAATTTTGTGGTGCAACTTATGATGCTAGGAAGAAGCTATTTCATGCAGCTCCAAGATGAGGATGAAGTATTGGCTAACATCATTCAGAACCATTGTGAAGTGGAGGAAGCATCATCTTCTCATTGTGCTACTCCAATCAAGACACTTCTTCCTGCTCTTCTCACAACCATTGTCCTTACAGATTTTCTTCCTATAGCCACTCTTCCTACAACCATTGTTCCTGTACATGTTATTCCTATAGACATACTTCCTACAACAACATGTATGTCCCATACATTGCTTCCATATAAACTAAAGGTACCATGTCTTAATCACGCATCCATGATAGAGTTAACTACACAAGTATAGGTGTCAGAAGGAAAATATATGAATGTTAATAGTAAATTAAATGAAGAACAACAATTGTTATTGGAAAAAATATTAAGGACCCATCAACATGCATTTGCAGGGGATTATCATGATATGAAGGGATTGGACCCTAAACTTTTCTCACACAGAATTTACATCAAAGATGATTGCACCCCAATAAGACATCCACAAAGAAGAATTTATCCTGCACTAAGAGAAATTGTGAAAGGAGAACTACAAAAATTACTAGATGTAGAATTTATCTACCCCATTTCAAATAGTCAGTGGGTGTCTCCATTAATGATTGTGCCCAATAAAGGAGGGAAATGGAGAGTTTTTGTTGATTATAGGGAACTTAATGGTACCACCAAGAAGGACCACTTTCCCTTACCCTTCATTGATCAAGTTTTTGACACACTTGTAGGAAAACAATACTTTTCTTTTCTAGATGGATTCAGCGGCTACAACCAGATCCAAATAGCACCAGAGGACTAGGAGAAGACCAAATTTACCTATCCATGGAGGACCTATTCCTATTTAGTACTCCCACTTGGCTTATGCAATGCACCTACAAATTTGTAGAGGGCACTCATTAGCATATTCTCAAAAATTTCTCATGATTGCATGGAAATTTATATGGATGAATTTACCACTTATGGTGTTGATTTTAATCAAGCATTGGAAAATCTCAGGAGAGTCCTACAGAGATGTGAAGACCAAAAATTGTCCTTAAACAGTGAAAAGTGCTTCATGATTATGCAAGAAGGTGAAGTTCTTGGCCACTACATCTCCCACAAGGGAATTCAAGTAGATTTTAAAAAGATTGAGGTAATCACAAATCTGCCCACACCTACAAAAAAAAAGGATGTTAGGAGTTTCTTGGGTCATGTAGGATATTATAGGTGTTTCATCAAGTATTTCAGCAAGGTAGCAACACCATTGTATACTCTTATCACTATAGATGTTGAATTTCAGTGGACTAAAGCCTACGATAAGGCATTTTTTGACTTGAAGGAAACTTTGACTCATGCTCCTGTACTGAAAGGGCCTAATTGGGAGCTTCCTTTCCACATCCATACTGATGCATCAGATTATGCCATAGGAGCAGTCTTAGGATAGAAAGAAGGAGCTGTTGAAAATGTCATAATTTACTTTGTTAGAAAAAATTTACAAGGAGCTGAATTTAATTATAAAGTGACAGAGAAAGAAATGATGGCAGTAATCTATGCATTGAACAAATTCAGACATTACATAACAGGCTACCAAATCTTTGTGCACACTGATCATGCAACAATTAGATATCTTATGAATAAACCTTTAATCATAGGTAGATTGGAAAGATGGTTATTGTTTATGCAGAAGTTTGATATAACCATTGTAGATAAGCCAGGGAAGGCCAATGTTGTTGCAAATTTTCTTTCAAGGCTGACTACATTAGAAGATAATCAGCCCATAGATGACTCTTTTCTTGATGAGCATCTATTCTACCTCAGCATACAAACACCTTGGTATGTTGACATAGCCAATTATTTGGTCACAGGTAGAGTTACTTCTCACTTCTCTCCAAAAGAGAAAAGGGAACTCATTGAAAAATCTTTTCCTTTCTCTTGGATTGCTAGATGTTTGTTTTATATTGGACTAGACCATGTCATGAGAAGATGTGTGAGAGAAGATGAGGGTATGTGCAAGATCATGATGGGCTAAAAAGTGGCAATATGATGGGTATGTGGCTGACGACTTTTCTTTTACCCAAAATTGATGAAACGAAAAGGGTTTTTAAAGGAGATTCTCAGATTTCCACTAATATAAATTATGCATTACTTTGAATTTAATAAGTAATTATTATTCATTTTCTATTCAAATTATGGCTAAAGTCCTAATTGATAGATTGATTGAAAAAAATCTATAGCTTTCAAATGGTATCACATTTTTTGAATCCAAAACATGTGTCACATTCTATGCTTCACATACTATACAATTAAGAAAAGAAAAATTGAATTTCATGAAGTTTTGACCAAGATAAGGTGGTCAGACATACAAGTTTTTTATATTTTTTAAAAGTTGTAATAAAAATTTCATCATTTATTAATATACTTGGAAAAAATTACAAAAAAATATGCATCACATCGGGACATGAGTCCTCTACTTATATCTAAAATATTACAAATTTTTTTATCATTTTATTGTGGTTAGGGTGGTCAGACAGACACCTACTTATTTTTTCCCTAAAATTTAAGTACTACTACATTGAAATTTCAATTTTTCACCAAATAGATTTTTTTATTTTTTTTTAAACCTAGTAGTTTAGAAACTAAATTCAATTTTCTATAGATTCTATTCGTACATATTTTTAAAATAATATAGATAACTTATTCAAATTTTTACGTCAAGTTGCCTAACTCTGTTTTTTCTTATTTTTTTGCCACTTAAGGGCCTATTTTTTCCATGATGATCCTGCACATACCCATGAGACATATGAAATTTTGCATGCACGTCATAATGAACCATGTGGAGAAAAATTTGCATCCAAGAGGAAAACAATGAATGTTTTGAACACAAGATATTACTAGCCAACACTCCACAAGGACGCAAGAAGGTATATTGAAAAATGTGATAGATATCAAAGAATGGGCAGACCAACCAGATCTGATGAGATGTCACTGTGCCCTTATGTAGTAATCACTTACTTTGACAAGTGGGGATTGGATTTTGTGGGACCCATTGACCCTCCATCAAATGGTAAGTCTTATATCTTGGTATGCACTGATTATGTGACAAAGCGGTAGAATTTCAGGCCATGAAGCATGCAAGAGATAACAAGGTTGCATAATTTCATTATGAGGAGATTTTCACAAAATATGGTGTCCCAAAGAAATAGTGATTGATGAATGGGCTTAGTTCACATCAACCCTTGTTGCAACACTAGTTAATGAGTACAACATAAGGAATAGGAAGTCTACTCCTTATCATGCCTAGGCTAATGGCCAAGTTGAGGTGACCAACAGATAAATTGAAAACTATTCTCACCAAAATGAAATCTATTCATAGAAAGGATTGGGCAAACAGATTACCAGAAGCTGTTTGGGCCTATAGGAAAACCTGGAAAACAACTACGAGCTTCACTCCATTTGAGTTGTTGTATGGAAAGACAACTATGATGCCCGTTGAATTTGAATATAAGACTCTGCAGACTGTAGTATATTTGGGAATGGATATTTGAATATAAGACTCTTTCCTAATGGATTTGTTCAGCTTACTACCATTGACCCTATCAGGTTCAAATTACTTGTCAATGGTCATCACCTTAGATTATATCACAAGAAAGCTTCCAAAGAAGAGTTCCTGCAACAATTCATCTAGGATTCAGGACTAGAGCTTCCTGTAGCCAAAGGAAGTGGACCTAGTGTCCCTCCTTCTAGCTAATTAAGGTACGTACTTCTCATAATAAAGACTTTCACTTATGTGGAAGTCCATTTCTTTTCCCATCCACCCATTCAACCATCCATCACCACCTTTCTCTCTCTTCCATCACTTCATTCCACCTCACCTCATTCCACTTCATTTTCATTAATTGATCAATTTATTACCCAAAAGGTGAGCAATACTTTCTCCACAATCTTTGCAACAAATCCTCCACACATTCAGGTATGCATGCATTAATTGCTATCCTTTAATCATCTTTTAAGTGCATTCATTTTAATCACTATACGTTAGTATAGACATTCACATAACATGTCATTATTCCCTATCAAATCACCACTCCCATTTCACATGTGTAGACACATGTCCAAATTTAGGTTGGGGGGGAAGAAAAGATGCAAATATATTTACCATGTGTCAATTTATGCTAGTCTACATCTTGAATTTTAAAATGAGCTGATTTCAAATCTAAGTGAGAGGACAACTTGCATGTGTGGAGTGATATTAACTACAACCGCCATTTCTTCCCATCATAATTCTTCTTTATCACTCCTTTTTTTTTTCCATTATTGACTCTTTCATAATCTTGAGTTGCAAGCAAAAAAAAGTGAAACAAAAGAAAGGAAATTCAGTTGATATTGGCACTGGAAATTTAGCAGGTATTGCAAGAAAGTGAACTTGATTTTCAAACGAGAATTGTAGGAAAAAAATTGTAGAGCATTTGTTTGATTGCAGACAATGGGAGGTGGGTTAATTCGAAATGAACCCATGGTGCATGATGTTTTATTGCAGGATGCACAATGTTTGGCCGAATTTAGAAACTATGGATGGTTAGATTACTTCTTGAAGCTAGATGAATTTGATAAAATAATTTCCCTTGAATTCGCCCAGACATTCTCTAAATGAAAAGCCACAGTAAAAGGATTGGAAGTTGTGGCAACTAAGGAAAGAATTATAGAGGTCATAGTGTTATCGACTGATGGTGAAAATTACCCTACCTCAAGAGATGCTAGATCAACTAGGGCTGAATTTATAGAGTCGAACAACCCCCAATTGAGCATGGATAAATAAGTTGCAAAGAGAATGTATCTGCCCGAGCCATGGAAGTAGATAGCCATTTATGTTATCAAATACATCATTTGTGAGGGTCTCTAGTCAAATTTTCATTTCATGTACTTCAAGCTTTGGATTCACATGAGGCATAGAAGGAGGATGAATGTGCCTAACGTGCTATACAATATTCTCTCAATCATGGTGGATGGGACCCAAAAAGGTAGGGATAATTCTATTTCCCACCATTGTCTAATTAAATTGTTGGTTGAAAAGTCTCTACATGATGTATTTGGAATGACTTAGGAAAGATTTATAAATGTTGATCAAATTAGACCTGAGTAGTTGCAACCTAGGGTTTTACCTCAACCTCGTAGGTGTAGCAGGATATTGAGCATGGTTGAAATCACTCTTGGTGCTTCAACCTATGGTGCAGGCTCTAGTGTGAACCCTCCTATAGTAGAAGAAACCATAGAAATTAGTTCTTCTGGAATAGAGCACTCAGAAAAAAAAAGCTCTTCATCAGATTCTGATGACGACGTTCCACTTGAAACCCTGATGAAAACTAGGGCACAATAGAGAAGTAGAAACAAGAAAAGAAAAGGCCAAAAGGAAGCCGACAAAAAGAAAGGTTCCAAGTTCTAAGAAGAGGAAGGTTGACACTATTCATCCTCTAGCCAAAGAAAAATGTGAGAGACCTCCTAGGAAATCAAGACCAACTAGGCCAATGTTTGGTACTCCTCCACAAGAAATCCCGAAGCCTAGTGAGACATCACATGAGGACCCTAAACCCCCAATGGGGTAGGAGAATGTCGAAGAAGACATATTTCAGAGAGTAGTAAATATAACACTGGCCGATTTGGCTAACATTGTAGAAGAGTTTGAGGAAAATTAGGATTTCTTGCAGCATGAGCAAGAAGTCCTGCAACAACAACTATAACTAGAGCTGGAGTTCCTGTAGCCACAACAAAAACAAGAACGAGGGCCCTTGCAACAAGAAGTGGAAGAAGAAATATTACCCCTACAACCAGAGATAACTGGGCAACCTGAGTCCATGAAGATAGTGTTATATGAGGAGCCACCATCAACAAAAGGACTGGTAGGAATTCATAGTCCTCCCAATTTTATAGTACATATGGAAAATTTGAATTTATGGAAAGAAATACAAAGGAGGGAGGAAGAATGGAAAAAGGAAAAACAAAATTTGAAGAAGGAAATTCAAAAGAGGGATGAGGAGATTGAAGATAAGGATGCATAAATTGCCACCTTGAAGCAGAGGGTGGAAGATATGACAACCTTGGTACCATAAATTTTGGAATGTTCCTCCAAGGGTCTATGCTCTGCTTCTAAAAGAGAAATATCTCTCTTTTAAGCTATCAAGGATTTCCTTAGGTTTGAATCCTTCTATTGACACCCCTATTGAATTTTTCAATGCTTATAGGATTCCCTCACTTGAAATGAAGAATATTTTGTGTGAGTTTTATTTTCATAATTATGTTGTAACTCAAGACTATGATTGGAATTCGCTTTTGCATGTTGGGGATGTCTAATTAAGGGAATTTATGTCTTGGGTACAAAATGAGATTAGTTGGGAACAACAAAATGGGGCTTATAAGCAATTGGAGTCTAACATCCCTCTACCCATTAGGGCCAAATCAAGCAACCCAAGGGATATTTACATAGAATGGCACAAAATGCTTCTCAGACCTAGTTATGGAAATATGATTATGCCTTGGATTGAGAAAATTTATAATGAGTATGAGGTAAAGACAATAGCAAAGGAGGAAACTATGAGAAGATGTCTATCACAAAGATGGAATAACCTAATTGATGAGTTGAAGTAGGCTGAGCCTGATTCCATCCATAATTATTTTGCAGCACTAAAAAGGATTAATAGGTACATTCAGATTGGGAGAACATAGGGGTGATCGTGGCTTCCCCTGACTTTCCAGCCACCCATGCTCATGTGGCTCATTCCAAACCTTAGATTCTACTAGTATGACATTGCTGCAGAAAAATAGAGATGGAATAGATTTGATAGATTAGGAGGATTCTATTGGGATCCCAATTCATGCACAACAACCAATGATATTAGGCAACTATAAGTTTCAAATTTTAGAGCCTTGACCAGGCAGAAGAACAACCCTTCCCCTAGTGGAGGACCAGCAAAATGTTAGGTTGGGGGGAGTGATGAGCCTAGTTTTTGGTCCAATTTTGGATAGAATCTATAGTTAATTTGCTGGAATTTGTCATGAATTTTGATGTTAAATGTTGATATTTTCATAAAGTTTCTCTAAAACCATAGACATTGGGCTTAAATCCTATCTCTGCAAGTTTTGATGACATTGGCATATTATGTGGATTATCTATATTGATTTTGCATTTGGTTAATGAATGTTCCTTAAAGTGGTTATAGATGTGTAGTTATGTGCGTACTAACATTGCCATGCATATTTAATTTAAAGATGTTGAGTTGAGGAAGACACTGCCAGTTGGGCATGCACCATAATGTCCAACAAAGGAATCACTCAAGGTTAAAGGAGGTTGACGACAGAAGATTCCTCATGCAACCAAATGTAACCACTTTGTAGTGGAATTTAATGATTGATCATGCACATATATTATTTCTATGATAAATCTGCATTTGGACTTGCATGTGTGACCAAATTCCATGCACGCATAACCGCCATCACTCCATTTTCTCAGTTTTCACTAAATGGCATCCTCCTAGTCATGGAGTTGACTACTTTGTTTAGGTGATAGTATAAATAAATATCTGGTGCTACTTCCTTAAGAGGCTACACGATTTTATATTGTACTTGCACCCTCAAGTTTTTAGTAATACAAATACATTACTCTTTTGTACTCATGATTTATAATGAATAAAATAAAGTTATGAGTTCGAGCATCTGAGTTCTCATTAGTTTTAGAGGATACTTATCCAAGGGGGCCCACTTGGTGAGTAATCTATCTTCTTAGTTTAGTATTACTTTAGTATCATTTACTATTTAGTAATTAGCTAGAAATTTGGCACCAACTGTTCTTGTAGCCAAAACAAATAGAGTAGTGCCCTGTTTGTTGCTCATATTTTCATTCCTGTTATGTATTTTAGTTTGATGTAGTTGTGGATTCATGATTGGTATTTATGGTATTCCCTTCTAAGAAATTTACTTTTAGCATTGTGTGTTCCTTAGCTATAGAATGAAATGGCTACTTTGAGTTCCTAGTGCACATACTATGCTGAACCATTTCAAGTTCACGTCCTTGGGTTGACAAGTTAAATGCACCTTCATGATGATTGAAATAGCTATTCAGGTTAGATGTCCAATCTCTGAATCATGGTTGTAAGGGCTTAGTTATTAAATCATTGTACGAGGCCAACAAAGCACACATCACAAAACATCATTGTTTTCAAGAACTTTCAAAATCTAGCACGACTTGTGGAAAAGTTTGCTTCATTTCAACACAATCTTCCCAAGTGGTAGAGCTTTTTGCATACTAATCCCATTGGATTGTTACCTTGAGTGGCTCAATTATTACCACCCTTGGGTCTTGTACCTATAAAGCATTCCAGTCAATAACATGGTTATCGCCTGCTATGTTTTTAAGATACAAGACATTAAAGACATTATGCATACTTGAAAGAACTGGTGGCAAGGAAATCCTATCTGCAATAGGGTTGATTTCCTCAACAACCTCAAAAGGACCTACATAGTGTGGAGCTAGTTTGTATGAATTTCCAAACTTGATAGAAATCTTGTGAGGTTTAACTCTAAAAAAAACCTTATCCCCCACTACAAATTTTTTGGGTACTCATTTAGAATCAACATAACTTTTCTTCCTATTGTTAGCTTTTGCTAACCTTTGCTTAATAATTCCAACTTGTTCCACCATTTCTGATAACATATCTTTCCCAAGCTTATCCTATCTTCTAGCTTATCCCAACTTATAGGAGTTTGATCTAGTTCCTTCCATATAATTCTTCAAATTGAGCCATATTGATCGTAGAATGATAGGAGTTATTATATGAAAACTCTAACAAAGGTAGGTAATCCTTCCACATGTATTTATGATCCATGCAATACATCCTTAGTAGGTCTTCTCATACTTGGTTCAACCTTTTAGTTTTTCCATCCATTTTCGGATGATAAGAAGAACTTATGTTTAGCTGAGTTCCAAGTGAAAAAAATAAGGTTTTCCAAAACCTAGATGTCACTCAAGCATCCCTATCAAAAATGATCTTTTCAAGAATCCCATGCAATCTAAATATCTCTTGAATAAACCTTCGTGCTATTATAGGAGATCCATCAATTAGATTCCTTGGTATGCAGTGAGCTACTTTTGTCATCTTGTCAACCACTACCAGAATGGAATTATGCGTGTTCCTTGACATAGGGAGACCTTGCTCAAAATCCATACTAATAACTTGCCACTAGGTGAGTGCAAGATCATGGGGGTCCAAAAGGTTGTGATATGATAGAAAAGTGGCTGACGACCATTTTTTAAATCCAAATTTGATGAAATGAAAAGGGTTTATTGAGAAAATTGTCATCTTTCCACCAATATAAGATATAACTTATTTGGGATGAAATTGATAATTATTATTGATTTTCTACATGTATTCTGACTAAAGTCCTAATTGATAGGCTAATTGAAACAAATCTATAATTCTTAAATAATTTAAAAAAATTTGAATATAAAACACGCAACACATTAGATAGGCTTCCCATATACTATAGGATAATAAGAGAAAAATTAATTTCATAAAATTTTGACCAAGTTCTAGTGGTCAAACAAACACATTTTAATATTTGAAAATAAATAAAAAATTCATAACTAATTATTTACTTGAAAAAAATTTATAAAATAATGTGGCACATATAGACATGTGTCCTCTACTTATATTGAAAGTTTTAAAAAAAATACTATCTTTTGATTGTACTTAGGTTGGTGAGACATACACCTTCCTTTTATTTTTTCCTAAAAACTTTAGTACTATGACATTAAAATTTAAAATTTTCATCAAATAGATTTACTTTTTTTCAAAAAAGGACTAGTATCTTAGAAAATAAACTCAATTTGCTAAAAAATTTGTTCTTACATATTTTTCAAGTTATGTTAATAACTTATTCAAATTTTTATTTCAAGTTGCCTAACTCTATTTTTCTGAATTTTATTGCCACCTAAGGACCTAGTTTGGACCCCCATGATCCTACACTAACCACACTTACTTTTTGGAACTTCATGTTGATACAAAAGACCTATAGGATGATGATGGTTTGCATTCACTCTTTGGAATTATAAGTAACTTTCTACAAACCGTGCAAGATCCCCTTTCATACCCTTCCAAAAATATAATGGCTTTACATTAGCCAACATCTTGGTTACACGAAGATGTCTTCAATGGGGTGCATTATGAACTTATTTCCATACCAAGTTCTTCAATTCTCTATATTTAGGTACATAAATTCTTCCTTTAAACCTTAATAATTCATTAGGTTCAAGGTGATATCCTTCATACTTTCGATCTTGTGGATTGTATGGGAGTGCTTGCCTGAATTTTTCATAGAACTCATCACCCTTAGATTTTTGTAGCACTTGACACTTAAAGTTAGTTTATATTGATATCATCAAGGAGATATATCTCCTATGACTTAGAGCATCAACAACTTAATTCTCTTTTCCCTTGATATAACTAATGTTAAAAACATAATCAAATATCAACTCCAACCATGTTCTCTGTCATGCATTAAGACTAGGTTGGGTAAACAAATAATTTAGACCATGATGACCAGTATTAAGTTCAAATAGTTTTCCCAATATATAATTGTTAGCCTATTTTTACCTTTGGTTTAAATAGTTCCATGATTGTTATTCTTAAGTTGGGATTTACCTTTTGGAAATATTCAGAAATATTTATAAAGGTTTTCAAATAACTTAAAATTTCCAAAAGTGTCCAAAGGCTTCACACATACACAAAGGAGGGAAGTGTGTTTGAAAAGGTCAAAGATTTAAGAAAAGTACGTGATAGGGTTCTTGTTGCCCCCTTAGAATCCACATTCAAGATGAAGGAACACGTGGAGAATAAAGAGAAGAGTTTGGGGCACATTGTAGTAGTTAGAAAAATAGGGCATGTTACTGGATAGTTTCAATGGTATTGAAAGAGTCATGCTCCTGAGATATAGTCACATTGCAAGAAAATAGAAGAGTAGTTCTTGAAGCTCATTCACACTTTTCATGCACATTTAGGAGATTCCCATAATGCTAGTTTTTGCATGGTGTGTATTCTATACGAATAAGACTTTATTACAATTTTCAAACCTTGTAGAAGTTGTGAAACGGGCGTTCAAGTTTCCCAAATTTTAGAAAATCATGTGTAGAAGCAATGATGGTAACATATTTTGTTTTATCTTGTGGGTCTTTCATGAAAATATGCATGCACAAGTTATGTATCCTACCAAGCTAGTTAAGCATTTATAGTTTATTATTTTAAGTCTACTACAATAATTTTGAAACCTATAGAAAGTCTATGTAGATTCCAAGAAATTATAAGGCCATAAATCCCTAAAGACCAGAAGGTTAACCAATAGCGATGAGGTCACTCACAAGTTCTAGAGAATAGTTTTTTTTTATACTTTCCTTAAGGATGGTTTACACTTTCAACAAATCCCTTCAAGGATGTACAACTTAGATGGAACAAACATGAGAGACTTCTTGTCTAGGGGAAAAAATTCACTACCAAAGGTGATTTACAACCTATAATAAAGTTTTGATTGAAGCTTGATTATGAGAAAACTTGTATAATAGTTGTAAAAGAGGCTATTATAATGTCAATATTTAGGGGTATTGTTTCAAAATGTTGCTACTGCAATGGTTTCTCATTCACTAAAGATACAAAAGGAATCAGGCGATATAACTATAGCCATTGAATAGGGCATTATGGGTGTTGGTTCTGGTGGACTTGGAAGTAGAGAAGTAAGGATTTTGCATAATGTACTATGAGTTAAAGAGTAGTCCTTGGGAAGGATAAGTAAGCATAATCAACCATGTAAGGAAAATATTTTCAAGGCCATTTTCTTAATGAAAAAGGGTGGATATTTAGAAGGAAATGGTAATGATAGTCAAGTATTTGGGCTAGGAAAATGTTCATTCATTCCAAAGACAACAAAGTAACCTAATACAAGATGCAACCACTAATATATAATTTAGGCAAAGCAAACATACAATGGTAGGTCAAAAGAGTTATAAGCAGAAAATATCACATTATTATAATTTTTTGACATGACATTCATGTTTTTTTTAAAACCCAATTAGAAAAGCACCTCACTATGGTGGAAGGATAAAAGCTCAGTCACATGTCATAGATTAAGATTCAAAGGAGACAAAGACAAGGTTTATTACACAATTCTTATACAAGATCATTGGATAGACATGAGTAGTGGCAAACCATTAGTATATTGATTAACAAAAAAATAGTAATTAATGACTGCAGTGATTACCTTATAATCATTTTTAATTAAACTCTATCAAACCAATTAGGACAATTAAAGTCTTGACTGAGATCAAGAGCAACTAACTGAAATGAAGAGTTTCTAAGAGGTTACAGTCAATAAGGAGTTGTCCATAGTCTTTATGGTTGTAAGAGTAAACGAATGACAAGTGTGCAGAAGTGTTCTTTGAACCTGGAACTAGTGTAGATAATTGAGAGATTAGTGATTTCCAACAAATCATAGCACCAAGATAGAGGGTATAGTGAAAAAGTTATAGACTGGTGGACAACATTGAGGAGATGTATGGTAATTCTTATGACTTATGTTGTAGGCCAATTTCAATCTCTTATCAAACAATTAGTAAGAAGTATGAGAGGGAATACCAAATGATGTAAAGAAATGATAATTCCATTGTTAAGAAAGAGGAGTTCATGCACAAAAATTAAAAAGGAAGATTTTTGTCACTATGTTAGTAAGAAAAAAAGATGCAATCAAATAATGAAGGGTTTTACAGTTGAATGCACATGTAATAGTCTCATGGAAAAGTATTATAAAAGAGAATGTCACAGTCAAGAGTAATATCAACTTTTATGATATTATGAGTAACAGATTGAACATGATAGAGAGGGACTTGCACAATGGATATAAAGCTTTAACAATGTAAGGAGATTAATTTCAATCACAAAGATTAGGAAGAATGATAGTTATTCATACTTAAAGTTCAGTCACAATGTTGAGAGTGAGAAAATATGATAGTACTTAATGTGGGCACAAGTGGTATCTAAATGCATTATCAAGCCCAATGGATAAGTATGAATCCAAGAGGCAGTTGGAGACTATTGGAGGGTTTTTTCAAGCACTTATGAAGGTTTTAAGTGCCCAAAACCATTCTACCCAAGCCAAGGCAGTTGGGCATCATAGAGAGGAGATTTTGGAGCCATGTGGTGACTTGAGAAACAAGTGGAGGGCATCTAGGAGGAGGCTGAGATGAGTTGTTCATGTGGTTAAGAAAAAATAGGGGCAATTGGGGACTTTTTCTAGCTATTTTCAAGTAACTAGGAGCAAAATTAAATGCCCTATCCATGAACAGGTTAAAGGTGGTTTTTCTTCATCAATGAAGCAAGTTGGAGTGGTTTGGATGGGTATTTTGGCCAAAAATCAGTTACATCCGACACAATAGTAGTTGAAGACCAAATCAACTTGGAATCCAAGTGCAAGCATGAAGTCTAATTCTTGGACTAGGTCTCCTAATCCATTCTTCTTTCTTTATTTCTCTCCTAGATTCTCTCTCATGTGTTGAAGGGATATAGGAAAGTTTGAACTTAGTTTCAAACTATTTCTTACTTGTAATTTGAATGATTTGTAGCTCGCTCAAGCTCTTCTCAAACTAAAAAACAAGCATTGTAACTCAAAAACTAGTCAAGCATATGACTAATTTTTTTCATGTAATTTCAATTTTCAAGCAATGTAGATAATCTATTTTGGATCAACACTAATGCAATGCTTCTTTGGCATTAGATTTAGTTCAAATTTTTCCTTTTATGTGGTTGGTTATATATGTTTTATGTGGTTGGTTCATTTTGTTGTGTTTTATTTCAAAAGCTCAAAAATATGATCAAAACAAACACTTGTAAATAGATTCAAACATATTCAAACAAGTTGTAAACTGTGGAAAAACTTATTTGACTATTTTGGCTATGAAATCTCTCATTTTCCTTCCATAACATCATCAATTAGTGCCATTTTTATGAAATATTGATGGATGTTTGTTCAATGTCCAAGATACCGAGAGGGGGGGTGATTCAGTATCTTTTTAAATTTTCTGATCAGATACCATACAAATATTCCAATGCATACAATAGCAAAGATAAGTAAAAGCATTAAGAGAGAATGAAATCACATAACACATGAAGACCATGATTTTTACGTGGAAAACCCAAAATGGGAAATACCACGGTGATTGTTAGCTCACAATATAGTATAACTAATTATAAGATATTACAAAATGGGTGGCTCACTGCCATGACTCATTGTCCAGAAAAAAAGACTCACTGCTTACAAAATTACAATTACAGAAAATGGCTTACAACGAGAAAATGAACTGATGGAATACACCTAGTGAGTGCAGATTCAGTTCCAATTTAGGTCAATAAATTGACTTATCACACTTCATAATATTCACTCTTCTTTACATTCACATTCATATCACATGAAAATTCACATCATTAAACTTCAAAGATTATCCAATATATATTTGATCTCTCTGCAAGCATCAATTAGGTCGGCCTAATTAGATAGAAGTTTATAGTCCCATTAGAGAATACATAAATCACCCAAGATTGAGTTATCATTAGCTTTCCTTTTATTTTCTTCAATTAATATATTCTTTACATGCTCTTTTGTTTCTTGTACCTCAAGCATTAAAGCTTGTTCTAAAATGGTGACCCCATGACATAAAGAGGGAAATAAAAAAGATAAATATTATTACCTAAACTATAACACATCTTCCTAGTAAGATTAAATATAAGGATCTAATTAAATGAGACTACCATGCAATATATTATAACAAAGCAATGGTGGTAAAGGGTGTCGCTGAGCACTTCTCATTTACCAAAAATACCAACTGTCGGCTTCAAGCTTTCATAAAAACTTCTCAAAAGGATAATTCACATAACCAACACGCTTCATCAAGTCAGTATAGACCTAAAGTAGGTTGGACATATATCTATGCAAATATTTCACTATTAAACAATACATCCATTAGGTCGGCCAGGGATAGATCTAATAGCACAAATGAAAATACCAATGTAACACCGATACACAATACAGGCAAATGGATACGTGAGATCTTGAATATATGTGCTCTCGACATCTACAAAAAATTTCCAAAAACCGCAAGCAATAGAATTACCATCAACCAAATGCATACCAAAATACCAGAGGATGTAAGCAAAATACTGGTTCAGATACCAAAACAGATTATTGGAACAACTGCAGACTTGATCTTGCAATTGCAACTCATATGTCATGGTGACATCAATGAAAACACAAAGTAACAAAATGATATGTTCTCCTTCATTTTTACAATAATCTCCCCCTTTTTCATTGATGGAAACATGTTCCAAAAAGAATATTTACAAAACACATTATTTACAACACTTCTCCCACTAACACCAACATTTCACCATTATTTACTCCCCCTTTGACATCAAGGACAAAGGGTGCTCCAAAAACAACTGAAAAAAATTAAAGAAAAGAAAACAAAGAAACATGTATCAACCTGAAGATGATGAGCCTTGAAGCTCCTTTAGAATACCTTCCCATATAGCTTTTCCATTCTGCCAACTATCCTTTGCGGCAATCAACATTGTGTTCAAATATTCCAACTCAATCAAAGTTTCTTGTACACCATCTGAAGCATCAGGAGTCAGGTTTATCTTCTCAAATTTTTCTATGGAAGCTAGAGCCTTGCCAACTAGAGTGAATTCAACTCTCACAATGTCACTCAACTGATCAAATTTTATGATAATTTCTTCCTTCTGCTTCTACAAAATAAATAATTTTTCTTTATGCACAGAGATTGCATTCCAAGTTGAGTAGTCTCTATCTTTAGATAGGCTATAAGTATCGGAGATGGTTGACAACTAAGACTCAATGGAATCCATAACAACCTTAATATTCTAAGTGGCATCTGACCACTTTAAGCAATAAGCAAGAACAACATTAGATTCTGACTCACAAACCTTCACGACTTCAAGGTTCTTTTCAACTCTAGAGTGTGCAAGAGCACACTTGTCATGTAACATATTGAATAACATATGAGGTGCATTATTTCATCTCTAGATCATTGCACATTATTTTATGTACATCTTTCCTTATATCATCCCATTTGACTTCTATAATGATAACATATTGAATAACATCTAAAAGTAAAGCTTTCTTATCTTCTTCTCTAGCCTTAGCCTTATCATAATATTTAGTTATAGGTTGAAGCATATTCTCAAAATGTAGGAAGGAATTAAAAGTTAGTTCTAGTTTAAAGCGAGGACCAAAACTCACTAGATTATCCTGTTCTCCTCTCTCATCGGGTATATGTAGGATCATGATGGGCCAAAAAGTGCCAATATGATGGGTATATATAGGGTATGTGGTTGATGACTTTTTTTTCACCCAAAGTTGATGAAACGAAAAGGGTTTTTAAAGGAGATTCTTAGCTTTCCACCAATATAAATTATTCTTTATTTTGAATTTAATAAATAATTATTATTTATTTTCCATTTGAATTACGACTAAAGTCTTGATTGAAAAACATCTATAGTTTTCAAACGATATCACATTTTTTTAATCCAAAATATTTTTCACATTCTATGCTTCGCATACTATAGGATTAAAAAAATAAAAATTGAATTTCATGAATTTTTGACCAAGTTAAGGTGGTCAGACATACGAGTTTTTATATTTTTGAAAATTTGTAATAAAAAATTCATAATTAATTATTTACTTGGAAAAAAATTACAAAAAAACATGAATCACATCAATACATGACTCCTCTACATATATCTAAAATATTATAAAAAAATATTATCGTTTTATTGTGGTTAGGGTGGTCAGACAGACACCTACTTCTTATTTTTTCCCTAAAATTTAAGTACTGCATTGAAATTTCAAAGTTTCACCAAATAGATTTTTTAAAAAAAAATAAACTTAGTAGTTTAGAAACTACATTCAATTTGGTACAGATTCTATTCTTACACATTTTTGAAATAATATAGATAAATTATTCAAATTTTTACGTCAAATTGCCTAACTCTGATTTTTCTGAATTTTTTGCCACTTAAGGACCTATTTTTTTCCATGATGATCTTCCACATGCCCCATCCGTAGAGGCTTCAACCAACACCTTATCCTTCTTTGATTCTGGTTTGGTGTGCACATGGACACCAAAATCTTGTGCTTCCTCATCATCAAAAGATGATAGAAAAAGTGCTCTTTTGGAACCAACAACTTCTGTAGAAGCACCTTCTCCAGAGGATAAGCCTCCTCTTTTTCTCCTCACCAGCTTTGCATCAGGATCTTCTTCTTCTTCATTCTCATCATCTATAACACTGAGGTTATTCTCCCTTGTTTCTTTCTCTTTCCTTCCTCTCTTTTCAACCTCAACCGTAGGAGTTGTCTTCCTCTTCCTCGATCTAGTAGTCAGTCAGGTGAAAACATGACCTTTTCCTTTATCAATTGTACTTGGTTCATCCTTTGTTGGAGGGGTTGCAGAGGTTTTTATAGAGGTAGTCCTTCTGGATCTCCTTGGGCTAGATGATTGTACCTCTAATTTTTCTCCCCTAGCCCTTCCAAGGGAAATTTCCTCATTAGTGAATCTAGCTTTTTTAAGCTTTTTCTCCACTTTATTCCTAATTTTAGGCTTCTGCTACTCCATATGAATCTACATAGAATTTCAAAATACGTCCCAATTTTGGGTTCGTTGGGGTCCTTTTGACTCTTCAACAATAATTATATATATCCTTCAGCTTCATCTTCTGTTACCTCATATCCCAAAGGCTGAATCTAGATGGTTCGAGGTTCTATAGCCTCAATAATACATTCATCAAAGGAAACATGGAATATAATGTCATCCTTATACTTCTCAACAATTTTCCTTGGAATCATTTCCCTTTAATTCATGTTTCTTTTGAATACATTAAAGAAAATTGTCAAGGCATCATCTTGAGCATTCATATTACCTAGATTGTGCATATAATCAAAAATTTGATGTCGTACTGGTCTGGATGAGTCCCAATTTACTTCACCATTCCTTCTTGGAAGCCTCTTCATGAAATAAAGCAATATACATACAATCAATGAACCAAACTTGAAAGAATAATTCTTTTCCTTTGTCGACTTCAAGTTCTCAAGTAGTTGTACCCAAAGAAGTTCACATAGATCATAATCAACACCGTTTAAAACCATATCAAAACTAGTATAGATCATTGTAGCTGAAATAAAGTTCTCTCTATTTGTGAAGTATATTTTATGACCGATCATGATAACTACATACTTCATAGTTGGATTAGTGATGGCTTTAATCGCTAAGGCTCTTTTTTCATAAGTGGCTCCTATAAGTTCCATTACAACCTCATTCTTCATGGATTTAAACATAGGTATTGTACCTTTATCCTAGAGTCTGGTTACAACCCTAATCGCCTCCTTATTTATCAGTTGTGGTCGGTTAGTCCATAGGAAGTTATCATGGATTCTACTTAGGACTGCTTTTACAAATTTGTCATCATAGCTGAAGTTAGGAAAATTGTTCCACCTTTCTAACCTCTTCGTGACCAAGTTCGAGTACTCAGGTTTTATCAATAAATTGTCACCAGTAAGATCTTTTTCCCAAATGTCAATCAACTTTCCATGATTGAATTCCTCAAAACTTACACAAATATACATCCTTGTATCCTCAGCCAACATTACTTCATGTGGAATTGTCGAAAATGCACCCATGGGGTCATCTTCGAAAACCTTCGATGAATATTTTCTATAAGAGGGCCTTGGCCTCTCTGGCACTTTCACGACTATAGGGGTTGCCATTCTTCCAATTCTAAACTTAAACAACTTAAATAATGCAAAACACAACTGCTCAAAAGATGAAAATACATTTTTTTTTTCACGATGAACCGCTACTAGGTTTTCCATAGCTTGAACTCCAATTCTCTTCAAGAATGTTCCAAAATCTCTTCAACTTCTTCAAATGCATGAATTATCAAAATTCCTTAAACATTTCCTATATAAAATAATGATCTACCCTAATTCATGTTAAATGTGGAAAATTCCAAAAAGTTGCTAAAAATTCTTCTCTTTTATATAGACAAACCCTAATTCACTCGGCAAAAGATCATCCCTTCATATTTCCTACTGGCTCCTTTTCTAGAACCTATGAAAACTCATTCTTCTCATTTCATCCTCATGCTAGCCTCTAACATGCCATTTTTCCAAGGGGTTCTTATAATTTTTTGATAATTCCCCCCCTACGACCTTGCTAGGTCTAATTATTAAATAAGTCATCTGTACCAGATGAGGGAATAGACTCATCAGTAGTATCTAGTTCTTCTTTCTTTCTCCACATATTATTCATATCCTGCCTAATCTCATCTTTTTCAACCTTCTTCACAGATTCATCCTTTTCTACCGGATTGGTTTCCTTACTTTTCTTGCTTCTACAAACTCTTGAAACTTGTCCTGGTTTGTTATAGTTATAGCAGACAATATTTCTCTAATTAGATTGACTTCCATTGACTCTTGTTCTGAATTGATTAGCTTTATGTCCATACTTGTTGCAGGTATAGCAATAGACATCAAAGGATTGATTCATTCTTCTTCCATTAAACTAATTCATCATCAGAGTTCTTCATTCACTTGCCCTATGTCCAATTCTTTTGCATGTGAAACATTGACCAGTAAAAGGACCATGGAACTGATTCATTCTACTTCTATATTTTGTTTCCTTGTGACAAAATTTGTTACATGAAAAATAAGTGCCATTAAAAGAAGGATACCTTTGTGCATTATGTTGTCTCATCAGAGGTCTCCCAACAGTGTTCCTTGAATTTCCTTTCTGCTTTCCTTTATTCAGAGTCTTTTGATTGTCCATAGCTTTATAACTTTCACCGGTATCATTTCTAAGATCACCTTTGTCTTTATTTGGTTTCTATCCTGCAATCAATTCATCAAGCCTGTCTGAGCTAGATTTGAAATTGTTTTCATAGAGGTTTTCCTTCTCCAACTCCACTTTCAGGTTCACAACTTCTTGTTCAAGCTTGGTGCAATCTTTAGACTTGCTTTGTACCAACTTTTTCAAACACTCTTCAATTCTTTTCTTCTCCTCTACTTGCACTTTGAAACTGGTAGTATCTTCATTAGCCTTCTTCAAAATTGATCTGTTACTTCCTTATGCCTATCTTTTAATTTTTTCAATTGCTCCTTTAATTTTTGGACACATTCATTGGCATCTTCAAGATTCTCTTTCAAATATCTATTTTCTATTTCAACTTTGTCAAGATCCTCAAGTGCAGTTTGAAGCTCTCCTTTATCATTCATTTCTTCCATCTTCAAGATCTCCCTCAAATTTTTAGGATTTTCCAGAGGACCAACCTCTGATACCAATTGTTAAATGTCTAAGATAATGAGAGGGGGGTGAATCAATATCTTTTTAAATTTTCTTATCAGATACCATCCAAATATTCCAATGCATACAATTTCAAAGATAAGTGTTACCTAATTTCACTACTTGCTCAATTAGGTTGAGCTTTGTGTTTAGAAAATAGGAGAGAAGGGTACATTTTTAATCTTCCCTATATTACATTCAATTGCATAAATGAAATAATCTAGAAAAGATTACATTTACAAATTACGACATTCATACAAGTGCATGTAACAGAAGAAAGATTCAAATATTTTCTAAAAAGAATAGTAATCTTTATTGAATGTAGAAATGTACATTATCTCACACAAGCCATGAGATTGAATTTACTTATTCAATGAAAATAAAGAAAAGTATATACATGAATAAGTAAATAAAATGAAATGTGCATGTAAAGAGGAAACTAGTCATTGCCAAGAATGACTAGTCTAGGATGCGTCATCTTGTTTTGCTACTGCCCCGAGCTGTTTATGTCCTTCCTAGCTCCATAGCACTCATAGTCTTGCATCTGGAAAAAGCAATGGTATTAGAGAAATCCTCTAAGCAATGAAAATTTTCCAACTATACATGAACATACACCTATGCACATATATACTAATCTCCATATGTATTAAATAAGCTATGTACACTTTAGGTGTCCTAGAAAACCATTGAAGTCATCAAACACACCTAAGATGTATGTGCATATTTTTCGAATGTTTGTTTCATGTTTAGATACAGGAAAATTAATGTTGTTACTTTTTATCTAATTTCAGCATGTGGTATAAATGTGGCTCCCACAAGGGTTGAACCCAGCATGCTGCTTTGTTGTACTTTAAAGAGGCATTGAAAGATACACATCAGATCATTCTTACTCTTTATGGTTCTTTCAAATATGTGCACATCATTCGTGATAGTGAGATACTTGTCATTGTCACAAGTCACATGTACTTCTTATGAAAAAATCATAAAGGGTAAGAGTGTATGAAAATTTTGTAAAAGGACAATTATCCTACTAATGTATAGAAAGCAGACCAGTCATGAAGAAGACAAATAAACATGAAGAGGACAAAAGTTACCACAACCATAACATGGGATAGGCAAGCATAAGGAAATAATAGCATGAATAATGTGACAATGTTTCAAAGAGTTACAATAAATGAGAAGATGGTTTTCTTCTTATACAAGTGAAGAAAAAATGATACAAGGAAGTAGAAAAAAAGAAATTGAGCAACAACTTCAAGTTGCATTGGTAGAAATACAATCATGAAGGCACGAGTTTAGACAACCCAGGAGTTTACAAATTTGCAAAAAAAAAAAAACCTTTCATATCATCTGAAAAAGGAATGGAGTCGACCCAAAAAAACTTATGCATATTTGTGCAACAATAAATGGCTACATCTATAGAAGTAAATGATGCTCTGTATTTTGAAGCAAAAGCAATGAAATACATGAAAATTATAGTGGAAATAATCTCTATGTGTGTAATTATCAACAAGGCAGTGCTGCTACAAATGGATAGTCAACAATGTGAAGGTACAGACAAGGTTCATATCAGGAGAGTCATCATGAGAGGAGCCAAGAGAGGCCATATACAAATATGAAGGAGTAATCAAAGCATAGTCCAAAAGACAGTGTTCTCTTTTGATTTCTTGGGAGCCACTTTATGGACATAATCAAATTTATTAATTCAGAATATAAGAAGTTATTCAAAGATGTTTCCATAAAGTGGATTATTCCTATTCCAACAGGTAAATATAGAGATTGGTTCATATTCCTTTAAAAGTGACACTGCCATAACACAATAACAAAAGGAGATGTGGAAAAGTTAGCCTAGATAGCTTTTGTTTCAACTATTTTCTCTCTTATGAGATCTTATTCATGCTATAATCTTGTGTGAGTTTAACATTGTTAGGGGAATACCTCGACATTTAGAAGTTTCCATTATGCAATATTATAAACAAAAAAATATGAAGCTCCACAAGCTAAGGGTTTTGTAAGCCTTTTTTGGCCATGAATTGAGGAAAGAATATAGTCCAAGCATGTGCATTGAATAATGGATATATAGAGGATCTGTAGTATAATGAGAATTTAGTTTCTTGGTTGAGAATCAATCACAACTTTAGAGCATAAACTATAGAAATAAGTCCTAAAGCCGTACCTTAAAATGAATTTTTCCTTCATTTTTCTCAAAAATTACAAAAGAACAAAAATTCTCAACAGAAATGAGCTACAACCAAGCATATTTATAATGGATACCTAAAAGGAAGCAATCACAACCCATAATCAATTATAGTACAAAGCAATGGAGATGAAAAATATTCTATCATGAGTGGATGTCACAGGTTTGAAGTAACCTAGGTGGGGTTTTCTCTACTGCTTGAGAACTCAAGCAGCTATAAAAAAACAAAGGCCAACCAAATAGAAGCCACAACAAAGGAAATATCCTTCAGAAAATAGGGTTCCATGATGGCAGCCATAAAAGGACATAAAGGTATCTCAAATCTCAAATGTATGGATTGTTAGGGTTTTGAAAACCCGATGACATTTCTTTTACAACTGCAATTTCCAAATACCCATAGCTTTGGAGTTTACTTTTTGTATTTTACAAAGTTCTATAACCATTTCTCACAAATAGAGGAGCTTGGAAAATCCTAGAGAGCAAATACTCCCATTTTCTACATGAAAAAATGAGTTTTTAAACAAAACAATAATGAAACTCATGAAGAAAAAGAAAAAAAGTTGGTATCCAGAAGGGTTTATGGCTGCGACCAAAATCACTATTTCTATTTTTAAAATGTATGGAGTTCTCAGAAAAAAGTACATGAATAACTCAAAAATTATAGGAAAATATAGAGAAAAAGAGATTTGCTTTCTTTCTTTCAAGAAATACATATGGAGTAAACACCATTAAGCTTATATAGTACACATAAATTTTGATGAGGTGCTCATTATTTCGATATAGCAAAACTTGAAATGAGCTTGTATTCAACTGAAATTCCAAATGAAACACAAACTTTTCATGCTTGGAGCTTACCCAGCTTGGTTTTCTTCAAAATTTGCAAGTTTTAACCATGGAAATCCTCCACAAAGTAGCTACTGAAATCCTTCAATGGCGGCGCCCTCAACTTCTGCAAGAAGTTTCTTACAAAATGAACGAAATTCATTTTATTTATTTATTTTTGCATTTAGGGTTTACCCTATCTTACATATGCCGATGGAATATGGCAATTTTGTCATGTTTTATGAAAAAGGCATGAATTTATTTAATTCGTGACCTAGGATTTAATGCCTTATATCTCTATCTTCTAAAAGTGCCTTAGCAAATTTCCTATAGTTTAAAGATGAGTCGATATAACATTCGAATTTGTTCTTTTTGCAATCTATAAAAAATGTGGGGTGTTTTGATTAAGTGATTATTTATAAATCATTTGATTTTAAAATACTATTTTAAATGTAAAACATGTAATTTAAGTGATGTCTTATAAATCACTTAAGTTTAATGTTGCCTTTGATGCAAAGAGAGAAACATAGATTTTTCAATGTAGGATAAGAGCATGTGTTAAAAGATTGAGTCAAAAGGAGGATGTTGAGGATTGATGAGTCATGCCAAGCATATAGGGTTGATTCGAGTAGTTTTCCAACATGTGCCAAAGTTATAGGAGCCTTTATTTTGCTTTTTGGAGCAATTTGGAACTTTTTGTGGACAGTTTGATGTGTCACCATGTTGAACTTGGTCAAAATTGACCATTTCAACCTTTTGGAGCCTCTTTGGAGAAACATCAGATGCTATATTTTTGTCCTTATTGTTGCATCCGACCCCAACAACTTTTAGATCTTTCTTTGGTGGAACTACTTGGGAAAGTTGGATATATTATCTTTTGTAACTCATTTTTTAGTTAGTTCTTATTGGATACTTTTTTGTTTTGTGAGTTTAGGAGTCCTCTGCAGAAGATAGACTATGTTTTGTAGCTCAAGACAGGCATGTATATCAGTGTTTCACCTTTGAAATCAATGATTATAAGTACTTTACCTTTTCAATCTCTCTGTTAAAATGTGTGCATTTGTATAATTGATAAAACTAAGTTTGTGAAATTGTATGATTCATTGTGGTTATGCTTTATCCTAGCACCATTCTGCAAAGCAATATGTATTTTTGTAGGTTGTGAGATGTGTTTAAAATGTAGTATTCTCAAGTTGTGAAGTCTTTCTTCCTTTTAGGGGTGTAGCCATATGAACCTTTTCATGAATTTTTTATGCAAAAAACGTATGTGATTGAGTTATGTATGACAAATATTTTTTCATTGATTGAAATTGTGTGTGTAAACTGTGTTATATGTCTTCTTAGTAAATTTGGTGTATCACCGTAGGGTTAAGTTTCATTTCAAGTACTATTTCTTACCCTTTTCCTAACAAGTCAATAGATTAGGTGATAACTAGCTAGGAATCTGACCTATCCAGATGTTCATTCTCGTTTTGGGTAACCCACAACCCGAGAGTGTTCCCATGTTTCTCTAGCTAACCGATTTTTAAAACTTAGTTCAGGTGCAAGCTTAGGAGATAATTTTTTTGGCATGCCTAGTGGGACAGAGAACTAACAGTGTCAGTCCCTTTTCTACTATGCATTACTGTTGTTTGGTGTGTTCAACAGTACTTTCTGCCTTTGGAAGCAAGTATTTAACATACCTGGTGACTCCAAGCTTTGAGTAACTTGTTTCTAGAGTCTAAGTGTCGGTTTCATGGTAATATGACTTACAATTCACCATTTCATGAAAATGTTGTGCCTCTATCAACTTACCATACATATACCAACAATTTCAATGTTGGTTTTAGTACAAGTAACTCAATAATAGTAGACAACTAGCATGCTTAGTATTCTCCTCACTCACCCAACCTTGCTCAAGCTCTGCAACATCATGCTTATGCTCTTCAACAACCCCAGGAGGGTAATTTTATCTCCAACCAACAAAGTTACCTTTCATATGAATCTCAAAATTCTAATAATATGAGTTTGGAGAATATGTCTTTGTATTTCCAAAAGCAATTTGAAGAGTTTGAAAGATAGCAGGAGGTCGACAAGCAGTAGGGAGAGCTTGCTTATCAAGCTTATATTCGTCAGCAGGAGGTGAAGGCACAAAGAGGGTCCTATTCAATGCAAGAGGATGTAGTATTTGAACAAATCCATTCCAACTCTCCTAAAGAATAGTTTTCTCAAGTGCCCCAATCAGATACTACCTTTCCAAATCCTTTCTTTGAAGAAGGGATTTACCTTCTGAGCTTCAATGTTCAAAGTTTTGAACAAAATGAATTTTATGTTGAAAAGAAAGCAAAAGAAGATCTATCCATTGATCTAGACAACTTACTCCTTTGGGAAAAAAAGATTAAATAGGTACATCCTTTAAATCTAGCTATAAGGTGTTATCAATTGCAACAACAAAGGATTGAACAACAAGAGGACATCAAATAGAGTGGTGGGTTTCTGATTGATGACAATCAACAAGAAAATTAAATTTTAGATCATGAGGAAGAACATAAAACTGAACCTGATACTTTCTCTCAGCATATGAGTTGTGAAATTTTTAAATATGTTATGGAGGAGGAAACTAATGTTGAGCTCTATGAAGACTTGTGCACAGATATAATTGAACATTTTTGTTCAAAGTTGGATGGAAAAGAATCAAAAGAAGTTGAAAATCATGGTAAGCTAGAATAGTAGGTTCACGAGCTTGAAGAGCTACTGAAACAATAGGAAGAGCCTCATGAACCTAGTTTGCAAGGTCATAACTAGTTGGAGGAGCTTCCATTCTATTGTGCAGAGGAATTTGAGACTACTAAACTAGTTGAAATTTTTCCTTCTTTGGATGATGCTTCTTTATTGTTTGAACACTTGCCTTCTTTCATTGTGGAAGACAAGCCTGAATTGGAATGTTTTTCTTTGAGTGACAATGAGAATTTTAAGCAGCTTCCTTTCTGGTGTATAAAAGAGCCAGAGGTTGATGTGTTGGAGAAAGCTATCTCATTGTTTTCAATTGAAGGAATGAGTGTTCATTTGGGAAAGCATGAGCATACTGAGGAGGTTTCCATTTTTTAACCAAGTCAGCCATAGGGATTAGACCTTTCCAGCCAGCAAGGTGATCAAATGGCAGTCCATGAGCAAGAGTTTAGCAATAAAAGTTCAATCTTTTCCTTTATCAGAGGTTGTACAATCAGGTACTTAGCCTAGACGGATTCCAATAAGGTACACACACATGAAGATACAACTAAAGATGGCATCAAGGATGCACTAGCAGCTAAACACGAGTATCTTCAACTCACTTATTATCCCTTGAATAAAATTACACATGATCTATTTAAGGAGGGTAGTGAATCTCTTTATCTTTTTCAAGAAGTAGTGTATCAACTTGTTGAGCATATTTTTGTATTTCATATGTTTTTAGCTGCTATCATACATGCAAATAACTACATATTAAGAAGAAGAGGTAGCTATTTTAGTCATCCTGTAAATGGTTTTGTTTAAATAGTTTTGTCTTGCTGGTTAGGGTAGGTTAGAATAGGTTTAACTGCAAGTTTCAATTCCCTAAGTGTTGCTCCAACATAATTTAGTATTTTTATTGTTTTCAATAAGTTTCCAAGTGACCTGATCTATTTCAATGAGTTACAAATGAGTTACAACCATGTACAAGTCTATTCTAGGTCTATTTATGAGTTTTCCAAATGACTACATGCCCAATAGAAGAGCCTAGGCAACTGGTCTTCAGGTTTAGTAGGAAAACACACATTAGATATCGCCAAAAATGTTACCTAATTTCACTACTTGCTCAATTAGGCTGAGCTTTATGTTTAGAAAATAGGAAAGAAGGGTACATTTTTAATCTTCCCTATATTACATTCAGGTGCATAGATGAAATAATCAAAGAAAGATTACATTTACAAATTACCCATTCATACAAGTGCATGCAATAGAAGAAAGATTCAAATCTTTTTTGAATAGAATAGTAATCTTTATCGAATGTAGAAATGTACATTATCTCACACAAGCCATGAAATTGACTTTACTTATTCAATGCAAATAAAGAAAATTAGATACATGAATAAGAAAATAAAATGAAATGTGCATGTAAAGAGGAAACAAGTCATTGCCTGAGAATGACTGGTCTAGGATTTTTCATCTTGTCCTACTACTGCTCTGAGTTGTTTGTGTCCTTCCTAGCTCCATACCGCTCCTAGTACTACATCTGGCAAAAGCAATGGCATTAGAGCAATGCTCTAAGCAATGAAAAGTTCACAACTATACATGAACATACACCTATGCACATATATACTAATCTCCATATGCATTAAATAAGCTATGTACAATTTAGATGTCCCAGAAAACCATTGAAGTCATCAAATACACCTAAGATGTACACATATTTTCCTAATGTTTGTTTCATGTGCAGATATAGGAAAATTAATGTTTCTATAACTTTTTATCAAATTTCAGTACGTGGGATAAATGTGGCTCCCACAAGGGTTGAGCCCACCATGCTGCTTTGTTGTGCTTTAAAGAGGCATTGAAAGATACTCATCAGATCATTCTTACTCTTTATGGTTCTTTCAAATAGGTGCACATCATTCGTGATAGTGAGATACTTGTCACTATCACAAGTCACATGTACTTGTTATGAAAAATTCATAAAGCGTAAGAAAGTATGCAACTTTTGTAAAAGGATAGTTATCCTACAAATGCATAGAAAGAAGACCAGACATGAAGAAGACCAAATAAGCATCAAGAGGACAAAGGTTACCCAACTATAACATGGGACATGCAAGCATAAGGAAATAATAGCAGGAATAATGTGACAATGTTTCAAAGAGTTACATTAAATGAGAAGATGGTTTTCTTCTAATACAAGTGGAGAAAAAATGATAAAAGGAAGTAGAAACAAAGAAATTGAGCGATAGCTTCAAGCTGCATTGGCAAAAATACAATCATGAAGGCACAAATTTGGACAACCCAGGAATTTACAAATTTGCAAAAAAAAAAACATTTCATATCATTTGAAAATGGAATGGAGTTGACCCAAAAATGTTTTTGGATATTTGTGCAACAATAAATGGCTACATCTATAAAAGTAAAAGATGCTCTGTATTTTGAAGCAAAATCAATGAAATACATGAAAATCATAGTGGAATGAATATCTATGTGAGCAATTATCAACAAGGCAGTGCTGCTACAAATGGATAGTAAAAAATGTGAAGGTACAAACAAGGTTCAGATCACAAGAGTGTTCATGAAAGGAGTTAAGAGAGGCCATATAGAAATCTAAAGGAGTAATCAAAGGACAGTCCAAAATATAGTGTTCTTTTTTAATTTCTTGGGAGCCATTTTATGGACATAATCATATTTATTAATTTAGAATATAAGAAGTTATTCAAAGATGTTTCCATAAAGTGGATTATTCCTATTCCTATAGGTAAATATAGAGGTTGGTTCATATTCCTTTAAAAGTGACACTGCCATAACACAATAATAGAAGGAGATGTGAAAAAGTTAGCCTAGATAACTTTTGTTTCAACTGTTTGCTTTCTTATGAGATCTTATTCATGCTATAATCTTGTGTGAGTTTAACATTGTTAAGGGAATACCTTGGCATTTAGAATTTTCCATTATGCAATATTACAAATAGAAAATTATGAAGCTTCATAAGCTAAGGGTTTTGTAAGGCTTGTTTGGCCATGAATTGAGGAAATAATACAGTCCAAGCATGTGTATTGAATAATGGATAGAAAGAGGGATATGTAGTATAATGAGAATTTAGTTTCTTGGTTGAGAATCAATCACAACTATAGAGGATGAACTACAAAAATAAGTCCTGAAGTCGTATCTCAAAATGAATTTTTCCTTCATTTTGCTCAGAAATTACAAAAGAAAAAAAATTCTCAACAAAACCAAGCTACAACCAAGGATATTTATGGTGGATACCCAGAAGGAAGCAATCGCAACCCAGAATCAATTACAGTACAGAGCAATGGAGATGAAAAAGAGTCTATCATGAGTGGATGACATGGGTTTGAAGTAACCCAGATGGGGTTTTCTTTGTTGGTTGAGAACTCAAGCAACTATAAAAAAACAATGGCCACCAAATAGAAGCCACAACAAAGGAAATATCCTTCAGAAACTAAGGTTCCACGATGGGGGCTATAAAGGACATTAAGGTATCTCAAACCTCAAATGTATGGAGGGTTACGGTTTTGAAAACCCTATGACATTTCTTTTACAGCTGCAATTTCAAAATACCTACAGCTTTGGAGTTTACTTTCTGTATTTTACAATGTTCTATAACCATTTCTCACAAACAGAGGAGCTTGGAAAATCCTAGAGAGCAAATACACCCATTTTCTCTATGAACAAATGAGTTTTAAAAAAAAACAATAATGAAACTCATGAAGCAAAAGAAAAAGGGTGGGTATCAAGAAGGGTTTATGGCCATGACCAAAATCACTGTTTCTATTCTTAAAATGTATGGAGCTCTCAGAAAAAGTACATGAATAACTCAGAAATTGTAGGAAAATACAGAGAAAAAGAGCTTTGTTTTCTTTCTTTCACGAAATACATATGGAGTAAACAACATTAAACTTATACAGTACACAATTTTTTTGTTGAGATGTTCATTATTTCTATACAACGAAACTTGAAATGAGCTTGTATTCAACTAAAATTTCAAATGAAACACAAAATTTTCATGCTTGGAGCTTACCCCAACTTGGTTTTCTTTAGAATCTGCAAGTTTTAATCATGGAAATCCTCCACAAAGCACGTGTTGAAATACTTCAATGGCAGTTCCCACAGCTTCTTTAGGAAGTTTCTAACAAAATGAATGAAATTCATTTTTTTAAATTATTTTTTTTGCATTTAGGTTTTACCCTATGTTACATATGTCGATGGAATTTTGTAGTTTTGTCATGTTTTATGAAAAAATGAATGAAGTTATTAAACCTGTGACCTAGGATGTAATGCCTTATATCTTTACCTTGTAAAAGTTCCTTAGAAATTTTCCTATAGTTTGAAGAGGAGTCGATATAACCTTGGAACTTGTTCTTTTTGCAATCTATGAAAAATGTGGGGTGTTTTGATTAAGTGATTATTTATAAATCATTTGATTTTAAAATACTATTTTAAATGTAAAACATGTAATTTAAGTGATGTCTTATAAATCACTTAAGTTTAATGTTTCCTTTGATTCAAAGAGAGAAACATAGAGTTTTCAACATAGGATAAGAGCATTTGTTAAAAGATTGAGTCAAAAGGAGGATGTTGAGGATTGATGAGTCATTCCAAGCATATAGGGTTGATTGGAGTAGTTTTCCAACATGTGCCAAAGTTTTAGGAGCCTTTATTTTTCTTTTTGGAGTAATTTGGAACTTTTTGTCGATAGTTTGATGTGTCACCATGTTGGACTTGTTCAAAATTGACCATTTCAACCTTTTGGAGCCTCTTTGGAGAAAGATCAGATGCTATATTTTTGGCCTTATTGTTGCATCCGACCCCAACAACTTCTAGATACTTCGTTGGTGGAACTACTTGGGAAAGATGGATATATTATCTTTGGTAACTCATTATTTAGTTAGTTCTTACTAGATACTTTTATGTTTTGTGACTTTTGGAGTGCTTTGCAGAAGAGAGACTATGTTTTGTAGCTCATGACATGCATGTATATCAGTGTTTCACCTTTGAAATCAATGCGTATAAGTACTTTACCTTTTCAATCTCTCTGCTAAAATGTGTGTATTTGTATAATTGATAGAACTACTTATGAAACTATATGATTCCTTGTGGTTATGCTTTATCCTAACACTGTTCTTCAAAGCAATATGTATTTTTGGAGGTTGTGAGATGTGTTTAAAATGCGCTATTCTCAAGTTGTGAAGTCTTTCTTCCTTTTAGGGGTGTAGCCATATGAACCTTTTCATGAAATGTTTATGGAGAAAACATATGTGATTGAGTTGTGTATGGAAAAGATTTTGTCATTGACTGAAATTGTGTGTGTAAACTATGTTATATGTCTTCTTAGTAAATTTGGGGTATCACCATAGGGTTAAGTTTCATTTCAAGTACTCTTTCTTACCATTTTCATAACATGTCAATAGATTAGGTGATAACCAACTAGGAAGCCGACCTATCTGGAGGTTCATTCTCATTTTGGGTAACCCATAACCCGTGAGTGTTTCCATGTTTCTCTAGCTAACTGAGTTTCACAACTCAGTTCAGGTGCAAGCTTAGGAGATAACAATAAGTAAAAGAATTAATAGAGCGTGAAATCACAGAACACATGAACACTATAATTTTTACGTGGAAAACCCAAAAATGGGAAAAACCATGGTGAGTGTTGGCTCACAATATAGTATAATCGGTTATAAGATATTACAAAATGGATGGCTCACTGCCAGGAATCACTGTCCAAAAACAAAGGCTTACTACCTATAGAATTAAAATTATAGAAAATGGTCTACAACCAGAAAATGAATTGATGGAATTTACCTAGTGAGTGCAGATTCAGTTCCAATGTAGCTTAGTAAACTAACTTAACACACTTCATAATATTCACTCTTCTTTACATTTACATTCACATCACACCAAAATTTGCATCCATATCACACAATAATTTGCATCATTAAACTTCAAAGATTATCTAATATATATTTGATCTCTCCACAAGCATCAATTCAGTCGACCTAATTAGATGCACTTCTCATTTACCAAAAATACCAACTATTAGCTTCAAGCTTTCATAAAAACTTCTCAAACAGATAATTCACATATCCAACACACCTCATCAAGTTGACATATACCTAAATTAGGTCGCACATATATCCACAAAAAATATTTCACTATTACATGATACATCCATTAGGTCGGCCAGGGATAGACCTAATAGCACAAATGCAAATACCAGTGTAACACTGATACACCATATGAGCAATTGGATACATGAGATATTGAATGTACGTGCTCTCGACATCTACAAAACATTTCTCAAAACCACAAGCAACAGTAATTACCAAAAACCAAATGCAAACCAAAATACTGGAGGATGTAAGAAAAATACTAGTTCAGATACCAGACCAAATTACCGAAACAACTGCATATTTGATCTTGCAATTGCAACTCATATATCATGGTGACATCAATGACAACAAAAAGTAACAAAATGAGATGTTCTTCTTCATTTTCCCAACAATGATATGTTAAAAGACATAGATTGTGCAGTATAACTTGTTTTATGTCATTGTAAGTAAAAAACATCAAGTTATAGGTCTGAGAAAATAATTTGGTGCATCACCTAGTTAGCTGTAGTTAATCATTTTCAGGAATTTTAAGTCATTTTAAGTCTTCTTCTTACCCTTTTCCTTCAAAATAAGTAGGATTTATCAAGTTCTAGGTGATCAAGCAAGAGGAACCAACCTTCTCTAGAGGTTCATTCCAAGTTTTAGGCAACCCACAGGCCTAGGAATGTCCCCATGTATCAACAAGTAGATGAGTTGATAACTTATCTTAGGGTGCATACTTTGTTGATATCCATTTTTGGTACGCCCGATGGGATAGCTTGTGCTATTTTAGTCTATAACCTTTCCATACATTGTTGATAGTTGATGTGTATATCAATTATTTTTTCCTTTGGAGGAAACAAAACAACATACCTGGTGACTCTGGAGAGATTATCTACTAGTTTCAACAGTTCAAGTGTTGGCATGATTGAAGTTTTTCATCAAGAAAATATACTTTATTCTGATTTTCTAGATTTTTTGAATGAATAAGCATGTCTATGTTTCATGGGAATATGTCTTATCACCCTCCATTTCTAGATAATTTTGTTCATACTCCTTACCATCCATATCAAAGTAACCATACTATTGGTTTTATCCAAAATAACCCTATAATTACAAGTAACCAATAGATTCGACATGCTTACCACCCATCCATCCTTGCTCAGACTTCATTTCAGTTCATGTATGCTCAAAATAAACCTCAAGAAAATAATTTTATACCAAAATAGCATGCTTATCACCATAGTCAATCTCAAAATTTGGACAATTTGGGGATTGATGACATCAAAAACATATTGTTGGACTAGACTCAAAAATTGGGTGAGATCAAGTAGCAACAACAGTTTAAGTTGTAGTAGGAGAAGTTTGCTTACCAAGCTATCCAAAGTCAACAAGAGCTTGAAATTCAAAAAGGACAATACGAGGAGAAGCTAGCACAAGAAGATCTTGCAAAAGAGGAGCAAAACTGGATTTTGTTGGCTCTAATTCAAAGGTTGGAAACTCAATCAACTATTTCTTTTCCAAATCCATTTTTTGAAGAAGAGGTTTCCAAGTTCAAAGTACCAAGCTTCAAGTGAGGCGAGTCTCCTAAGTCTCCTAAATTGAATACTCCAAGTTTTACAAGGCCTCATCCATTGAAAGAACTTATACTTGAACAAGAACAACCTATATGTCTTCAAGAGACCAAGCCAATTCCTCAAGTTTCTTTGTCAAGTTAGCCTTCTTGTCCTTCTACTATCCATCTTTGTTAAGGTGGACCTATTGTCTACCAAGAGAGTTGGCCTAATGAGAAAATAAATGAGTTTTGTGAGGTAAAACAAGAAAGAGTTTTTGTTGTTACTTCATTTGCACATGACGAGGAAAATGAAAAATCAGACTTGTTGCAAATTAATTATGAGAAAAATCAGTTAGGATAGTAGGGTATTAAGCAGAAGATAAGTGTTGAACATGAGATGCTAAAAATTTATTTGGATGAACCTCTTGGTTTTGCTAGAAAAAGTGCTGATAAACAAGAAATTTGGCTACAAAATGGTGAATTAATGTCTAATTTATTCAACGAGCTTCCTGGTTTTATTAATGAATATTAAGAAATTATACTTGTACTAACACCATTAGCAAGTTTTAAGCAACAGGATGATGAAAATTATTTTGACAAGGTGCTGGTTCATCAAGAAGCAAGTGAAGACAACCTCATCTTGAGAAGTGAGGTTACCCAAAATAAATGAGGAGGACAAATGACTTTTTATCAAGATAAAGGCTTTGATGTCTTTAATAATCAAGAAGTCAATCATAAAGTTGAGATAGGACATGTTGTGTATAAGAAGGCTAATGAGGAGTTTGACGAAGACTTTTTTGCAAGCATAATAAAGGAGTTTTGTTCAAATCTTGTTGATAAGGAAACACTTGTTAAATCTGAAATTTTCTAACATAATGAAATGGAGAAAGAAATGATTTCCCTTGTAAGACATGAGTTACCCCATGCCAATTAACATAATGAAGTTGAAGAACTACTTCATAAGCAAGAAAGTAGTAAGAAGAGTTCCAAGTTTTTCATTTCAAGAGGATGTCCTATTAGGCATCTTGTCAAGACTGAGGCCAACAATGAAATAAAAATCATGTTTGCACCCAAACATAAGTTTTTTGTCCAAAATGAAGTTGATCATGAAGTTATAGCAAAAGAAGAAGGGTTGCAACTTACTTGTCTATTCCAAAATAGTAGTATACATACACAAGATGGAGAAGGGATTTTGTCTATATTATTCATGAAGTTTTGCACCTATTGGTTGGATTTCTATCTATGCCTCATATTAATCTAACTATTCAAAATCATATGAAGCATTGCATGCTGACCAAGAGGGGAAATTACTTCAAAGAACCAGTTAATGGTTGATCTAGGTGGATCCCAAAACCCTAAAAATTCAACTATTCTAATGGACCTTCTAATTAGTGCCATGGAAAAGAGCTCAGTGACATGAATCCAACACAACTTGAACGGGCGAAAAAGGAGCTCATACACTCAAGTTATGCTTGGTCAAATTTGGGGTCAAATTAGGTACAAAGGTCAGTCAGAAAGGTGAAATTTTTAATTGTCTCAAAAAAGGTCAAAAATAGCATTATGTCAAAGAGCTCGTTGCCATGATTCTGACGCCATTCTTTTTGTCGAAAATGAAGTCCGTATGCCAAAGTTACACCAAGTCAAAATTTTAGTCAAAAGGGTTGACTAGTCAAAATGATGATGTGGCAGTTGATGACATGGCAGATGATGATGTGGCATAAGTAGTTGAGGGCATTTATATTATTTAAATTAGAAATTAAGCCTGAAATTATGAGCCAAACCCTTTAAAATAAAATGCATGAATATTTTAAAAGGGCTTGAAGACTTTAAAAGGTTTTATAAAAGATATTTTAAACATAAAGCCCAAATCTATAAAGATTTTAAGAGGCAAATATCATAAAATATAAAAGCCTGAATCTTAAAGGATTTAAATATAATTTTAAGGGATTATTAAAAGATAATCCATATCCCTATTTACATGTTAAGATTTGTGAGAATATCCTAAGGGGCTTTTAGGGGTTTTTTAGGATAATTTTAAAGGTGCTTATCAAATTGAAATAATATTGTATGGGAATATTTTAAAGCCCAAAATTATAAGGGCTATTTATTTTAACGGATGTATTAACTTTAGGGGATTTACTATTGTAAATGGGAGATTGGGATAATTTGAAAGTCATATGGTTTTAAACCATATTAAGAAAAATCAAATGTATAAAAATGGGAATAGTTTGGCCTTTCGGGGACATGGAATTTTTCCAAAGCATCCTGAGGGAAGAGTTGGAATTGTGAAAGCTCTGTGCGGATTCATTGAAAGATTGTGGAATTTTCACTTGGAGTATTATTCGAGATCCAGTTTGCAGACTTTTCTCTTGCAAGGTTGCAAAAGACTACTACATTTGTGAATCTAGTGTCAGGTAACTAGAGTGTTTTTATACTTGGCTTTAGTCTGGAATGGTGTATTCAATTTTGTAAATGCGGCAAGATACCTCTATAACTAGTTCTCATTCAGTTAATGCTTTAAGAACTAGGACTGCTTTGTTGTTATTGTTGGAAGTATTTGTTTAGTGTAAATTTAGGAAGTGCTTGTAGGGCTTAAAACTTCCTTGCAGTGACAACTTTGTATACACAGCTAGAAGACGAGATGATGTTGTAAGAAATTTTTAGGTGACAACATTAATGGAATTGATTATGCTTATCGAGCGGATCTAGACGTAGCCCTAAGAGGTGAAGTCTATAATCAAATGTGTCTCTGATCTTTGGTTTGTTCTTGATGATGGTTTTATTTCTAAGTTCTGCAAATAGAATAGTCAATGAGCTCAATAAATTAAAGATCTTGGCACAAATTTTAGATTATGTGAGTTAAGCAACTGATTTCAAATCTGATAAATAAAGAACTTAGGTGAGTAAGCACACTCTAAATTTATTCAGAGCAAGTGGCATCAGAGCAGTTTCTAAGCTCAAGTTTGGTTCAAAGTTCAATTTGACAAGTTTGTTAGTTTTCTCAGTTTTCTTGGTTAAATAGATTACCAGTTTGTGCATGTTTGTCATTTGGATCAGTTTGAAAGTTTGTTGGTTTGCAAGTTTGCAAGTTTAACAGGTGAACACTCAAGAGATTTAAACAAAGATGGCATCAAAGAAAGAAGAAATTCCTAAGGTGCTAATGTCTACATCCATGATGGATGATTTCTTTGTGATGAAAATAATGATTGAAGAACTCCACTAGGACAAGTCTGAAAGGCTTCAAGTGTAGCGCCCCTCTGAATCAGTTTTTCTAGATTTTTGTGTAAGTGTTATTTGTGATTTTGTTGATAATTGTGCCATTGGATTATCTGGTGAACTTAACACTTTAAGTGGTCTTGTTCAATTAGTTAATTGAAATAAATTTTTATGTCAAGAGTAAATGTTTTATTATTAAAATAGTTAGTTTATTGACCGAATGTCGTTAATTAAATTATTAAATTATTAAGAGATTTTTAGAGGGATAATGATTTGATAGGTTATATTATTTCTTTATTAAAGACACTATTTTAATAGAAAATAATTATAAAGGTCGTCTTTTTAAATTTGAGAAACTTGTATATTCAATATATCAAAAGTTTATAACGGTCCTTTAGAAAAATTGAAGTATATATATATATATATATATATATATATATATATATAGGATGCTTTTATAAGTTTAATTTATTATGTCAAATTTATATATACATATATACATTTATTCTTACTTATCATTTATTTAATTGATTACTAAGTAATCAAATAAATAGTAGCAAATTTATCTTTTATTTACCTTTTATTCATTTCTAAAATATAGATTTTATGTAGGGAATTTCAAGAATTAAATATAACTATTTTCTTTTACATTTGTAAATTTATTTTAAAACTTAATCATATATATATATATATATATATATATATATATATATATATATATATATATATATGATTAAGTTTTAAAATAAATTTACAAATGTAAAAGAAAATAGTTATATTTAATTCTTGAAATTCCCTACATAAAATCTATATTTTAGAAATGAATAAAAGGTAAATAAAAGATAAATTTGCTACTATTTATTTGATTACTTAGTAATCAATTAAATAAATGATAAGTAAGAATAAATGTATATATGTATATATAAATTTGACATAATAAATTAAACTTATAAAAACATCCAAAGATTTACACCTGTCCTTGCTTGTGCCTTCCACCTTCCTTCAAGTCCATGTGCCTTGTCTTTGCATCCACATCTTGCATTCCAAGGAGATTGTAATTAAATGAGCATGAACACCTGTCAGCAAACTTCCATTTTCTTTTCCTACTCCACGTGAAGAAGAAAAGGGACGGGTGAAAAAGAAAAGCAGAGGATGGAGAGGGGAAGAGAGGAGGAAGGAACGACATAGCAAGGGGGCTACATGCAAAGAAGAGGCAAATAAATTAGCACAGCAGGTATGAACTACTTCCTTTGATTGCATTGGCTTAAAATTTTCTAAAACCTTTTTAACAAATCCATTTCGAATATAGCCTACGCTCATGGCAATTCCATGAAACCACAACTCTTTGAGGCGTTCTTTCAAGCCGTTCATATGCTCTATCTATGCTTCCTCATCTTGCATACGAGTCTACCAGGGCACTCATAGCTACAACTTTTGACAAACACTCCCTTACCATTTTTCTTTGATGGATGTCCATACCCTATTCGTAAGCTCACATTTTGGCACAGGCAGGGAGGACGCTGCCAAAGGTTGCGGAATTTGACTTTACAGCTACCAATTGCAGTTGATTGAAATTTTCTAAAGCCTTTTTAACAAGTTCGTGTTGTGCATATTCTACAATCATTGCATTCCATGAGATCAAATTTCTTTGGGAATTCTGTGAAACAGTTCACACGCCTTGTTTAGGCACCACATTTTGTATACAAGTCTGCCTAGGCGTTGTATTATAGTGCAAGCTTTTTTTTTCAGATTGTTTCTTTTAGCATCATCATTAATCTCCATAAGAACATTGTCTCTATTTTAAATGATGGAAATTCTCAGCCTATATTCATGTATGATCCTTGGGCGCCACAATTTTAGACTGGAATCTTAGTAATAAGTTTTGCGTTGTCTTCAAGATAACCATTACGGGCGTGTAGGCCAACCATGCACTCCTAACGATCAACTATATATGTAATGCAATAAGGGTTACTGTCGTGTGAAGTATGTGCAACCCTCATCCACCAAACCTGCCTAACTGCGCATACCTAGAACACAAGAAAAGCTTACAGTGATAGGATGCGTTACAAAGCGTTTCATTAATTTAAAGATTCTGAGAGCTTCCTAGCAAAATCCATTTTGTGCACATTCTGTAATCATTGCAGTTCATTTGATGAGATGACATATCTCTGAGGCATTCTGCCATAGCTTGCGTGTCTTGCTTATGAATTTCACTGTTGCTTGTTTGTGGGCTAGAATGGTTGTAAATTATCTCGTTGTCACTTAGAATATCATTCGTGTTGTTTATTAGGTGTATAGATATAAAGATTATATTAGGGCTTTTAGTGAAAGCAGTATCTTATAAACTAATTTTATTTAGATGATTTCATAATGGGTAATATATGTTAGAGATTGAATGGGTGTCATTTAATATATATTGTATTGGAAATATAATATATACGATGGTAATAATCTTAGGTTACCTTACTTATTTTAGAAACATAGTTTTCTTTTTTCTTTCCTAGATATAAATACATATGAGGGTGTCAATAAATGTATGTAAACGAGATTAGATCACTTTAGCATATTTCGATTAGCTTTCCTATAATAAGATGTACTAATTTAAATATATATATGTATTGGAAGTAAAGTGATAGAAGGGGAATACTTTTTCCCTAGTAATTTGATGATTATATTAGATAAACAAGTAGAGGAGTTTTTATAGAGAAATTGATTTATCAATATAATATATATTCATATCGGACATATATGTTGTGGAATGTGCTCTAGTTTTAAGTTAGATAATTATAGTAAGTTATGAAATTAGAAACATTAGATCATTAGAAGTTTTAAATTATTTCTTATTTCTTATTTGAAATGGTGAGTCAGTAGATTGCCTTATCATTAAATGGAAGGCTTTAATTAAATAAACAAGTATGATACTTTTTGTTGGTTGATTATGATCTTGATTGTCTAATGTTTTTTTTTCCTTTTTGTGAATTACTTAGTAAATAGGTTTTCAATACTTCTATTTATAGGCCTATGTCCTTGGATTTGTTAATATAAGAAGATTTTTAATGTATAAATTAATTATGAATTGTGATTACTAAAGGATTATTTATATTTCGATATTTGGAGGGTTTTGATTAAATAAATTGAGTTAGGTGAGTAATTGATTAAGAATATAGAGGATGATGAATTAGCTAACCTCAAAGTAATTGCTTTGTTATAGTCAGATAAATTAAGTGGTCTTAGTAAATAAAAGAGTAATAGAATTAGAAAATAGAGACTGCTGATTTAGATAAACAAAAGTAACAATATAGTAAGAGAATTGGAAATTATTACAAAGGGAAGAATATGTTTTCTTTAATTTTTTTTTCATAATGAGTGTAGAGATAAAGTGCTAATGAAGATTTATTAAATGTTTATTTATAAATATAAGTTTACATGTGTTTGTATTAAAGTGATATAAGTAAATTAGTTTACTCTTTTGTGATTATTTGGTTATTAATATATATTGGAAGTTGAACAAAAGAGATATTGATTTAGATATAATCGAATATTTAAAAATGAATTTGGTTAAGTATTTTGGGATTAAATTTCCTTGCTTGTATTAAGGAATGTTATTCTTTTCTATTTTGTTTTATAAGATCATTAAAAGATAGTTAATGAACATCTCAGGAGATAAGTTTTATTATAGAGAAATCTTTAACTATGTTATGGAAAAGAAAGGTAATATGATGGTGGGACAATAGTTTGTTGTGAGTTGCATTAATATTCCTTAGTAAGGATTATTTAAGTATTCGATAGGAATGTTTAGGTCATGCTTAAATATGTTTGGTTGTATTGTTGATTGTTAGTTTTTGGATTGATGCGTTGGACTAGTGGATTGTGGACGAGTTGTGATGGTGCCAATAGAAGTAATTTTTAATCTTTCGAGTAATTATGATTGCAAGGATTGTGTGAATTGAATACTGTTTCATTCAATAATTATTGTGATTTATTTGTATGGAATTGCTTATATCAACTTTGATTGAGTTTGAAGATCTCATTTTGATATTGTCACTCTTATTCTTTGCTTGCCAATTTGCGATAATGGAAGTTATATAGTCATTTTGTGGTTCCATGATGTGAGTCTTCATTTTGGGTTAATTTCGATTGAGGAGGCTTTTTGCAATTGAATTTATTATAGACATATTTTGAGATGGTTGGGAAACCATTGTGTCAGCAATTTGAGAGTCTTCCAGAGGTTTGACGAGAGTATGGTTTTGACTTGCATAAGTTGGTATGGGGGTTGGGGATCTGGTGAGGCTTCCTAGGTAACCTGGATGGGGGAAAACAACCTAGGAGGGTCCACATTGGGTAACCCATATCAATCCTTGAGTGTTTTCATGAGTTTTATTTTGTTTCACCTGAAAGTGGGTGGTTTCATGACTTTTCCATTTGGGTAATGGTTGATCTTTATACTTGGATTGTGTTTTTATGGGTTTAGCCTTGCACTGGGAAGTCATTTACTTTGAAGCACTAGCGTGAGACAGTACATGCCTCTCTTGGTGTATTTAATGATTTGTATTTGATTATTTGTGCAAGTGGACTTACCTAGTCTGTGAATTCAAGATTTGTTGTTAGTAGGGGGAGTGGCTTTCAATGGGGACTGATGCACAAAGTGGTGTACGAGTAACTCATTGAGAGTTTCTTTAATCAATGATAACCTAATAATTAATTAGGGGGTATGGGTATTTTCTCACATTAATTCAAATAATGTAGCCTCACTCATGGCCCAAGTGCTCATTTAGGTTTGGGATGAGTGGGAAGGCCTGGAATGGTAAAGGTGATCTGCCTTGTCCTCTTAAAAGGTATGTTGATCCCGCATGAGTGAGAATGGGGGTTGGGGATCAGTTGAGGTTGCCAGGGTTTAACCAGGTAGGGGGCTGGTAACCTATGAAGATCCGCATTGGGTAACCCATGTCGAGCTTATTTGATGACACTCCACCCTCTAGCAAACTTGTATGCTTGTTGTTTCCCCTTGTTATTTTTGTACCTCTGGAAGTAGTTGTACCTTATGTATATTGAGGCAGTTGTTTCTTTATTTTTATTGTTGAAGCCTCCTTTTAGTTATTTGATGTTGCATATATGCCTCATGGAAACCTTATTGATGCTAATGAAAGGTGCCCTTGATATTTATTATTGGCTAATATTGTGATTTTATTTTAAGGGTTTGGATCCTATTGTTGTTGGCACCTCTTATGGTTATTTAGTGTTGATCTATAGTATTGGAAATTGGTTTTGTTAGAATTTTCATTATTTTTGTTGTGGCTATGTGATAGCAATGTTATGGGTTGTTATCTTAAGTTGTTGTTGTCCTTTTTGTGGATTTTGGTTTGCTATTGGTTCGTTTGACTATATTGGTTGAGGAATGGGGATATTTCTTGTCAACTATTAGCATGGGGGTGGTCTTTCAGATCCATGTGGTTGGGTGGAATGTGCTATGCACTCCATTGGGTCATGAGCTGAGGATCGAAATGTGCAGATTGTGCCACTTGCAGCAACACCAGAATTGTACCCAAGTTGGATCTAGTCTTGTTACTTGTATTCACCTTTTCAGTTGTATTATTATATCTTATTGTATTGTTCCCATTCATGTTGAGGAACACTTCTATATTACTGTAACTCTTGTACGATGTAACTTTTATTATCATTGTAGTGAATGCAACCTTTGGCCTTAATTTATGATCTTTGATGGATGCTTGTCATTCATGAAATGTATATAGATACTTGGTACTATTATGGGTTATTGTTTCACAGTATGCAATCCTCAATGGAGTTGTATATGTGGAAATATCTATAATTATGTTCATATATGTGATAGATGGTTTTTTTTATATTATGTTGTGGATGTTTGATCGTCGATTAGTAATTCTATGTAATGGTCAAGTGGAATACTCTTAGTTAGTTAATCATCATCATGGTATGGGTCTACATTTAGTAATGTTGTCATGTGTACCCCAGGGGACGTGGTATATGATGTATATGTATAACTGCATTACATGTGTTGGTTGTCAATGTTCATTATACGTTATGTTTCACTTTCAAAAAAATAAATTGTGCTTTTATTGTGAATTCTTGCACTCCTTTTGGGTTTGTGTGGTGGGGCATTACAACAAGAACTCGCAGAAACCAACTAGCATATATAGTTAGAGAATTTTGAGCTAAGAAGTCGGCTTGAAGCTTTAGAAGACAAAAAAATAAAGTTCTTTTTACTCAGCTCTGAGAGTACTAGGAAAATCTGTTAGCTAAATAATTATATCAAATTTGTTTTATATCACATTTTTGGATTATGGTAGTAAGTTAGTTGATACAAAATAAGTATGGTTTTTGAGTGAAAGACTCTAAATAAAATTGTTATGCAAGTATTTGTTTGAAGTTTTATTTCTCTAAGATTGATATTTTGTAAGGCTTTTGAAGCCATATCTCTTGTAATCAAAAGGGAAAATACTTGAAGACTTCTTGATGTAGGTTAAAGACTTGTTGCTTGTAGATTCCTAAGTGCCCTAATGGGTGACACAATTCTTGATATGTCACTAGCTTCTATCTAAGAAGGAGAGTATTTTGTAAAATATGGATTGAATATCAATCAAATGGATCACTTCACTTCAAGACTCAGAGTTGCAGAGGACGGTTAAGAGAGACCTGTATGTTCTCAACTTCAAGAATCAGTTAGATGATGATTGAATGCCTTAAGCATAGACAGATCTGAATGGTGTAGCCTTGAATAATCCATTATGAAGTAGAAAGGTGAAGGAATGTATCAAGTTGAGGCACAATTTTCCTTTGCTCGAGTAGTTTTGTACGCAAGGAGGAGCATTAGTGTTATGCCAAAATCTTCCTTGGTGTTGTTTGGGCACTGTTTACTTGCATGATGTAGAGTGTAAGGCATGTGTCAAAGGAACATTAAACTTTTGGAGACCAAACATTCTTTAGTGGGGAGGATTGATCTAATTGGATCCTAGAACCCTAAAAATTCAACTATTCTAATGGACCTTCTAATCAGCACCATGGTGAAGAGCTTGATGACACAAATCCAACACAACTTGAACGGGTGAAAAAGGAGCTCATACGCTCAAGTTATGCCCGGTCAAAGTTGGGGTCAAACTTGGTATAGAGGCGAGTCAAAAAGGTGAAAATTTTGATCATCTCAAAAATGGTCCAAAGAACATTATGTCAAAGAGCTCGTTGCCATGATTTTGAAATTGTTCCTTTTGTCGAAAATGAAGTCTGTATGCCAAAGTTACGCCAAGTCAAAGTCTTAGTCAAAAGGGTTGTCTAGTCAAAATGATGACGTAGCATAAGCAGTTGAGGGTATTTATCTTATTTAAATTAGAAATTAAGCCTGAAATATATGAGCCAAATGCTTTCAAATAAAATGCATAAATATTTTAAAAGGGCTTTAAGACTATAAAAGGTTTTATAAAAGATATTTGAAACATGAAGCCCGAATCTATAAATATTTTAAAAGAGGAAAATATCATAAAATATAAAAGCTTTAATCTTAAAGGATTTAAATATAATTTTAAGGGGATTATTAAAAGATAATCCATATCCCTATTTTTAATGCTTGTAATCCATATCCCTATTTACATGGATTATTAAAAGATAATCCATATCCCTATTTACATGTTAAGATTTGTGAGAATATCCTAAGGGGTTTTTAGGGGTTTTTTAGGATAATTTTAAAGGTTCTTATCAAATTGAATTAATATTGGACAAGAATATTGTAAAGCCAAAAATTATAATGGCTATTTATTTTAACGGATGTATTACTTTTAGGGGATTTACTATGGTAAATGGGAGATTGGGATAAATTGAAAATCATATGGTTTTAAACCATATTAGGAAAAATTAAATGTATAAAAAGGGGAAGAGTTTCGCCTTTTGAGGACATGGAATTTTTGTAAGCATCCTGAGGGAAGAGTTGGAATTGTGAAAGCTCTGTGTAGATTCGTCGAAAGACTATGGAATGCACTTGAAGGAGTATTGTTCGAGTTCCAGTTTGAAGACTTCTCTCTGGCAAGGTTACAAAATACTACTACATTTGTGAATCTAGTGTTAGGTAACCAAAGTGCTTTTATACTTGGCTTCAGTCTAGAATGGTGTATTCAGTTTTGTAAATAAGGCAAGATACCTCTATAATTAGTTCACATTCAGTTAATACTTTAAGAACTAGGACAACTTTGTTCTTATTGTTGGAAGAACTTGTTCAATGTGGATTCATGAAGTGCTTGTAGGGCTTAAAAATTCCTTGTAGTGATAGATTTGTATACGCAGTCAAAAGACCAGATGATGTTCTAAACAATTTGTAGGTGACAACATTAATGGTAATTGATCACACTTATTGAGTGGATCTGGAGATGTAGCCCTGAGAGGTGAAATCCATAATCAAGCATGTCTTTGATCTATGGTTTGTTCTTGATGATGGTTTTATGTTTTAATTCCGCAAATAGAATAATCAATGAGCTCAATAACTTAAAAATCTTGGCATAGATTTGAGATTAAGTTAAGAAACTAATTTTGAAAGGGATAAATGAAGAACTTAGTTGAATAAGCACACTCTAATGCTTTTCAGATCAATGGTTTTTTTTTACCAGGTTTCATTGTTAGTTAGTCTAGGAGTAGGTTATTTTTCCATTCCAATAAGTATTGTAGTGCACATGGTTTGTTAAGTTTTGTTCTCCTCCAAGTGCAGGTTGCACATTTGTTTCAAGTTTGAGTTAGTTTAGAGTAGTGGTTTTAGTTTTCTTTCCTAGTTTTTGATTGTCTTGTAGTTGTTGTCAAGTCTAGTTTTGAGTTGTTTTGGGTCTCTTGTTGAATCCATGCCCATTGGATAGATTAAGGAAGTTTTTCTTTCATGTTTAGAAAGCAAACATCTCTGAGAGGTCGCCAAAATTGTAAGCCTATTTCACCCGTTGGTTTAATTAGTGCCATGATTGGTATTCTTAAGTTGGGATATAACTTTTGGAAATATTCTAAATATTTATTAAGGTTTTCAAATACCTTAAAATTGTGAAAAGTATCCAAAGGATTCACACATACACAAAGGAGGGAAGTGGGTTTGAAAAGGTCAAATATTTAAGAAAAGTATGTGTTAGGGTTCTTGATGCCCCCTTATAATCCACGTTCAAGATGAAGGAATGTGTCAAGAATAAAGAGAAGAGTTTGGGGCACATTGTAGTAGTTAAGGGAAAAATAGGGCATGTTGTTTGATAGTTTCAATGGTATTGAAAGAGTCATGCTCTTGAGATATAGTCAGGTTGCAGGAAAAAAAAAGAGGAGTCCCTGAAGCTCATCCACATCTATCATGCACATTTAGGAGATTCCCATAATGATATATTTTTGATGGTGTGTATTCTATATGAATAATACATTATTTCCATTTTAAAACCTTGTAGAAGCTATTAAAGGGGTGCTAAAGTTTCTCACATTTTAGAAAAAAATGTATAGAAGTATTGATGACAACATATTTTGGTTTATCTGGTGGGTCTTTCATGACGACATAGAAGTATTCAAGGATTTACAATTTAGGTGGAAAAAACATGAGAGCTTTCTTGTCTAGGGGCACAAATTTGTTGCCAAAGGTGCTTTACAACCTGTCATAAAGTTTTGATTGGAGCTTGATTATGAGAAGCCTTGTATAATAGTTGTAAATGAGGCTATTGTAATGTCATTATTTAGGGGTATTGTTCCAAAAAAATTATATTGTAATGGTTTTTCATTCACTAAATCCAAAAAATGAATCAAGAGATATAATTGTAGCCATTGAATAGGGCATTATGGGTGTTAATTTTGGTGGACTCATGGTGCAGGAGCACCCTCAGGAGCTAATGCCCGCAGGAGGAAAAGTTTGAGTTTTTATCTTGTTTTCTGTTTTTCATGTTAATAAAATAATATGAGACCATTTAGAGTCATTCTAGACCATTTTAGAATGATTTGGAGTCATAATGCAAAAATTGTCAAAAATTGTCAAAATTGTAAAAGTTGCAAAGTTGTCAAAATGCAATAAATCTTGTAAAAGTGCCATTATTCTTAAAAAAATAAGTTATGGTCAGTTATTTAGTTGAAATATGATTGTAATAGCATAAAATGGTGATGTAAACATGAATCCAAAGGTTGGGAAGGTTGGAGGTGGGTTGGTTGAAGACGTGAATGAAATTTGAATCAATATGAAGATCATTTATGTGTTTCTTTTCTACAATATTGCTGCTCCAGTGCATGGTACAGACTAGTATGGATTGATACAGTCCTAAGATTAGTTTTTCTTTTATAGAGAGATTAACTAAATTTCATTTGAATTTGGTTTGGTACCTTTTGATTGAGTATTTTGAAAGTTATTGCAAATTTACTAAAACTCGCCGAAATCTATACCTAGGGTTATCTATTTTGGGAAAAATGGCATAAATTTTGTTTCCACCATTAGATCTTTTTAAAATTTGAGGAAATTTTGTAACTATGTTATCTTCAATGTCATTGGAGCGATTGGCTTCATTAGGTGTTTTTTGAAAGTTATTAATGATAGTTTGTTGCATTTCATAGTGAAAATTCTGAGTTTTCTTGCTTTTCTGTAACTTTCCTCACCTTGTATGGTATGAGGCTCATCTGTACGGATTGAAGGTTGTTTGAATCATGTAAAGGATTGTCCTACCTTTCATTTTCACTTGGTTTCATGAAAATCCATTAAGTTTGGAAGGAGATATTAACATTTTAGTGTAACTTGCTCTAAACCATACCTAGGGTAAACCAAGGTAAGAAACATGTGATTTCTCACTATTCCCTTGGTGAAAAATGCCAATTTTTTGTGGAGAGGCATATTTTTGTATATTTTTTCATATTCCAAAGTTTCAGGTATGGATAGTGGAGTTTGCATGTGCTTTTATTAGATAGAAGGTCTAATTTTCCTATGTATCAGACTATATAAGGGCTTTTGAAAGCAATTTTAAGGTGTTGGAGCTTATTTTGATGTATTAGTGATTGGAGAAGATGTGCGAATGTGTGTAAGGGTCATATGGACATGTTTGAGATATTTGTGAATCTTTAATAACAATATTTGACCAAACATAATGACTATCCTAATAAGGACTGCAATATGACAGTGTTAACCTAGACTATGATTCCAACAAGTAGGAGTCTTTTGTTGAATGCAAGTATTGAAACCTCTTTGAAAGAATATTGAAAGAAAGTTGTAATTTTTCTTAGACCATTTAATGAGTGTGTGGATTCATTTGTTGAGTTTGGACAAATTCCCCAAGAATTGTCATACTAAGTGTCTACAAGACAATAGGTGCAAAAACCTTAAATCATACTAAGTGTCTTATCCAAACCCCTACAATGCCCAAATCAATGTGTATTGAATCAAGTCATACAATAGCAACAATGGAACATTGAAGGTGTACCAATGAGCATCTATGAAAAATTATTGAAGAAACCTCTAGGAGTTGAGTTTGTCATTAGTGTCCAACCCTTTCCTCTACATCAACTCAGAAGTAGAGAAGCAAGGAATTTGCATCATGTAAAGTGAGTTAAAGAGCGGACCTTGGGAAGGATAAGAGAGAATAATCAACCATGTAAGGAAAAAAAATTCAAGGCCATTGTCTTAATTAAAGAGGATAGATATTTAGAAGGAAATGACAATGATATTCAACTATTTGGGCTAGGAAAATGTTGGTTCATTCCAAAGACGACACAGTGACCTAATACAAGATGCAACTACTAATATATAATCTAGGCAAAGAAAGCATACAATGGGAGGTCTAAAGAGTTATAAGTAGAAAATATCATAGTATTATATTTTTTTGACATGATAGTCATGTTTTTTTAAAGCCTAGTAAAAAAAGAACCTCACTATGGTGCAAGGATAAAAGCTCAGTCACATGTCATAGATTAGGATTCAAAGGAGGAAAAGACAAAGTTTATTAGATAATGCTTATACAATATCATTGGGTAGACATGAGTAGTGGAAGACCATTAGTATATTGATTAACAAAAAATCAGTGATTAATAACTGCAATGATTACCTTATTGTCATTTGTAATTAGACTCCATGAAGTCTCTTAAGACTATTAAAATAATGACTGAGATCAAGAACAAGTTATTGAAATGAAGAGCTGCTAATAGGTTACAATCAATAACGAGTTGTCCATAGTATTTCTAGTTGTAAGAGAGAGTAAAAGAATGACAAGTGTGCAAAAGTGTTCTTTGAAATTGGAATTGGTGTAGATAATTGAGAGATTATTGATTTCCAACAAATGATAGCACCAAGACAAGGGGTATAGTGAAAAATTTATAGACTAGTGGAAGAAATTGAGGAGATGTATGGTGATGCTTATGACTTATGTTGTAGGTGAATTTCAATCTCTTATCAAACAATTAGTAAGAAGTATGAGAGGGAACACCAAATTATGTAAAGAAAAGATAGTTCCATTGTTAAGAAAGAGGAGTTCATGCACATAAATGAAAAAGGCATATTTTTGTCACTATCTCAGTAAGAACAAAAGGTGCAATCAAATCATGAAGGATTTTACAGTTGAATGCACATGCAATAGTCTCATGGAAAAGTATTATAAAAGAGAGTGTCACAATCAACAATAATATGAGCTTTTATGGTCTTATCAGTAACAAATTGAACATGACAGAGATGAACTTGCATAGTGGATATACAAAGCTTTAATAGTGTAAGGAGATTAATTTCAATCTTAGAGATTAGGAAGAATGATAGTTAGTCATACTCAAAGTTCAATCATAATGCTCAGAGCAAGAAAATATGATAGTACTACTTAGTGTGGGCACAAGTGGTATCTGAATGCATTATCAAGCCCAATGAATAAGTATGTATCTAAGAGGTAGTTTGAGACTATTGGAAGACCTTTTCAAGAACTTATGAAGATTTTAAGTGACCAAAACCCATTCTATCTGACCTAACGAAGTTGGGCATCATGGAGAGGAGATTTAAGAGCCATCTGGTTACTTGAGAAGCAAGTGGAGGGCATCAAGGAGGAGGTTGAGATGAGTTGTCCATGTGGTGGAGTAAAAATAAGGGTAGTTGAGGACTTTTTATAGCTATTTTCAAGCAACTATGCACAAAATTAATGGACCTATCCATGAACAGGTCAAAGAAGGTGGATTTTCTTCATCAATGAAGCAAGTTGGAGTAGTTTGGAGGGGTCTTTTGGCCAAAAATTAGTTACATCCGGCCCAAAAATAGTTGAAGACAAAATCAACTTGGAAGCCAAGTGCAAGCATGAAGTCTAATTCTTGGACCAAGTCCCCTAATCCATTCCTCTTTGTTTATTTCTCTCCTATATTCTCTCTCATATGTTGAAGGAATATATGAAAGTTTGAACTTAGTTTCAAACTAGTTCTTACTTTTAATTTGAATGATTTGTAACTTTCTCAAGCTCTTCTCAAACCAAAAAAAAAGCATTTTAATTTAAAAAGTTATCACTTGGCATATGACTAAATTTTTTCATGTAATTTCAATTTTCAAGCAATGAAGACAATCTATTTTGGATCAACACTTGTGTAATGCTTCTTTGGCATCAATTTTAGTTCAAATTTTTCCTTTTATGTGGCTGGTTATATGTGTTTTATTGGTTCATTTTGTTGTGTTTTACCTCAAAACCTCAAAATATGATAAAAGAAAAAATTGTAACTAGATTCAAACATATTCAAACATATTGTAAACTGTGGTAAAACTTATTTGGTTGTTTTGGTTGTGAAATCTCTCATTTTCCTTCCAGAACATCATCAATTAGTGCCTTTTTTATGAAATATCGATGGGTGATATGTTAAAATACATAGGTTGTGTAGTACTTCTTTTTAAGCCATTGTAATTCCAAGAAAACAAGTTATAGGTTTGAGAAAATAATTTGGTGCATCACGTAATTAGTTGTAGTTAATCATTTTTAGGCATTTTAATTTATTTTCAGTCTTCTTCTTACTCTTTTCTTTCAAAATAAGTAGGATTGATCAAGTTATAGGTGATCAAGAAAGGGGAACTAGCCTTCTCTGGAGGTTCATTCCAAGTTTTAGGAAACCCACAAACCTAAGAATGTTCCTATGTATCAATAGGTAGTTGAGTTGATAGTTTCGCTTCAGGTGCATACTTTGTTGATAACAATATTGTCTCCACTTTTTTAATGCATGGACAACTGCTGCTAACTTCGAATCATTTGAAGCATAATTTTATTCATAGGGCTTCAACATCCTAGACTCATAGGCTATGACTTTCTCATCTTGCAACAATACTCCACCCAAACCTTCCCCTGATGCATCTGTAATAACTACAAAGTTACCATCTAGATCTGGTGCTTTTAGTATTAGAGTGGTGGTTAACCTTTCCTTGAGTTGGTCAAATTTTTCTTGAAATTTATCAAACCACTCAAAATTATCCCCCTTCCTTTGCAATGATGTAATGGGAAAGGTTATTCTTGAAAAGTTTGCAACGAACTTACGGTAATACCCAACCAATCCCATAAAAATTCTAGCTTTCATCTTATTCTTAGGCACTGACCACTCTAGCACCACTTTTATCTTCACTGGATCAACCAAAATCCCTTCACCCAAAATTATGTAACCCAAATAATGTACTTTCTTCTAGAAGAATGTACACTTTGATATTTTTCAGTATAAATTATGCTCTCTCAATCATTGAAGAAAAATCTCTAGATGCTTGAGATGTTCCTCTTCATTCTTGGAGTAGATTAAGATGTCATCCAAGAAGACCAACACAAAGTTCCAGATTACATTGTTCATTAGGTTCATGAATGTTGGTGGTGCATTCGTCAACCCAACGGGTAGTACTGTGAACTCGTAAAGTCTATATCTGGTCTTGAAAGGATTTTTTGAAAATATCTCTATCCTTGATTCTTAGTTGATGATGCCTAGAATCAATCTTCAAAAACACTATTGCTCCTCATATCTAATCAAAGATATCATCGATACGTATCAATGGATACTTATTCTTTATCATTTCTTTGTTAAGCAACTGATAATCAATACATAAGTGCATTGTACCATCCTTCTTCTTTACAAATATTGTTGGCACTCTGTAGGGTAAAACACTGGGTCTTATCAATTCTTTAGACAAAAACTCTTCTAAATGTGCCTTAAACTCCATTAATTCAGTTGCGGTCATCCTATAAGGTACTTCCAATATAGGTTCTAACCATGGTACTATGTCGATTTAGAAATCAAATATCCTCTTAGGAGGTAATCTTGGTGATTCTTCTGGGAATACATCCTCAAATTTCTATAAAATAGGATATCTCTCCATATCCACTTTCTTAGATTCCAATACTTCACCCTCTTCAACATCTTGAAGTTATTGAGGTCCATAATATAATATATCATCTTCAGAAATGAATTCCTTACATTCCTCGAGCTTCTCCATTTTTATTGCAAAGAGTTGACAACCTTTCTTCTTTGTTCTATTCATCTGTATAATGTATATCTATCATAACTTAACCTCTCTTGGCTTTCCTTGGACGAACACCTAGTTACCTAGATCATCTAAACATTCTATTGTTTTTGCATGAAAATCTACCTTGGATCGATGTCTCCATAGGAAATTCATCACTAAGATAACATCATAAGATCCCAAGGGAGCTACATATAGATCCACTTCCATTGAGAAACTTGGAAGTTCAACTCTTGCTTTGAATAGACATTGACTTACCTCAGGTCATGTCTAGTTAACATATTCTATAACCCAAGACTATTCCATCTAGCCAAATTTTCTAGACATTTGACTTGCTATTCTAGGAGAATTTTTTTTTTTTGTGGCACCAGTATCTATTAAAATTGAAATGGGAAATCTACAAAAAGTACCTAATACTTCCACTAGAGTAATATGGTACGTCACTTGTCAGTTATCCATTGTAGCATGAATCGTTTGCTGATATGCAACTCTTTCAGATGGATGAGGGTTACCATGTGGTTGTGACTCTGATGGTTTTCTTGGACATTACTAGCATAATCATCCCCACCACATGTATAACACCATTTCCCTCATCCCCTCATTTCTATAAATCTTCTAGAATTACTTTCATTTCCACCATCATTTCTATTAAATTTGTTGAAATTTTTATTGTTTCCCCTTCAATCTTTCCATGATTCATTTCAATTATTTTGGGATCCTTTGTCCCCTTGGTTTTGAAATCTTTTCCCTTAACTAGGCTTCCTTGGAGCTTGATTGGTTTGCATCCAACAAGACTTCTTTTTATTTTTCTCCAAATAGTTTAAGATATACTTAAGCATTTGCTCCTACTTAATTGACTTTTCACACACCAAGTCCATGGTAGATAGAATATGTACATCTACCTCACCACGTATTTGCACATTTAGACCCATGATAAACTTCCTTATAAAAAATTGCTTGTCCTTCTAATACATATGTATGCATTTTAGGAATCGAGTAAACTTCTCCAAATGCTCATTCACCAAGGAGTCACCTTGCCTTAGAGTTTGGAAGTCAATTAGATTTTTCTCATAAAAAAGTTGGGGCAACCATCACTTTCAGAAAATCTTCGTAAATTCCCTCCAAGTGAGACTTAAGGAACTAAGTCCAAGCTCCATTTTTTTACTCATCCACCAGTTGGATGCTTCACTAGCCAATTGAAATTCTCCCCATAAAAATTTAGTTACCTCAAATTAATTTCTATTTTTGAAATACTTTTCCATTACCATAAGCCACGCTTCTGCTGCATCTCCAATAGCACTACCCTAAAATTTTGGTGGTGTGATTTTTCTCATTTCTTAGGATAAATCACTTTCCAAAGATTTCTTTTTCGATCCCTCAGACTGAGATTAAGACTTATCATTTTCATGATCACTATATTGAGTGTGATTGTGGGAATTCTCTCCTTCTTCATTGTTGGGAATTTATTCTTCATTATTTTGAACTTCTAGTTTCACTCTTTCCTTTCCCCTAACTTCATGTTCTAGGTTTCCTATTCTTGCTCTAGTCTCATTCATGACAAAAAAAATACAGTCCAATTTGGCTTTGGCATTCTCAATTCCTTGACCTACTTCTTAACTTCTCCCACAATTAGTTCTTGTCCTAACCATCTTTTCCACATATCGGTTATACCTAGAGGTTTTTCATTTTAATTATATCTATGAATGTTTTATCAATGTTAACAACATTCAAAATATCTATCATTCATATAAGAAATTGTATTTTAAGAACTTACTCAAAAAAATTTCCAGAAATATATTTTTGATAATCAAAAAGGATTTTCAATTTCCTTCAATTTACATAGAATGACTAATTAGATAGTCTAATGGATATAATCCCTCGAATTCACTTTTTGATACATAACTTCATGGGGTATAACCATCATATTTTTTCTTATATTCATCATAAAAAGGATAATAACCCTTTGATCTATTATTTAGACACATTGTTTCAAGATACATAACCCTTAGATTCACCACTTGTGGCTATTACAATAACTTCTGCTAAGGGAAGAACTCAGGGATCCCTAAATATCATGATTGGACTAACACTGCATTCTGAGGGAATATCCATGGAAAGTGATAAAGAGTCTAGCTTGGATAGAGAAACAAAAGGAAAGAAGTTGAACTTGGCAGCCTCTTTCATCCTTCTCTTCTCTTGATTAATACATGAAAGGGCATGACTAAAAGTCTTAGTATCGCTTATCTAAATGGCATCATAATTAGTTTTGTTAATGGTGTGAAAAATGGATTCTCTTTCCTTATTGACCCATAGGTAGTGCTCATTTTTTATTATTGACTTTCTCACAGTCATCTTGAGATGCACCATCCTAGCACAAGAATTTCCAAAAATTATACTCACATAATGTTGGATTGGAAACATATAAAGCACATAGGTTCTAGAGTTGAACCTGGTAGCTCTAATACCATGTGTGACATGCCCATTTTTCTACTCAGTAATTTTTCTAAATTTTACCAACAAGTGAATAGTTTTCACATCTATCAATGAGAGCAATAAAAATTTATTTTCTTTTCACATTAAATGCATCATTTGAAACATATCCTTTCCAAAATTTTCCATTGCATAATCAAAGAATATTTCACTAATATGAGTATGATTTCTCTTTACATAAATATATTCAAGATAGCATTTGTCACATGAATTAGAAATACAAATGGTCTAGAATGTCCTACTAAATCTTGGCCACCAACTGCATGAGGAGAAGCATCACTCAAGTGATTTTCCACCAATCATGGACTAACTACGGTCCCCCACACATCTACCGAACATGGTAAGATGGCCCTCCCTTTGATGAAGAGATTCGCTTGGTAACCTCATCTTTCAAATAGCCTTTCCTAAGCATAGTGATGTTTCCTACATATCTAGAGATTACCATAAATTCAATCTACATTTCTATGATATTCTCAGCCTAGTATGTACTTGGATCACAATGAATTGATAGTGTAGACAATGGTTACCTACACTACTTTGGCGAAAGCTTCAACATCCAATACTTCAAGTGAGGGTCATCTATATTCACCAATACAACTACTCAATTTATATTTTACCATTAGTGTTCTATTCTATTCTATGTGATTTCATTTCTTGTGCATTATCCTAACCCCATGACTAACCTTCCCATTACTCATAATGAACAGACATCGCAATCAAGTATCTCAAACAACTCTATCTTATGCTACTCACCTAGAATATTTTCATACTATGTATGGGTATGTGCAGGATCATCATGGAAAAAACAGCCCCTTAAGTGGCAAAAAATTCAGAAAAATCAGAGTTAGACAACTTGATGTAAAAATTTGAATAAGTTATCTATATTATTTCAAAAATATGTAAGAATAGAAGCTATAGAAAATTGAATGTAGTTTCTAAACTACTAGGTTTGTTTTTTAAAAAAAAATCTATTTGGTGAAAATTTGAAATTTCAATGTAGTGGTACTTAAATTTAGGGAAAAAATAAGAAGTAGGTGTCTGTCTGACCACCCTAACCACAATAAAATGATAATATTATTTTATAATATTTTAAATATAAGTAGAGGACTCATGTCCCGATGTGATGCATTTTTTTGTAATTTTTTTCTAAGTAAATAATTAATTATGAATTTTTTATTACAACTTTTTAAAAAATATTAAAACTTGTATGTCTGACCACCTTAACTTGGTCAAAAATTCATGAAATTAAATTTTTATTGTTTTTAATCCTATAGTATGCAAGGTATAGAATGTGACTCATGTTTTGGATTCAAAAAATGTGATACCGTTTGAAAGCTATAGATGTTTTTCAATCAGCCAATCAATCAGGACTTTAGTTGTAATTTGAATAGAAAATGAATAATAATAACTTATTAAATTCAAAGTAATGTATAATTTATATCGATGGAAAGATGGGAATCTCCTTTAAAAATTGTTTTCGTTTCATCAATTTTGGGTAAAAAAATAGTCGTCAGCCACACCCATCATATTGCCACTTTTTGGCCCATCATGATCTTGTATACCCATATAATACAAATTATATTTATATTTGTATATAATATAACTATGATCAGTGCAATTTACCTATCATAAGTGATGCAAAACATAATGCAAAATAAGGAAATAAAGATAAACGCAAGATTTATACCTTGTATGAGTTGCTCCTTGGTTGGCCCTTTGATTGTTGATAAATATATGCTACTTGATGGAAACAGTGCTAAAAATAGATGTAAAATGATCTAGATGTGATGGGGATTCAAATGAGAGATGTGGGTATTTTGATGGATGAACAAAATGGATGCAGGAGCTTGAAGATTCAACAATGGTGGATGAGAGTTGAAGTTGTTGAAGAGCTTGAGGACTTGAATGTGTGTTATGAGAAAATGGAGCCAAAAGTCTTCTATTTAGGGGAAAGGTCTCTAGGGATTTGAATGGTCAAGATTTTTCCAACATGGGCGAGATGAAGGGCTCTGGTGAGTTGAGGACTCACAAGCCCTCACATCTTTCCATGTGGAGGATGAGATGTCACAAGGAAAAGTGAGTTGGAGAAGGGACATGTGAGGTGGAGGTACTTGCAAGTACCTTGGGATGAGAGAAGATTTCCTTAAAAATGAATTTCTTATTCCCATATGGGAGGAAAGTGACATATGAGGAATTTTAGTATTCCTCAAAAATATCCATGGGGAAGAGAGAAGTGGTTGGGGAAATAAATATGAGTTTTAAATTCACATGATTGGGAATACCTTGGGGATAAAACAAGGTTCTCAAAAAGGTAAGTACTTATCCACATGCGAGTGATGTGACAAGTGAGGAGTTCTAGAACTCCTAACAAATTGCATGGGGAAGAGGAGATTCTTGGAGGGATAAATGTGAACTTTTAATTCACATGGAGAAGAGGGTCTAGGCTAAATGTTGAAATTGTGAAGGTTGACCAAAAAGTTATGCTAAATGTAGCAAGGGGATTAGATTAAGGTTGTTCAAATAGGTGATTAAGAATATTAATGAAAGATTAGAGGCAAGTGGAAAAATATGGAGGATGTGACATTGATCCTGATTAAGGGTGTGCATATCCTAATCATGGATTAATTAAGCTAATCTAGATTAACAGAGGATTATGGAGGATGTGACATGTGGGGAATTAGATAAAGGTATTATTTATTTAATTCTTTGAGGAAAAAGGGGCATAAAGGGTAAGGTATTGAATTATTTAACTAGATACCTTAGGGATTTAGAGGAATTTAGGAGTATTAATTAAATAATGGTCATATTACTTAATTAATGCAAGTAAGAGGGCATTTAGATGAAAAGGGATAAATTTGGACCATGTAAGTGTCAAAATTTAGGTGTCTACAATAACATTGCATATGTGTTTATATAAGTAAATATTAAAAAGGTAAGGTTTCACAAAACAAGAAACAATCAAGTGACATGCAAACATATCCAAGCATCACACACAAGTAAAAGACAATATTTTCAATGTAGCAACATAGAAAACAATATTTCCAAAATAATAACAAAGGAGTAGAAACCAACATGCATGTTTAGAGATCCAACTGATTATTCCTCTCTCCAAGCTTAATGGCTCTAGCTTACTTGAAACTTCCTCCAAGAACTACCTCCAAAATCCTCTACTAGCTTCTCTCTAATTTTGTCAACAAAACAAATGTAAAAAAAAAAAGCAACTCTCAACCTCACAAACACTCAACTCACTTTGCATGGAAATTTCAATAGAATAAGACAAGGAAATTATATTGATAAGTGATGCAATTGGTAGAATGAGCACCTCTATTTATACTAATTTGTGAGCAACCAAAGGCTACAAACAATTTAATATTTCTATTAGATTTCTATCCTCATGCAATGAATCACCAAGCTATCTTATAGGTTTGTAACACATAACAATTCTCACAATTTAAATGGTTGAGTTGACTTGTTATAAGGGACATAAAGCTCAAAAAAAAATTCCTGATTCGAATTTAATCACATAATGCTACCAACTTTTCTCTTGACTAAGTCTGAAGGCTATTTATAGACTCATGCATATTCTACAGACTTCTTTTGCATCCCAAACACTTACCAAATGGGGCCACATTCTTATGTTGGCACCCCAAGGTTATAGTGCAGTTTGACTGATTAACATGGCTTTTAATTGCATAGTCATAAAATTGCACCCCTCACAATTTTATGTACATTCTTGGGTTTTCTTTAGTGTCCACTCCCTTAGCATCTTGAGTAGACTCATTTTAGCCCCTACATCATCCTTTTTCCTTTCTCAAGATACTCCAACACCCCTTTTCAGTAACTAGCCTTCCACGTTAGCTTTATGTCAAACTTTGGGATTTTCCTGTTCTCGTCATTTTGTAGCGTGACGTGTTTGGACACTAGTACGCCACATGGATGTATGCACACCATGCTAGCATCTTGTGATGTTTCAACGCTCAAAAAATTATATCTGAGCATGTTTGCCACTTGTCTTCACCTTTTGGCAGTGGTAACGGCTGGGAACACCTTCTAATGGCTGAAGAAGCTTCTTTTCTCTCCTTAAAAGCTTGATATTTTCACTCCATTTGCATCTTCTAACTTTCTTTGACTTTTTCTAGCTCCATTATTCTATTTCTAGCTTCTCTCTTGCTTTAGCTTCAGCCTCCTACTATCCAAATCCTACTTGCACATAGCTTTCCATAGTAGCTTCACTCTCGCAACTTCATCTCCCTCATTTCATGCTTGTGAGCATCTTGGGATTCCATATCCGCCAACCATTGCATTTCATACTTTGTGATACGGGTTCTCCTTCTTGAGTGGGGATTGCTTTTATCACCTCTTTTGCGATACAGGTTCTCCTCCTCGAGTGGGGTTTACTTTTATCACTCATACTTGGTGATGTAGGTTCTACTCCTGAGCGGTTTTTGATTTCACCACATGCTTTGTTTGTTTCTCTCTCTCTCTCTCTCTCTCTCTCTATCTGGTTGTCTGTGGAGGTGGGAACACCAAAATGGGGGTTTGACTGAGGTAAACCCCCATACAGCCCCAATATTCTCTCCAGATATCACACATGCAGGTATTAAAGGCATTCATCTTGCTAGAGGCTTCATCACTTGCGTGGTTGTGAGAACTTTCTTTCTTCTCTTTATCTTTATCATTTACCTTGCTTTATTTTCATTTCTATCACTTTCTACTACTTTATCAAATTCTGTAATTTCTCAATAATCGGAGTAGAAGTGGCCATTTAGTCATTTTCTCTGATAAAATCATTCTCTGGTCCATACGAGATGCCAGTATGCCTCTAAGACACTAGCGCACTGTGCTATCATCTATAATCTACATTGACATCCTTTGGCCAAGAGCTTGTCAGTTTGTCCAAAGAATCTTTGTGACCTACTCTTTTTGATTATGAAACTCTCACCAATGTTCCTTGAGGTAGTTTAGGGTAGTTCACCCGTGAGGCTCTTTGAATGAAGAGAACTCATGAGTAGCGAATCCCCCTCTTCTACATTTTGGTGAACCCGACGTGAAGAGAAAATATTCTGAAAAACTAGGAATTTATTTACCCTTACTTGGTGTGGTCATAACTTTTGACTCGGTGCTCAAAATTCAGAACTGTTTGCACCATTGGAAAGATTTCCTAGAGAACTATTTCAAGCCATAAAATACTAGTGCCTTTGTCAATTGAATTTTAGGGATCGACGCAAGTTCCGACCTCAAATTCCTCTCCAGCAATCTTTGAAAATGCGATTTACTAGAACATAGCAAATACCGAAAAAATTTAAATGAATTTAATATCTTCTTTTATTAGTTCAATATCTAATTTTGTTCAAAATGTTAGTGATATTCCATTTACTTCATGTGATGGTGACTTGGGTTTACCCATGTCAACTAGATATATTTGATCCTTCTCACGAAAGTCCTCTTGTTTCAGAGGATATTTTGTTGCAAGAAGATTAAATCATTGATACCTTTCTTAATGTTACTCTATCTTCTCTTAATTCCAATGCACTCTCTTCTAGAGATGATGCATTTGAGAATGATGAATCTACCCTTCATGCCAATGCATTTTCTTGTAGAGATTATGCATTTGTGAATGATGAATCTACTATTCGTTCTTATGTGCTCTCTTCTAGAGACATTGCATTGGTAAATGACAAATCTCTTATACCTTCCAATGCACTCTCTTCTTGAAATGTTGCATTGGTCAATGATGAACCTCCTTCCATGTATGATCCTCCATAGATTGATGTTGAGAATATATCTTCAAATAATTATTCCCCATTTGATCTTGTTTCGATTCATGTCGAGAATATGTATTCAAATAATTGTTCTACTAGTTGTGATGATTCTATAAATGTAGTCTATGTATCTATTGCCCCTCAAAGGCCTAAAAGATTGATCGTTTATGTGACTCCAACTAGTCCTTCTCCTAAAAGGGTTTGTTCTATGATGGTGTCTCATCTAATAGTGATTCCCTTGATCCTTCTAAGGCTCCCTCTTCTAGAGCGGTAGCCCATACTTATGGGAATAGAATGAATAAAAAAAAAAGCCTTCCTTCAACTCTTAAACCTACAACTAAAGCACTTAGTGATTATGATCTTGTTGAGAAACTTTGTGTTACTCCAGATAAGATCTCACTGTGGGACTTGCTGCAGTTTTCTTTGGTTTATCAAGGTATACTTTAGGAAGCCTTGTGAAATATCCTCTTTCCTTCTTCCGCTAGGCCGACGGATGCTAATGCGTTGATGGAATATATTCGTGTGGATTCACTGAATATCAAATTCTATATGCAAGAGCTCCCACCTCTGGAAGTATAGAAGCAAGTAGACCCTTTAATGATTATAGTTAATATTAAAAAAATTGGCATTAGATGTACTCTCATTGATGCTGGTTTGACACTCAACACATGTAGCATTGATCTATTTCCTAAGATTAATATTGATTCATCTTCTCTCAATGCTTCTTATATTGTTATTTGTGGGTTCGATAATGTTGTACGACAATATTCTCTAGGTATGATAGTGTTACCTTTGCATCTTGGACTCGTTACCATACCTACCCTTGTATATGTTATGTCAGAAAAGTTACCTTATAACCTTCTTCTTGGTAGACCATGGATTCACGCTATGGGTGCAGTCTCGTCTACTTTGCATAGATATATTAAGTTCAATTGTAACAATAAAGTAGTGATAGTCAAGGTTGACCTTGAGGCTATGCACTTATGTGAAATGGAAACTAGTGGTTAGGTCTCAGTTGTACCTACTCTTATTCATTTAGTGTCTTCCAATGTGTCGATGTTTACTCCAACAATATCTACTACAAAGGATACTCTCGAGATAATCATCCATAAAGAAGATCCTTCTGAAGCAAGAAATATTAAGTCTGCTCCTTCTGTCTCTCCCCAAAGGAACACATGTCTTGGTGATGATTGGGGTTCTATAGACTTCACAAATTCCTTTATTTAGGAATATAAAGTTGACCTGATCCACTTAAATCTTTCAACAACATCATCCACACCTGCTATCATAGAAGCTTATTCTTCTATATCACAGGGTAGTATGAGTAATACTTGTAATGTACTCAATGCTGATCCTTCTTCTGAGGAAGATGATTACACTTTTGCTAAGGAAGATAATGTTGATAGTCTTATTAAAGAGGATGAGGAAAGATAATGTTGATTACACTTCTTCTCTTTATGAGGATCCTCCTTTTCAAGACTTGCAAACACGTTATGGCCTCGACTTTAAGCTTGTCTCTAAATATGGCTATGAGCATAAAAGTTGTGGGCGTAATGAACAAGGCATTCAGATCCTTATAGAATTCAAACCTCATAAGCATAATTTGGGGCTTGGTTGCTCAAATGAATGATCTAAACAAAAACCATGGTTGAGTGACAAGAATTCTTCTCAACCTCGTTCTGTTGAAAAGTTTCTTCTTCCATTGGCTTCTATTTTCATGCCTTCTTCTTCTTCATGTGAACAATCAAAAATTTTTCCACAAGAGAAAGGCTTGCTTCTTACTCCCCACCCTTTATCTAAGCAAGAGCATTTTTTTTGCGACTTCTAAAAGCCTGCTTAATCAATCTTCCTTCTCTTGCACATAAGAAATATCATGAACGTGATAAAGAAGAACATTCTTTCTGTACATACCATTGAGTTCCTAGCCATTGCACTAGTGAATGTAAGGCCTTGAAGGATAAAAGACAACTTCTTGATCCAAGTGTCATCAAACTCCCATTTGATTGATGCACCAACCTTTTCTTTGCATGACAAGTGATATCTAGGTGTACCTCTATCCTGCATGGTTCTCCTCCCTTGTATGTTGGGGGCAGTGATAAGTCATTTCATAGATGTATGTCCTTCTTAAGGACCCTCTCTCTCCTCTATATATTTCAAATGAAGCATCCCTTGAGTGGACCCCTTTCTTCTTTTGAAGGGTTCCCAAGGGACCTCTTTGAAAGGTTTTTTCTCTCAAATGAATTCTATTGTGTCTAGCTTGGGGCCAGTTTGATTAGAACTCGCTCTTCAAACAACACATCCCTTGAGAGGACCCCTGTTCTTTTGAAGGGTTCCCAAGGGACCCCTTTGAAATATTTCCAATCTATTGACAGTCTACATGACTATCTACTTACTTTCCTGTGTGGTCCCTTTCACTTTGCAAGTGAGCCTATTAAGCCACTTTTTGACTTTGTGAAGTCTTCTTTCATAGGTTTCCTCCATGTGAGAGATCTTGGGGGATACCACCCCGTACGACTATGGGCCTATAGAACACTTCCTTTGAGCTTCCTCCATGTGAGAGATCTTGAGGGTGGCTCCCCTACAGGTCTACGAGTCTATAGGGAAATTTATTTGGGTTTCCTCCATGTGAGAGGTCTTGGGGGATACCTCCCTATAGGTCTGCGGGTTTATAGGGTGCTTTTCTGGGTTTCCTTCATGCTAGAGATCTTAAAGGACACCTTCCTTGCAGGTCTGCGAGTCTGTAGGGAACTTTCCTAGCTTCCTCCATGTGATAGATCTTGGAGGATGCTTCCTTATACGTTTGTAGGTCTGTAAGGCACTTTTCTTGGTTTCCTTCATGTGAGAGATCTTGGAGGACACCTTCCTTGCAGGTTTGCGGAACTGTAACACACTTACATTTTTCTTCTCACTTTCTCTTCTCTTTTGTATATACCATATCGAAGATTTGCATCTTCTTCATCCTAAGTATATTCCCTTCCTCTCTTCATTTTAAAACTCTTCTTGTAGGTGTTATTTCTTAATTTGGGGATGATGCATAGTACTAAGACTACCTTTTACATCAAGGTCTCTTTCACTTTGCTGACTCAAATCCTTTAGCCTTTTATGTTCTAACATTGTTGTCTAGTGCACATTTTTCTTGTCTAACACATTGGTTTTGTAGGTCTTTAGCCTGGGGGCATGCTTCCGTGGTTCGAAGAGTTATTTCCTTCCTCTACAGTATCCTTTTGGCATATGATGTTATTTATGTTTAGTAGATCTCCTTTAGTGTTCATATTATTGTACATTCATATGCTTGCTAAAGTGGGGGACAAATGTATAGTCATAAAATTGCACCCCTCACAATTTCGCATACATTCCTACATTTGCTTTAGTGTCCACTCCCTTAGCATCTTGAGTAGGATCATTTCAGCCCCTCCATCAACCTTTTTCCTTTCTCAAGATACTCTAGCACCCCTTTTTAGCAGCTAGCCTCGCACGTCAGCTTTATGTCAAACTTTAGGCTCTTCCCATTCTTGTCGTTTTGTAGTGTGACATTTCTAGACACTAGCACACTACATATACGTCTATGCGTCGTGCTAGTGTCCTAAGACATTTCAATGCTCAAACAACTATCTCCGAGCATGGTTTCCACTTGTCTTCACCTTTTGTTGGTGCTAATGGTCGAGAACACCTTGTAATGGCTGAAGAAGCTTCTTTTCTCTTCTTAAAAGTAGTCTTTTCACTCCATTTGCATCTTCTAACTTTTTTTGACTTCTTCTAGCTCCATTCTTCTATTTCTAGCTTCTCTCTTGCTTTGGGTTTAGCCTCCTACTATCCAAATCTTGCTTTCACATAGCTTTCCATAGTAGCTTCAAGCACTTTCAAGCTCTCTTAGCTTCACTCTCGCAACTTCATCTCCCTCATTCAATGCTTGTGAGCATCTTAGTATTCCATATCCCCCAATCATTGCATTTCATACTTTATGATACATGTTCTCCTCCTTGAGTGGGGGTTGATTTTATCACCTCTTTTGTGATATGGGTTCTCCTCCTGGAGTGGGTTTTCCTTTTATCACTCATACTTGGTGGTGCGTGTTCACCTAAGCGGGTTTTTCTTTCACCATATGCTCTATTCATTTCTCTCTCTATATATATATGGCTATCCATGGAGGTGGTAACATCGAAATAGGGGTTTGACTGAGGCTAACACCCATACAACCCCAACATTCTCTCTAGATATCATGCATGTAGGTATTGAAGACATTCATCTTGCTGGAGGCTTCATCACTTGCGTGGTTGTGAGAACTTTCTCCTCTTTATATTTATCATTTACCTTCCTTTATTTTTATTTCTATCACTTTCTACTACTTTATCGCATTTTATAATTTCTCAATAATCGGAGTAGAAATGGTCATTTAGCCATTTTTTGTGATACACTCATTCTCTAGTGAATACGAGATGCCAATGTGCCACACTGTCATTCGTAATCCACGCTGACGTCCTTTGGACGAGAGCTTGTCAGTTTGTCCAAAGAGTCTTTGTGACCTACTCTTTTTGTTTCTAAAAATCTCACCAATGTTTATTGTGGTAGTTTAGGGCAGTTCACCTCGTGAGGCTCTCTGAATGAAGAGAACTTGTGAGTAGTGAATCCCCCTCTTCTACCCTAATATTGTATTACCTAGTTACTCAAATATATATACAGTAGCATGGACATGTTTCATATGTTGGTTGACTTGGTCTTAGTTTACTTTATGTGTTGGTTATTATTCCTTTAAAGGCTATGCTATGTGTTACATGTGTTTTATTCATTCCAACACTTAACTTAAGAATATCACTATGTATTGTGCTTGGAGATTATCTCAAACAACTTTCATTTATATATATTATATCTATCATATATATATATATGTATCTATATATATCCATCAGATTATACACACACACACACACACACACACATATATATCAATATATTTATTAATATATATCCATTTCATTAATTTATCAAATGTATTTAATTAATAAAGATATATATAATATAAATATAAAAAATAATATTATGTATATATATATGATTATATATAAATATATATTAATATATATATAAATATATGTAACTATATTACTCAATACATATTTATTAATATATATATACACTACATATATACATATAGATAATACTATTTCATTATCTTTATAAAAAAACTCATACTGACAAATCCATCGATAAACATATACATGGAATATATATACATACACAGATACATGCATACAAACATATATATATATATATATATAGAGAGAGAGAGAGAGAGAGAGAGAGAGAGAGAGAGAGAGAGAGAGATACATATATACATACATACATACATACATACATACATACATATATATGTGTGTGTGTATATATATATATATATATCACCTTAGTCCAATTAGTATTCCCATGAATATGGGTAATCTGTCCATGAGCATGCATAGGTACATCTACCTACGTATAATCATATACATGTTCACTCATATGTATGAGTTTACTATAAACATGTACATATCTATATATATATATATATACATTTTATGCATATTAATCATTGACATAACAATAAACACACAAGGAAGGAATTCCACTTAACATCAAGACTTTATCACATACCTCATTTCAAACATTCATAAAACAATATTGTAAATCAATATAAACATACACAACTAAACTGAAGATCACTTAGCATCTTCTCAACTGGCTTGAATCAACTAAAAATAATTAGGAAGTGATTGTGTGAATACTCAGTAAGGCCAAATTAAAGGTTACCAGACCATGTTCTTCTCCTAAGTGATACTTCCCCACTCTTATAGAGGTTTAACCTATTCCTACCTTCAACTTAGTTCACCATAATAGTAGTTAGCCAAATCAATATATTCATATGCATCACATATATTTCATATACAAAATCATCATAGAACATTAAATAGAATCAAACATTCATTTATCATATTTCCATCAAAATTCATATATATATAAAACATTCACAATTGGGTGTGTGCAAGAAGTTGAGTCCACTTTTTGGCCAAAAAGTGGAAGTGTTTCCCTGATTTTCAGAATTTGACACATTTGACCTTAAAATTTGAAGCACTTAGAGATGGAATCTTCTAAAAAGTCACTAATCATAAAATGTAGTACTTGGAGTCTAGTTTCCAAATATGTAATTTATTTCAATACCCAGATTGTAAAAATTGAGTTTCAATAGGCATTTCTAAAAACCACTGTTTAAAAGTCACTTTTTTATGCCATACCATACATGTGTACGACATCCATATTTTGACCTAAATTATCATATTTTTCTAAATCCTTTTGGGAAAAGATTTGTGACTCACTAAAGCTTGCTTTTAATATTTTTTATAATTTTTTATTGAATATTTTTTTTTATTAAATATTTATTAGGCATATTTGTCATTTTGAAAAATCGTCGTGTACGACACGCATAAGATGACCTAAACTTATCATTTTTGATTTTTTTTTAAACTGAAAAGAATTATCTGAAGTTTGCTCTTGCACAATTCGTTCGTCAAAATGTTATGTTGATCAAAAGTTATTAAAATACTAAAAAACTGATAATTCAAGTTTATGGACTAGTTTCATTAGAAATTAATTGAAAAATAGAAAAAATAATCAAATTATTAAAAAAATTATATATTTGGAATCTGCACTGTCTCATCTATAATGGGTTTTAATTTCGTAAAAAAATTCTGCAAAATAGGTCTTCAAACATATGTCTAAAGTCATTATTTTCCTGTGACATTAACAGGACCTTCAAGTTGCAGGTCAAACTAGGTCCAAAGCTTAGGTTCGGGTCTCCAAGCCATTTCCCGAACCAAAAAACAAGCCAAAAAACCCGCTAAAAAATTCATAATTTAAAAAATGGGATCCCGTTTCATTAAAAAACGGGAACCCATTTCAAAACGGGATCTCGTTTCATAAAAAACCATTTTTTATGGTTCTATGAAACGGGATCCCATTTTGAAATTCTTCCAAAAACGAAAATTTCCAAAAATGGAAAGTTTTCAAAACGGGATCCCGTTTTGAAAACTTTCCGAAAATGGAAATTTTTCAAAAATTGGAAGTTTCCATTTTCGGAAATTTTTCTAAATGGGATCCGTTTTAAAAACTTTCCATTTTTGGAAATTTCCGTTTTGGAAAATTTTCAAAACGGGATCCCATTTTGAAAATTTTCCAAAAATGGAAATTTCCGAAAACGGGATCCTGTTTCCAGAAACGGGATCCTGTTTTTTAAACTTAGACTCGGGATCCCGAAGCTAAACGGGATCCCGTTTTCTAAAAACAGGATCCCACTTTTTAAAAACAGGATCCCGTTTATTAAAAAGCGGGATCCCGTTTTTTGTAGGCCGAATTCATTTTTTTGCCTAAGGCAAAAACTTCCATGTTTCGTGGACTCAACTTTGTGCACTTACCCAATTATTAAAGAAATTTACCAAACAAGGTAATAGTAAATAGGTAATAACACATGGGCTGTAACATTAAAACATGGTTAATGGTATCCAAAGGATATTGATTTCTCTCTAAGTTCTTATATAGATGCAGGTTAGGTAGGTTGTGTGGATTATATGACAAGTACATGTAGTGGTTCTTTCTTTCTTTTAAGAAGGGTTGTGTCTTGGATAAATAAGAATCATGATTCGGTGTCATTATGTACTACAAAAGTATAATACATTACTGTAGCATCATGTTGTACATAGGTAATATGGATGAAGAAATCCTTGAAGGATATCAAAGTTTCATATGATGAAACAATTCCTATCTTACGTGGAAATACAAGTGCTATCAACATTTCAAAAAATCTGGTAATGCATTCAAGGACAAAGCATATCTCAATATGTTATCACTTTCTAAGAGAAAAGGCTGTAGAGAATGAGGTGAAGTTGGAGTATGTGCCTAAAGATTAGGTTGCTAATATATTCACAAAGGCTCTTCCTAAGGATAATTTTGAGTATCTCTAGGAGAAGTTAGGGGTTATTGCCCCTTCTTTTAACTAGATGCATAAGGTTATGCATCAATCCAAAGGATTTCAATATTTGTTTGTTGTTCTAGACTGATGTTGGTGGCTACCTCTTAGGGGGAGTAGGTAGTGGAATTTTTGGTTTTTATAGTTAGGGGGAGTAAGTGTTGTCATTATTTATTACGTTTTCTCTTTCAAAGGAAGTGGCATATGAGTAGTTGTTGTCCCTTGTAGGTTTTTCCCTTGAGGGAGAGAAAGGGTATGTGATTGTTGTCAAGGGGGAAGAAAAGAAAAGAATATATATTTTTCCCTTTTCCATTGATTTCAAAGGGGGAGAAAAAGTTAATTGAAAATACATACGAAGAAATGGGGAGAGAAGTCCTATAAAAGATAAACTGTTGGAAAGTATAGGTGCTTGTGTAAGGGGAGAAGTATGCACTATGGTGCATCATATGAGACGATGATAAAAGTTGTTGTTGTCGTTGATGGTTTTTCATATCATGCATTTTCATCAATGACAAAGGGGCATATTTTTGGAAGTTTGTATTGTCATTTATGTTAGTTGCATGATGTCAACCTATGGAGATAATTTGATTGTTTGCATTATGTTTCCATTAGTAGTATCACTAATGTCAACCTCTGGTGTTTCTTTGATGAGCATATGGATGTGGATGTTTAACCTATTGTGTGGTTGATATGCTGAGAAGATGTTAAAAATATTGAGATTGTGTTTGTGGTTCTTCGTTTCTAAGTTCTTTTGAGAAATTTTGAGTAAAAAAGGAGATAATGTGGTAAAGAGTGTTTAGTATGGCAGAGTGGTGTTCAAGATTTTTGTCCAGATTTTATCATGGTTAAATATATTCTTGTGTGGTTTGGATATTTTGAATGGAGGTGTTATATCTAATGTTTCAAGTTCTGGATCATTCAGAAAAAGAAGTTATGTTCACCAATGTGTAGACTATGATGCATTGTTGTCTCAAAGAAATTGTTTTTCTCTGCATTTCTGCGCATTATGATTTCTAGTTTTGTGGATCTAGAAGTGTGCATTTATTGCTCATATCTATATTTAGTATGATTTGTTTGAGTTATGGTGATTCACAAGATTGGATTCATTTGTTACAATATGTGGAAAGTTAATTGGGTGTCCAAAATGAGTATGATGTTCAAGTGTATGATGTTGTGAAGAATTTGTTGGATTTTAGGGTTTTTATTGAAAACTCCAAAAAAAATTTAAGTGTTGTGTGTGGTCCATTAGTTTTCTTTGGATTTGGTGAAGTGTGTACTTAAATGTTTAATGGTGTTAACATAGGTCTGATCAACCTTGTGTGTTTACACTAATTGTGAATATGCTTTGGTGTTTGTGGAAGTGTGGCATGATGTGTATATGTCGATTTAGGTCCAATTTAAAGTGTGATTTGGACTTCCTTCATTCCTCTCCATAGTGGTAATTTTTTGGTGTTGACCTAATTTGAATTTATACATTTGAGGTGCATAGCCAACTTTGTAAATTATTTTCAAGGTTGAGGATGATATATATACGTGTTGAGTTGATCAAGGATTGGTGTGTGAAGTGTTTGTGTGGTATGAAATGTTGAGATTTGAAGTGCAAAAGTGTGAAGTGCAGTATGAGATTTAATTCCTAAGCCTACTAGAAGTACTGAGTAAGAGGTGTCTACATTCTTTAGAGAGAGTGTGAAAATTTTGGTGAAGCAGTGGTGGAGATTTTCTATTGCTCTAAGATGGATTTCTCATTGTAACAATCTTTTATCTTCTTTCTAATCAGGAAGTGAGCCATTGGCAATGAGGCCTTCTTTATTTTTGGGTAATGAAACCTCTGGGAGTGAGCCTATTATATTTGGTGTTGGAATTACTTTATATTGTGAGATAATTCTCATTGTGGTTTTTCACTTCTTGGGTTTTCCACATAAATCTTGTGTTCTCATATGTATGGATGTGTTTGCATTACTGTTTCTCATGTTTATATTTTGTTAATGCATGATAAGGATTTAAAGGTTGTTAAGGGTTTAAGGATTAATGCAGATTTGAATGTTAATGATAGTTTTGATGTTTTAATGTATAATTGATTCACCCCCCTCTCAGTTGTCTTCTGCATTCAAAAAACTATACCCACCACAATCTCATGCGCAAATCACCCTTAGATCTAGGAAGGAATCTACAAGACTAGAGTTATGATACCATTTACGAGTTAATGGTGAAATACCAACACCCCAAGAATAGTTACTACACCAAAATATCTTCCAAAAGAAAGAAAATTGAAAGAATATCTTGCTTGATTATATATATGCAATATTGATTGATTGAATATGTAAATGAAAGGCCTTTCTTATAATGGAAAGGTGAGAGATATGATTAGACAAGATTGTGACATGTGACTTAATCCTATGTTTTAGATTAAAATGTAGGATAAGGGACTTGATCCCAAATAAAACAACAACAAAAAAGAAAGGCCACCAGGCCACCAATTCAAGCCAAAACAAGGCCAATAGGCCAACTATAGAACAATACCAAGTTAAAAGAAAACAATCATAAGCATAAAACCAAAATGGCACATAATTGTATGCTATGAGACAACTAATATGACAAATATTAAATGACCTAGCTAACTAGAATTAAATATAATTAAGAGGGATACAGTATCATAAGATATTATCTAGACAACTAAGACTTCTACACCTAAGTAAACTTAACATACAGTGAATAAGTCCCCTACTAGGAATTATCTAGGTACAAGACATTATTCAAACCAAAAATAACTATGACTCATATTGGTCTTAAGACAATAATGCATTCAAAAATTTGGATTTGTTGTTCGTATATGATAAATAAAATAAATGTATAATTAAAAGAGTTATACCTTAGAACTAGATTATCATTTTGTGTGTAGCTTAAAATAGGTGTTACAAGAGGCTCATGTGGTTCATTATCAAAGCATAAATCTAATGGTATTATTCCTCAAAATGTTAGTCATGTTCTCGATCTATCTATACATCTTGTTATTTATCAATATTAATTCAAAGTGAACTACTTTGATAGGATTCATGTAAGGTTGTTTTTTAATTTTAAATTTCACTAGGCTCCTTGAGAATAGCATCCTTAAAATATTAATTTTTTATTTCTTTACAATATTAAAGCTTATAAGCATTAATATTCTCATCATAACCAACAAAAACAAATTTACTAGCCCTAGAAGGGTGAGTGCAGGATCATGGGGGTCCAAAAAGTTATGATATGACCCAAAAGTGGTTGACAACATTTTTTTATCCAAATTTGATGAAACGAAAGGAGTTTATTCATAAACTTTTTAGCTTTCAACCAATATAAGATATGAATTATTTAGAATTAAATAAACAATTATTAAATTGATTTTCTACAGGTAGTTTGTTTAAATTCCTAATTGATAGGCTAATTGAAAAAATCTATAATTCTTAAATGATTTCACATTTTTTGAAATTGAAAGATGCAACACATTCTATGCTTCCCATACTATAGGATTAAAAAAAAAAAAAAATGATTTTCATAAATTTTTGACCAAGTTATGGTGGTCAGACAAACAACTTTTAATATTTTTCAAAAATTTATAGTAAAAAAATCATAACTAATTATTTACTTGCAAAAAATTATAAAAAAAAATGTGGCACATTCGAGAATGTATCCTCTAATTCTATTGAAAGTTTCAAAAAAAAAATTGCTAATACTTAGGTTGGTCAGACATACACCTACTTTTTTATTTTTTTCCTAGAAATTTAGTACTATTGTATTCAAATTTCAAAATTTCACCAAATAGATTTAATTTTTTCCAAAAGAGGAATAGTATCTTAGAAACTACATTCAATTTCCTAAAAATATTGTTCTTACATATATTTCAAATTATTTTAATGACCTATTCAAATATTCATGGCAATTTTCCTAACTCTATTTTTTTGAATTTTCATTGCCACTTAAGGGCCTAGTTTGGACCCCTGTGTTCCTACAATGAGCTAGAGTTAATCTTTAAATGTTTTAACTTAGGAACATGAACAGAAGTCTCACTACAAAATACTATAGACTGTGATATTGAAGGTAATTTACCATTGTATAGCTCATAGAAAATTTATGAAAAAGAGATGTAGATAAATTTTTAACTACATATAGCAATTATTTGAACCGCTTTAGCCCAAAAATGTCATTTAACCTTAGCACTACACATCTTTCTATTTATATCAATTACACCCTCTTTTCCATTCAATTTTATTTTCATGTATATGGGTTTTTTTTTCTATCTAAAAATTCCTACATGCATGCAATATTCATTAAATCCCCTAGAAAAAATCTCACCCTCGTTGTTGGTTATTAAAAACATTTATTTTCTATCTATTTGTTTCTTAACATGTGTTTTAAATTTTTTACATATTAAAAATATAAAATATTCCATCCACAAAGTAATCACTTGAATATCTAGAATAATCATTAATAAATAAAGTACATATCATTGATACATTCCAATGCAAGGTACATCCACAAGACCAAAAATATTATTATGAATAATTTATAAATTTTTCTTATCCCTAGTACTAGACTTAAATGATACTCTAGGTTATTTTTCATATACTTAATGTGTTAGTGTATATATTTAATACAATTAGGATTTAAGCCTACTTAGGCATCCATCTACTTAGGTGCCCATATACTTGGTGTCCTTGTCACTTGTTCATATGATGTGTCAATTTGGTTAGTATTTTCATAGAGGTGTTGACTTAATTTCGACACCTGACACTACTTTAGTTGTAGGCAACTCACCACCACTCCATGTGTGAGGAATAATATCCTCATTTCATGGAATCCAGTTGCCTTTCTCCTCCTATTTATGTATGCCTTGTTTTCCTAATACATTTATTCAATTTATGCAATCTTGTAATCATTGTGTTTTCCTTAAATCTTTGTATTTGAAGGTTTTTCATGGTATCAGAGAAGACATGGATTTTTGTAGGTTGTTAAGGTGCAATTTAATTTCACTCTTTTTGTTTTGATTTTTCTATGCATGTTAACAATAGAAATTTTTTTAGTTGATATGTGTGACATTTGAAGGTTCCGCTATTTTCCTTTATGTTTGGAAGAGAGGGACATTTTTTTGTAGAAAGAGGCATGGAAGCCATAACAAGCATAATTTTTTGGCATAGGAATTCAACCACTATTCATTACTAGAAAGTTCCATTTTTTTCAATTCATCAAACTCACTAGGGAATAGGTAAGCAAGAAGAGGTGGGAAGACATTTAAAATTTAATCCCTTGGTCATATGGAGTTTTATCCCTTGGTTCCTTCCAACCTAAGGGGGCTTATGTTTGGTCTTATTTTTTCCTTTCTTTTCTTTTTATTGGTGTGAGAAATTTCTTTTTTAGAATTCTAAAAAATTATTTTGCAAAGAAGGCAATACAAATATTTTGCACTAGGTGGAAAACTTATTAGTGCCATAAATTTTTCATGGTAACTCAACTTTGAGTACCAATTTTTGTAAAACTACATATTTTTTTACAACAAATACAAAGGGCATAATATCACACTCATTTTATAAAGTATCAATTTATACCTCTTTTGGGTTAGTTACAAGAACTCCTATAAAGTGAAAAATTATGGGGAAACAAATAATCAAGGGGGATGTTGTGTGTGGTCTATTTTCACAATTACTCAAGAAGTTCTTTTGTGTGTTGTGTTTTCCCTTCTACATACATTTCTAAGTTCTTCATTTCTGCATTTCTAGAAAGAAACTATCTAAAGTTTGGTAGTATGAAGTCTAATGTTATTATACTACCCTTAACGCCTTTCAATTATCATGATTGGAAGATGAAATTAATTCTTGTTCTTAAGAAAAAAGGCTTATATAGGGTAACTATTGGAGTGGAGAAAGAACCTACCATAGCTAAAGACAAATATTTTTTTTTAATAAGTATGATCAAGCATTTGGATTCCTATATTTAAATTGTCTCCTGAATTGTTGTTCTGTGTTGAGAACTTGAAAACACCCAACCAAGTTTGGGAAGCTCTAGATAAACTATTTGTGAAAATAGATGAACTTAGAAGCCACGAGTTGGAAAATAAACTCTTAGATCTTAGTCCGAGGAGTTTTTAAACTTTACAAGAATTCTTCACTAAATTTAAATATTTAAAGTTGTAGTTAAAAGATTGTGGAATTGACAAGAAAGAGGATCAATTAGTCCTTTTTGTACTTTCCAAGCTAGGTCCAAAATTTTCTATGTTTGTATCAAATTTCTACAATATTGAAAGGGTTGTTGGAGCCTCATGGTGAATTCCAACACTTGATAATTTTATTGTTGATCTCATAAGGGAGCAAGAAAAGCTAATTCAAATGGTCACTTTGAAGTCTACTAAGTCTAAAGCCCTACTTGTAGGGAATGATACACAACAAACATCAAAAGGAGAGAAGAATAACACTAAAAAGGATAAGGAAGTTAAGAAATAATGAAAATTTGAAAAATCCAAAAACTCTTCTCAAAGTAAGGAGTTAAATGTTCCTTCTGTAAAAATCTTGGACATGATGAATATAAATGCATGAGGAAATAAATTGGGTCTCTACAATAAATTATCAAAAATAATAATATAGGACTACCTAATTCTATCAAGGCATCTTAATAAAGTCAGGAAAATACTAAAGAAAAAGAGAAATCAAAGGGAAAAGCTTTAGTTTCTACAATATATTTATCTCCATCATAGATTATAGATTCTAATGCTTCACACTGTATGGGTTCTTCAGAGATTGTTTTTTCATCCTTAGATCCATCGAGTATGTTCAAAATCATCTTAGGTGATGATACTCCAACATTGGTAAAAGGGAGAGGATCTATTGAAGTTGAAGGAGGAACATTTTCAAATGTTCAAAGTGTACCTTCACTATCAACTAATCTCCCTTTAGCATATCAAATAACTCATTTAGGGAAGGGCATGAGAGCACACTTCTCTAGGTGATGATACTCCAACATTGGTGAAAAGGAGAGGATCTATTGAAGTTGAAGGAGGAACATTTTCAAATGTTCAAAGTGTACCTTCACTATCAACTAATCTCCTTTTAGCATATCAAATAGCTCATTTAGGGAAGGGCATGAGAGTACACTTCTCTCCAAATTTAGTTGAGATAAGAAAATTGCAAAGTAACAATTTGGTAGCAATAGGGGAGGTAAATCATCAATCTAGATTATATGTGTTTCCATTTTTTTTATAGATACTTCTCCAAAATTGAGTGATCCCACAATAGTGGATTACACTTTTTGGCCAAACTTGACATTGAACTAAACTTTTTTAACCAAATCTTCAATTTTGGACACCTATAGCTGCTAAAACATGAGGAATTTGAAGAGGATGAAAACTAGTGTTTTGTTACAATTTTTCTTTAGGTTCTAAATATATATTTTAAAAATTTTGGAATCAAATTGCATTTTTTTTTTCATTTCCTTCGATAACTAGTTTTTAATAGTAAACACTAGTTTTAAGAGTGATGTTTACTATATAATACAATATTTTTTGTATGATGGATGAAATTCTAATCTTTTAAAATTTAGATTTGTAACTATGAAAGCTAGATCCTTAATTTGGTTTCATAGTGTTTTATTAAATAATTTTTCTTAATTAAGGTTTGAAGTCAAACCAATTACAATTTAGATATAGGTTAACTTTATAACACATATTTTTTGTATGTATCGAAAATCAAATTTTTTTTGTTGGATCAACGACATCAATACTAGGAGAATAGATTTTTTTCAGTTTTATTTTGTAATATTCTTTTTTTCACATGTGCAAAACAAAGAGCTTGATTTTTGATGAAAAACCTACATACACAAGAAATAAAAAATAAATACAATAATCAAATTAAATATATTTAAAATTATACTTTTTGGGAATATTATAAGAAGGACAACATATTTACAAAAAATAAATTTTGAATGAATTCATTTGATCCCCCGAAAGGTAAATTAAAAGTGGTTTTTTATTAGCATTTTAATAGGTGTAGAGGAGACTCCATTATAGGTATGGTTTAAAACTACCGAGGTTCTATCCAAAGAGGTTTGATCTAAAAGAGTTTGATAAAAATCTATTAAATTAAAATCCTTTAAATGGAACCTTTTAAGGCTTAAATAATTATATTTTCTAAAAATATTTGATTTCAACAAAAATCAGGATGTCCTAGAAAGTGTAACCCATTATTGTGGCAAGACCCAAGCACTACTAACTCATTTAGATTAAGTTAGAAAATTATTGCATGAGCAGTTTGGCCATATTAAGTGTACCACTAGCTTGATCAACTATGTCAACATAATATGGCGAAGGGATTACCTAAGGTTAAATTTTCTAAAGGGCTTTGTGAAGGTTGTGCACTTGGGAAACATCTAGAAGCAAAATTTGACAAAGGAAAATCATGAAGGACATCACAAGTTTTAGAAATTGTTCACAATGATTTTTTATGGGCTTTTCCCCATCATATTTTAAAAAGGATAGATATGTGAACCATAGATTTTTGGCTCCTATGGACAACCCTTGCTCTTGTAGAGTTTTTTACCTAAAAGAGAGAGGTAGGGCCAAAAATGATAACTAGTTCATTCAAATTAAGATGTGTATGATGTTGTATAAGCTAAATGAGATGATCCAAATGTAGTTATATTAACTAATTGATTGATTATGAATGCAAATTCTAAGAATTATGATATGATGGAAAACACATTGTGTAATACAAAATCACCTAAAAACAAATGGAAAATTGCAACATAAATGAATCAGATTGAAAGTGTGCACTTGGAACCTTGAAGGAGACTAGAAATTGCTTTTGAAATACTGTTGATGCTAATTTTTAGGCCTGGAGGGACTCATTCGCCATTCTGGGTGAATTAGTCCCAGTTCTGCCAAATTGTACTAGAACCCATTTCTGACAAAAGGGTATGATGTAAAAATGTAGAAATCCAAAAATTGACCTTGGGATGGGACTCATTTTCCACCCATGGTGAATGAGTCCACTTTTGAATTTCAACATTTTCAAAGGTGGATTATGAAGCTTTCGATCTGCACTTTGATGCCCTATAGGTGTCTGCTTCTTAAACTCTGATTTACGGGTCTAAAAATGAGATTTTGTTGATATTTTGACTTGTTGAATGAGAAGAAGACTTGAGAAACCTTGAAAATTGATCTTCAATTATTTGCAAGCTTCCAAGAGACCTAAATTTGCATACACACAAGACAAGAAAGAGAAAAGTTGAATGTTAGGGCATGGGGGTTTGCATTCGTCAAACCCCTTTTGGGTAATTAAAAAAAAATGATGAAAGAAAGGAATGAAACATGCAATAATTGAATTTATTACCTTGCCATGATATTGATCTCGAATTTTTGCAACAATGGGGGAAGATTCAATCCTTGAATGGCCTTAGAAGTTTTCTTAATGACTTGCAATGACAAAACCCTAAGTTGCCTGACTTGAGATGGAAGACTGGTGGATGAATATGTGAATTAAGTTCATGGATGTAAAAATGAGTTAAGAGGTGATTTTATTGGGAATTCACCTTATTTTCCTATTAATTGGATCCCTAAGGCCGACATGGAGAAAAATTAAACTTAAAACCTAATTTTTCCCGCTCAAAACCCCAAAAATGTCTCAAATGGGTCCCACCTAAATGGGACTAACTCACCACTGATGGTGAATGGGTCCCATAGGGGCCATTTTTACTAGCTAGAATGTCGATAAGTAAGAAAATTAGGCTTATATGATGACTATGTCAGTTATTTGATCAAATTATGCCTTAGGATCCATAATATGGGTTAATAGGGGCCTATTAGTGATGATGTAAATGTAAAATAGGGCTTGGGAAACAAAATTCAATGTGAAAGTGTGATTAAATACACTTTACAACACTAAAATGAGGTCCACATAGCCTAGGAAGGCACAAGAACCAATGGGAATGTGCAAGACACATTACAACACTAGTTTATCATTAAATTTCTCTTACAAGCCTTCTATATTGATGTAATAATGTTATCACATAAATTTTATAATGTTGAATTATGAAGAAATGGGTTCATTAAGTCTAGAAAAGCGTGAAAGACTTTATAAAACCTTTACAAGACATCATTAAAAGAATGTTATTCAATTTGCAAGGGTCCAAGACCTAGTGTGGATGCATAAAATGCCTCAAAACACTAGATTAAGACCTCATTAAGTCCATTTTATGATGAATTAATCCCATGTCAAGCAAAGGGTACCTTTTTTCCATGACACATTTAGCCCCCACTTTAGTGAGAGGATGAACTTGCTTCAAACTCACACTAAAGTAGATATTCAAGAGAGATCCAAGTGTATAGATGCAAATGACAAAGAATGACAAAGATCAAGGAGGTTACGCAAGCCCCCAGGATCTAAGATACTAGGACAAACCATCAAGATACATAATCATGCAATGGAAAGAATGAGAAGATGATGATGAAAAGGATGGGTCAAGCTTTGACCATTTGTCCAGCTAGTTGTAGATCAGATCTAGGCTTGTTTGTTTGAAAAAGAGAATGTGTACTCACTTTGGGGTGACATAACACATAGTGGTTTGCTAGGTGAGAAAACCAAAAAATATACTCACTCTAGGGCCACAAAACTTCTGATTATCTGTGCCCATGAAAAATCCCAAAAAGGTAAGATACATATGCTAGTTGGTATGCACTCACAAACATAAAGGTGGCTATGGGGAAAAGTCATGCCACTAGGTGGGATTCCCGCTCAACCGTATTAAAGTTATGCCCATTGATAACTTTAAGAAGGAACCACAAATAAAAAATGTTCATGAACAAAAAGAAAAAGTACCACAGGCATGGAAGTTGTGTTATGCAAAATGTAAAAATGTAAAAATGTTAAGTGTAAAATGTGAAAGATGTTCAAAGGAATCTTGTTCAATTCATGCAAGGTCAGTCACTTAGGGAACATTATATCTAATGTATCCAAAAGAGGACCAATCAAAGAATATTATATTCACAACTTAGGGGATGCAGTGTGTCGCATCAGGCCACCAAGAGGAATGTAATATGCTACTTAAGATAGAACACGCTTATGAAGGACATCACAACCAATGTCATCCACAAAGTGATGAATGCATCATATAAATGAAAGGCTACACTAGGAACCAAGAATGTAAATGAATTATGGTAATGTACTTCCACCCACTTTAAAGAAATTGTGAGCACCTGTACTGTGAGCAATTGCTTTAAAGTAGAAGAAGAGGACATGAGAGCTTACTTGGAAAGCCCTATGCCAAGTCATATGTTTCTGATAAGCTGTGTAATGAAAAGGGTAGTATGTTATATGCGAGCCAACTTAAGGTATGTCATCCACATCCCAAGCTTGCTTTTATATGTTCATGAAAGGTTAACAACCAGCCAAAGGAGGCAACCACAAGTAACATATGAGGACAACGATATCAAACCCCTTTCCCCCACTTAGTGCGGGACAAATGCAAGCCTAGAATTGATGAAAGTGAGGTATCGGGTAGAAGAATTAGGTGCTTCCACACAAGGAAGAGCACCACAATCCTTGAGAGTTTGAATGTTATTATTGTGCAAAGTCTTTGATGAAAGTGGAGATAATTATGATATGTTATATTTGTTTGTGTGTTTATTGCATTCATGTGTAGGAGGAAGATTGTAATAAATACCATAACAATCTTCCAATTTAGATGAGGGGGGTGTGTGTTTGTGAGAAGGATTAGTTGCTATACAAGAAAAAAAATCCTTTTTATCATTATGTGTCATTGTTGCACGAGGAATGGGAGTTATGTTGCCCCCATCACCACCATGAGGTGATTTGGTAGAACTAAGTTGAGTGAATGGAACCCAAGGTTGTTTGGGTTGAGATTGGGATATTGCACACCCTCCCTTAAAGGGAGGTGTGAAATGCTAATCACTACTAGAACTTGTGTCAAAAAATGAATTATTTGTATATGACTCTTTGGAGCATGAGGGTGAGATTGTGGAAATATTATGGAAAGAAGGTGTAGAATCTAACAACCCCCAATTATCACAAAAGAGTTTTGTTGTGGGTAAAGACTTAGTACCAACTTGTGTAGGTTCATTTTTTGACCTAGGAGTGAAAGGATTAGGGGAGTTGGAAATGTTGTGATCAGTCAACACATTGCTTCACTCATCGACATCAATCATATATATCTTGTTGTTGTATTCAAATTTCATGACACAGTGAAGGGTAGATGGGACTCCTTTCATAGCATGAATCCATGGTCTCCTAAGGATAAGATTGTATGGAAGGGGTTCTTGCATGATATGAATAGAGGTAGGAAACACTACAGGTTTGACCTCAATAGGTAATGTGATCATCCCAAGTGGTTGCCTATGAACATTGGAAAAGCCACGAATATAAACATCATTAAGTTGAATGAGATTTTTGTGCATGCTAAGCTTGTGTAGGAGGTCCATGCTACAAACATTAATTTTTGATCCATTGTCGATGAGAGTGTGCCTAACTAGAGTTTCATTAATGACCACCTTTATCATCAAGGGATCATTCTTGTTTTGAATCTCAAGTGAGGGTAATTCATGTTTACGGAATGTGATTTCTGACTGGGTGGCTTGTAATGGATGAGGGGAGGATGTTACATGATTTTATTTGTTGTGAGATTGTATCATTTCCTTCTGTATTTCAAAAATTTAATGAAAAATAAGTTTGAATGTTGGTGAGAGTTGAATGAGTTCCCATATAAAGATATTAGTAGGAGTCTTTTTAAGATCTTCAACACTAGGCACTTTTTGAGGAAAACATAATGTTGTAGAAGTGTCATGTGGTCCTCTAGATGTTTGAGCTACTAAGTTACAACTTAGGGGCTGAAAAAAATTGTTAGGAGTATATTGCATCATGGATTTGAAGACATCTCTAAATTTTTTGTGTTTTTCACTAATGGAAGGTGACTTAGGAAGCTCACTAATTAAAGGAGATCCCACGTGTGTCGTCATAACCTCAATTTTTTTTTCTTGATTAGCATGATATGTTGGTGAAATGGATTCTAATGCCACTTGAGTATCCTTACCAAGGGAAGGTTTAGTGGTTTGAGGATATGTGTCAATGTTCATATGTTTGTGCACTATGTGATTCTCCCTAGGAGGAGAGTTTCTAGTAGAACAACAAGCCAAATGTTTGTGACATTCATAGGTTGGTTCTTCTAAAAGGACTTCATAAAAAGTAGGGGAATGATCAATGGTTGAAGATTTTTTTTCAAGAGGGGTTTCCCTAGGTGAAGGGGGACAACTAAAATATTCATGACCTTTATCAACTGTGTTGTCTAATATCAAAGTATATATGTCACAACTAGGAGAGATACTAGAAGAAGAATAAATGTTGTTGTCATGATCATCTAAGGTTGTGTTGTGTTGGTTGTGAATTTTTTCTCTACTAAGAGAGTTAAAAGGAGAGAAACAAATAGGATTCTCAAAATGCTCATTAATTGATTCTTCTACTAAAATATCTTCGTCATCAAGAGGAGAGATATTATGAGAAGAACAAGTATGAGTGTTAGGAATTTCCGAGGTTGTAGCCTCTTTCACTAAAACACTCTCATAAGGATGGGATAAGAAATGTTTCTTAACATGTCTAACTATGTAAGGGACTAGCATTGTTTGAATAAGAATGAAAAGAAAATGCAATGTTTCAGTAATATGAACGATGTATATGCAAAGATGCAAAACACTCTTATCCAATGTATGCAACACCTTAAGAATGTAAAAAATGTATATGCAAGAATGAAAAGTACTTTTACCAAACTAATGTAAAGCTTTATGAAGAGAAACATTGTATATGCAAAAGTGAAAAGTACTTTTATAAAAGTTATGCAAAATTGTAGAAATGGAAGCATTTTCAGATTAAAGATGTGTGAAAATGAAGTGCTTTGAAGAATGAGTAATCTAAAATGATGTTTGTGAGCTAAATGCATTAAAAAAATGTTCCAGAAACTTTCTAGACTTATACTATATGATACTAGGAGGCTTAGGAAGGACAAAAATGATGTTTTTGATGAACGAATAGACAACGAAAAATCTAGATAGGGACTGATTCGCCAAGCATGGTGAATGAGTCCCGATACTGGGTTTTTTGCAAAAAATCTAGAAAATTTGAAGTGTTTTTAATGTCTTTAATGTTGTATGAGGTAGAACTAAGATGGAGATGCAAAATTTCAGAGATTTTTAAAGGAATTTGTATGTAAAAATGCAAGCTAAATGCACTTTTTTCTAATGCAAAAAATTTGAAACCCTAGATGCAAATGAACCAATGCAACTCTAGTGAAAATGAAATGCAAGCTAGGATTAGGATAAAAGTGGACTAAAAATTAGAAAACAAAATGTTCAAAAAGCAGGTTCACCAAAATGAAGTGTAGATTTTTGGATCCTATGGACAACTCTTGCTCTTCTAGGGTTTTTCACCAAGAGAGGTGTAGGGGCAAAAATGCTAACTAGTTCATTCAAATTAAGATGTGTATGATGTTTTCTAAGTTAAATGATTCAGATCATTATCAGTAGATTCCTAGTGTAGTATCTTCTTCTTCTAGTTCTCATAATGATGATGAAGATGCTAGTTCAGGGATTGCATTAGAAGTTGATATTTCTGCACCGACTCACCCACATTTCACGCTCTACACAGGGCAGATATAGGGGTACAAGATCCAACAAATGATAGACATATTTAAGAAGATTTCGAGGGGGCCACATGTCTTCTTTGCTTCAATTTTTTATCCAAAAAAATTTAGAGAGGGGGTATGTGCAGGATCATCATGGAAAAAATAGGCCCTTAAGTGGCAATTTTTTTAAAAAAAATAGAGTTAGGAAACTTGACGTAGAAATTTGAATAAGTTATCTATATTATTTCAAAAATATGTAAGAATAGAATTTGTAGAAAAATGAATGTAGTTTCTAAAATACTAGGTTTATTTTAAAAAACTAAAATCTATTTGGTGAAAATTTGAAATTTCAATGCAGGAGTACTTAAATTTCAGGGAAAAAATAAGTAGGTGTCTGTCTGACCACCCTAACCATAATAAAATGATAATTATTTTTTATAAGATTTTAGACATGAGTAGAGGACTCATGTCCAGATGTGATGCATATTTTTTTGTAATTTTTTTTCATGTAAATAATTATTTATGAATTTTTTATTACAAATTTTAAAAAATATAAAAACTCGTATGTGTAACCACCTTAACTTGGTCAAAACTTCATGAAATTAATTTTTTCTTTTTTTAATCCTATAGTATGCGAAGCATAGAATGTGATTCATTTTTTGGATTCTAAATATTTTATACCATTTGAAAGCTATAGATGTTTTTCAATCATCCTATCAATCAAGACTTTAGTCGTAATTCAAATAGAAAATGAATAATAATTATTTATTAAATTCAAAGTAAAGCATAATTTATATTGGTGGAAAGCTAAGAATATCCTTGAAAACCCCTTTTGATTTCATCAATTTTAGGTAAAAAAAAAGTTGTCAGCCACATACCCTACAAATACCCATCATATTGGCACTTTTTGGCCCATCATGATCCTACACATACCCGAGGCATTAGGCATACCTAAGTAGGATATTTATATGGTTGAGGAATATTATGAACCTTGATTAGATATCACACTTGTGATTTGACTTCACTTCCTAAGGGAAGGAAGAAAGTTTGATGTAGATGGATAAATAAAATATTTTTGCAATAGATGGTTCAATTGATAAGTACAAAGAATGGTTGGTTGAGAAAGGTTTTTCATAGGTTGTAGACATTGAATCTACATAAATCTTTGTACCAGTTGCTAAGGTGACTTCAATTCAACTAACACTAGCTATAGCTATAGTACATGGATGGTTTGTACATCTGATGGATGTGAAGACTGCATTTCTTCATGAAGACCTTGAGGAGGAAATCTACATGGAACAACAAAAAGTGTTTGTTTGGATTCATCCTTAGTTTGTAGACTTACGAAATCTCTCTATGGCCTCAAACAAGATCCCAGGGCTTGGTATGCTAAGATGGATTCCTACCTCATATAATTAGGCTTTAATTGATTCCATTCAGATCCTAATGTGTATCTATTATGGCAGAATGATTCAATTTTGATACCGGTTCTATATGTTTATGATCTTTTGACTACCGAGAGTACTTCATCTGCCATTGCATCAGTGAAGACATCACCTCGAGATAAATTTGACATGAAAAACTTGGGTTTATCACACTACTTCCTTGGCATTGAAATTTCATAGTCCTCTTCAGGGATCACTCTTACACAACCTAATTATATACTCTTTATCTACTTGCACAGTTTCACTTGACTACTTACAAACCATCTCCAACTTTCTTTCTATATAGAGTTGAGCTTGAGACTTCATGTACTACATCATTAGTTAATGATACATTATATGAAAAACTTGTTGGTAGTCTTATATGCTTGAATCATGCTAGGCCATACATTACCTATGCAGTAGGCATTCTTCTAAGATTTATGTAGGAACCTCATGAGATGCATTGGAAAGAAGCTAAGAGGATTCTTCATTACCTTCATGGTATTCTTTGGTTTGGGATTCATTACAGAGTAGGTTATTTAGTTGGCTTGGTTGGTTTTACAGATTCCTATTGGGCTAGTGATAGAGAGCATTGCAAGTCCAACTCAAGTTATAGTTTTTCACTTGGTTCAAGTCCTATTAGCTGGTCTAGCAAGAAGTAGAATACTATTGGTATATCATCCACAAAGGTAGACTTTATGGGTATGTGCAGGATCATCATGGAAAAAATAGGCCCTTAAGTGGCAAAATAATCAAAAAAATCAGAGTTAGACAACTTGACATTAAAATTCGAATAAGTTATCTATATTATTTCAAAAATATGTAAGAATAGAATCTATAGAAAATTGAATGTAGTTTCTAAGCTACTAGGTCTATTTAGAAGAAAAGAAATCTATTTGGTGAAAATTTGAAATTTCAATGTAGTAGTACTTAAATTTCAGGGAAAAAATAAGAAGTAGGTGTCTTTCTGACCACCCTAACCACAATAAAATGATAATATTTTTTTATAATATTTTAGATATAATTAGAGGACTCATCTCTCAATGTGATGCATATTTTTTTGTAATTTTTTCCAATTAAATAATTAATTATTATTTTTTTATTAAAATTTTTAAAAAATATAGAAAACTCCTGACCACCTTAACTTGGTCAAAATTTCATGAAATTCAGTTTTTCTTTTTTTAATCCTCTAATATGTGAATCATAGAATGTGACACATGTTTTGGATTCAAAAAATGTGATACTGTTTGAAAGCTATAGATGTTTTTCAATTAGTCTATCAATCAGGACTTTAGTCGTAATTTGAATAGAAAATTGAATAATAATTACTTATTAAATTCAAAGTAAAGCATAATTTATATTGGTGAAAAGATGAGAATTTCCTTTAAAAACCCTTTTCGTTTCATCAATTTTTGGTAAAAAAAAAGTCATCAGCCACATACCCATCATATTGCCACATTTTGGCCCATCATGATCCTGCACATACCCTTATGGGGATGTTAACTCAACTGTTGAGGCTATATGGATACAAGGAATTCATTTTTAGTTTTGTATTCCTTTTAGGTAGCCTATAATCATTTATTATGACAACTAAAGTACGATTAAAATATACAAGAATCTAGTTCAACATTAGTGAACCAAACACATAGAGATTCATATGGATTATGTTCGAGATCTTATTCATGGAGAGATCATAGACTTAGTCTTCTTCCAAGCTTTAGAGCAAGTTGATGACATCTTTGAACACCAAACCCTTTACTGAGAGAAAGTTCATTCATCTTGTAGTAACAAAAAAATAATCCCTTTTCCTTAATTTGAGAATAATTAACAATAAATGAGCCTAATGTTTCATTGATTTAGTGTCCTAATAAAAAATTTATGATCAAGAGAGCACTTGAAGAGAATTTCAAAGACATTCAAGGGTAGATTATTGAAGTTTATTGCAAAAATAAAAGATCATATCATCATGTCAAAGTCATGCATGTTGTTGAGCTAATGTGATGTTATAGCATTGGTGATCAAGTTCAAGTCTTAAAATCCATTATCTTATATCAAAATTCATGATCAAGATCTACATACCTTGAGGCTACTTCATGCTTCATTTAAGATTCGTACTCCAAGGTTCAATTGAGTATTGGTGAGTTGTGACATTACATTGTACATTCATCTTTCCTTTATGCATTGTTTCATTTTGATTACCAAAATGGGGTTTGATCAAGGAAAACCCCTATTCCCTAACAAACAACAATTTTTATTCCCTCTTGATGTGTGATTGCAGGTTTTAGATTGAAGATCAGGTGGAGAACAAAAGTTTCAAATTTTTTCAAGATTGCAAAGTTGTAAAAGTTGTCATCTTACTTGCAAGATCACAGAAACCAAAGCTACAAATTTTATTTTGACTTTCAGGAGTTGGGCATCTAGGATTTGAGAGTGCAAAAATTGAAGAACATGATCCCAAAACTAATTTTCCAGAACCCTAATAGGGACCAATTCTTCATTGGGCAAATGAGTCCTCAGTGAGCCATGAAATAACACTTTTTCAATAAGGTACACATCGTTTCAACATCTAAAAATATTCATATTTTTTGTTATAAGAGTTAGATTTGTTTCTAATTTTTAGTTATGCATTTTACCTCTCATAATTGAGTGAAACATATAGTCAAAAAGTATGTGAACCCATTTGATCAATCACATTTCGGTTCACCCTTTTTTCTATGTTTCATTTTGGTGACCCCAACTTCTTGAGCATTGTATTTTTCTTATTTTGGAGTCTCTACTCATATTAGATTAGATATTTCATTCATTTTCATTCAATTGATCTCATTTAGGGTGTCTTCGTTTGCATTCAATATTTTCATCTCATATAGAGTTCTAGGATTGCATACATAGAATTGTAGGGGGGTGGGCATGTTATGTATAAAATATGTGTGGGGGGAATTGTAACATTGTTTGCATTATTTAAATTTAAAAAATATAAAAAAACCAGTCATTTTTCATATCATTTAGATCATATAAATTTTCATTGGAGAATCAAAACAAAATTGCATATCAAACGAGGTCTTGTAATTCATCATTTTGTAACATTTTCAATGTGCATTTCACATTGCATATATAGAAATCTAAACCTAAAACTTATTGTAGCAGAAGTGAATTTGAAAATCACTCAAAAAGACTTAAAAATCTATAGAAATTTGTTTCAAAACCCTAATATAGGACCCATTTGACCTAGGGCGAATGAGTCCCTGATCAGGCATAAATATGCATTTTTGGAATTTAAAATCTTATGTTATGCGATTCTATTTGTTGTTATCAGATCTCTGTTATAGTTTGTTGATTTTTTGTTTCGTTCATTTCATTAGACCTAGCTTAATTTGCTTCAGTTAGTGCATTGTCTAAATTCAAAATTACATTTACAACATTTCATTTTTAGATTGTTCCATAGTGTAATAAGAAAACTACCTTGTTTAGAATCTAGAAATTGCATTTCATTCTAGAACCTTCCATTGCCTTTCAAGCCACTTTCCATTTTGTGGTTTCCACACTAAGTTTGTAAGACTTGTATGAGCTTTACAACTTGGTGTCCTATTAGAAATACTATTGTTAGATGTAGTTCGAGGCTCATGTCATACCACAATATACCATTCACCAGGGATCTTGGGTTTTCTAGCTCTCTTCCTAATAGTGTTGATAATTAACCCTCTATGGATCATAGTATGCATACCTCATTTCCCATGACTTCACTGCCTACAACCAATGTGCTTATTTTTAACAATACCATCCCTACCACGACTAGTTCTACTCAAGCTTTGGGGTGTACCCAAAGACAAGGTGGAACTCTGATTCCTCCTACAATACCCATTTTCATTCCTACATGTACACTAGTATTCAACCTACTACAACCATCCAACCTAATAGCAATATAAAAACTTCCTTAATTATTTCCAAAGGGAATCCTTCTAGCTTTGTGCATTCAAACATAATATTTCCTCAACCATCCACCCTCACAAACCTACAATTCCCTTTCCTTGCGCATACATACACCACTCCACCTTATTTCCCTCCACCTTACAATAACAATGATGATATCCTTAACATACTTATGAAAACCATGTCATCCATTCAAAAACAAGTTGCAACCCTACACCAAAATAACAATGGTCAGCCTTCACAATACATCAAAACCAATCCGTTATCCTTGGAGATATTGAGAGCACAAATACCACAATGTATAGAAGTTCCCCGATTTGAGAAATATGGTGGGAAAGGAGATCTTGTTAACCATGCTTTAGCTTTTACAACCCTATGTAGTGATTTCATATTCAAAGATAAGCTCTTAGATAAACTGTTTCCTAGATCCTTGAAGGGTATTTCTTTAGAGTGGTTATCTTCCTTACCGAATAATTCAATTCATTCATTCAATGAGATTTTTTATGCCTTTTACAACTACTTCCACATTCATATGGGTCCCAAGATGACCCTAGTTGATTTAATGACATGTAAACAAAAGGATTATGAGAAAGTGATTAATTTCATAGCAAGATAACAAACACTTTATTCACAAGTAAACATTAAGATTACTTATACAGACCTTCAACAAATGTTTATTTCCATCTAACAAAACAAACTCCAATAAAAAATTGAGATGTTGAGATTCCCGTCATTTACATAGCTATGTACAACCCTTCATGATTATTAGAATAAGGCTTATGGTCATGAAGCGAAAAATCCCCTCAGGTGTCCTAAAAATTCTAAATGCACAACTCAAAATAATTACAAACCTTTCAAGAAGAAAAATAAGGGATTTTTACAACATAACTCCCCTCAACCAAGTCAACAATATAATAACCAAGTGGCTATGGTAAAGATGAAAAATCCTTTTTTCTTTGAGGATAGGAATAGAAATTTCACCCCCTACCCGACACCCTTCATAATATCATGTTGTAGATAATTGAAAAGAATATGCTTTCCTTACATCTTGTTAAAGAGCATGATCCTAATCTACCATTGCCTGTAGGCTTTCGACTAAACTCTTATTGCCATTATTACCAAAAAAATGGACATTGTACGAAATATTGTAAGCATCTTGAACATCTTGTGTAAGACCTTATTGATAATAATCAACTTCTAATTTGAGGTTTGAATGATCAATGTAATAAGTATGTAGCTCCTCATAACCAAAATTTACAAATCTTTATAAATCCAATGCCGAAACATACTATTTCATTTTTCAAATCTAGTGAAAGAAAGAATGATGTGATGGATGTTTACATAGATGATGAAAACATAAAAGATGACAATGAGGAAAAAATGATTAAAGCGGTAGCATTTATTGAAGCTAAACCTCGTAAGGGCTCAACCAAAATGCCTCTTGATATTGCTTTCTCACAAAAAGACATACTTAAATATAGAGCTGATGGTCCTCTTTACATAGCTGGAAGAATCAATGATAAGCCCACTAATGGGATATTAATTGATCTTGTCTATGGAGAGAATGTGATCACTGAAGAATTCCCATTTATGCATGAACTCTTTCAAGATAAGTATGATAAATCGAAAGCATGGATCAAGACACATAATGGTTTTTCTTATCCTACGATAGGATTGATAGATCTTCTTTTAAAATTTGGGTTGCAAACATTAAATGTCTCATTCACCATCATCCCATCATCAAAATAATTTCATGTGAAGTTAGGCTATCCATGGCTTTGCTCCATGACTGTTGTCCCATAAATTATGCATAGAATTTTAAAATTTCCCTTTGGCAATGAGATTTTTACTGTGCATCATAGTTGCTTTAATCTTGTGTCTTTTGAAGGGAATTTTTCATTATATTTCTTTTTTTTCTGAGCCTATTGAACCTGGGTAAGTGCAAGATCATGATGGGCCAAAAAGTGGCAATATTATGGGTATTTGTAGGGTATGTGGCTAACAACATTATTTTTACCCAAAATTCATGAAAATAAAAGGGTTTTTAGAGGAGATTCTCAGCTTTCCACCAATATAAATTATGCTTTAATTTGAATTTAATAAATAATTATTATTCATTTTCTATTAGAATTATGACTAAAGTCTAGATTGATAGGCTGATTGAAAAACATCTATAACTTTCAAATGATATCACATTTTTTGAATCCAAAACATGCTTCACATTCTATGCTTCACATAATATAGGATTAAAAAAGGGAAAATTAAATTTCATAAAGTGTTGACCAAGCTAAGGTGGTCAGACATACGAGTTTTTATATTTTTTAAAATTTGTAATAAAAAAAACATAATTAATTATTTACTTGGAAAAAAATTACAAAAAAATATGCATCACATCTAGACATGAGTCCTCTACTTATAGATGAAATATTATAAAAAAATATTATCATTTTATCATGGTTAGGGTGGTCAACAGACACCTACTTCTTATTTTTTCCCTGAAATTTAAGTACTACTACATTGAAATTTCAAATTTTCACCAAATAGATTTTATTTATTTTTAAATAAACCTAGTAGTCTAGAAACTACATTCAATTTTCTACAGATTCTATTCTTATATATTTTTGAAATAATATAGATAACTTATTCAAATCTTTATGTCAAGTTGCCTAACACTGATTTTTCTATTTTTTTTGCCACTTAAGGGCCTATTTTTTCCATGATGATCCTGCACATACCCACCTATTAAACCTTGTGAATGCTACTTTTAAAAATCATATCAAAAGTTGAAGGCAAAGCATATAGAAGAACTATCCCTTAGAAACATGCCTCAACCCTCGATTGAGCCACCTATCCTTGATGAAACAATGATCAAACCAAAATTCCTTACAAATATCCAAGACAAACCTATGAAAAAACCTCCTAAAATTTCTTACAAGAGACCACAAGACAACCAAAACAATCCCATTGTGCCTCCTAAAATTAAACAAGACTACAAAGCTAAAGAGAAAGTGGTTGAACAACCTCTTATGGTTCCTTTATTTCTTTTCCCAAGGGAAGAAAAGAAACCTATGGCTGACAAACCTACTCCTACACAAATACAAATTGACAATAGAATGAATTGAAATCGAAATGCTAGAGAGCGTAAGCATAGATCTTGTGCTATTTCTCATATGTTACAAAATAAAGAGGAAAAGAGCAACATAGAAAATCAAAATCTAAACTTACCTGAAGCAATGCATGATGACTCTATACTCTTATTGCAACATAAACAAAAACCTTCCATGGACATTGTCATCCAATCTCTCATTGTGATTAATCTAGATGATGACATTGACATTCTAAAAATTGATGAACAAGTGCATAATGAGTTAAATACATTGTTTTCCTCTTCTATGAGCTTGAATGACAAATATCCTAATAAGAGTGTTGAAATTGGTGCTTCCCCTAGTTTGACACTTGTTGTCCCTTTGGCTAGTTGTCCACCTTCTGTTTATACTAATCGAGATTGAGATACAAACAACCTGCTATAGGTTGATTTGCATGTTCCTTACTAGTCTTTTTCTTTGTTTTCTTTTTCATGTTCTTTATGTAATTCCATGTGTGTAATGTGATCCCCTGTACTATTTTGTTTGATTTATTTCTCTCTCTTTTTGTGCATTCCTCTATATGTATCTACATTCTTCTTTATGTCATAAAAATTTTATCTTTTCATTTGTATTGTGTTTTCCTTTTGGGTATGACACAAGGCATCAAGACATTTAGGTCTCTTGTTGACCCGAAGGATTTTTAATTTTTTGCTCTCTTTGTGTCATTCTTCTAGTTCTATGAGTATTTGGGGAATGATGATAGTTTTGCGCTCTATGACAACATTGTAAGCAGACATGCTAAACCTAAATCCATTGATCTTGTCCTTATTTCTGGGGGAAAACCCTCCTTCCTTTTTTGTGATGTAGCTTTATTTCAAAAATATATGACTCAGGATAGGTTTTTTAGAGGAAACCTCTATTGTCTTAGGAGAAAAAATTGGCTACATTAAAGCAGTTTCTCACAACAATGGTGTTAGCAACCGCTTTAAAGTGGGGGTATACATCAATGACATAATTTGATATTTTACATATTTCATGATGCAATTTTCTTTCTTGGATGTGTCCTTTTCTTGGTGGTGCCATTGGGTTTGATGTCCTCCAAGAGTGTGATATGTCTAAGTGTACAACTTTCCCCTAGTGGCTGATGAGGACCACACCACCTAAGACCCACATAAATCACAACAATAGATACCAACACAAAAGATGGGAGACTAAAAAAATGACTCACTTTCAATTATTTTCAGAAAATTAAATTATAGATTCAAACCTTACATGCTACAGCCTCATGGGCTTGATTCATTACCACAAAATCAACTCTAAAAATAAAATCTACTATTTGGAGCCACAATCTACACTATCAGGGCCACCTTCTACTTCTCCCTCTTATCCCTTTTTTATTTTACCCAATAACTGCCCTTGAATGTTCTAGAAAGGGAAATTTTTCCTTTTGTTTTGGTGCCAAAAGTCCCACTATTTGATTTTTGACCTAGGAAGTAATGTTTATGAAATTCACTTTTTGGAGGACCAACTTCATAGGGCCATGAATTTTGATCCAGGTGTCTAATTTTCTATTATTTCATATCATTGGAAAGATTTCAATGAGCTCTACAATGCCCAAACCCACCGTAGGTCAGTTTAGCCACTTTTTGAGCTATTTTGGGGGCTCCAAAATTTTATATCTAAATTTGAAGCTGCATTGGAGAAATTTCCCAAAATGCAAACTTTAATCTCTCCCAAACCATGCAGGGTTTTGAGGTGATTCTTTCACGACTAGAAATTTTTTTCAACTCTGCTCCTTGGGGTAAATTTTTACGTCCATACAAGCCCATTTAGGCCAAATTACTAAAAATAGTAAGCTCTTATTTTTAGCTATTTTTTATGCCTGATAGTCTTATACCCCTTAATGCCATCATGGGCCTAAAAAAAACTAAAGAAAATAAAGAAAACATTTTTTTTTGGTGATGCAAGATTTCCCTACACCGCTGGATGCTCCTGCATCAGTGGCATGATGGGAAATGAGTTATCCCATAAGTGGAAATTTGATATTCTTTACTTGTCCTCTCTTGGAGATATTAGGCATGATGTTCCCTAAGAAGAATACCTTACATGAAACGAGATCCCCTTCAACAAAAACCTATAGAAAAAATATTCATAAGCATTCATCATTGTGGTGACTTATCGAAGTTGTTAGGAGGATAACTTCGGTATGGTATGGGAGGCTAATATGATTCTCTCATTTTCCATCATTTTTGGGATACTCACCTTGTGGATGGCCCTAGGTTATACTACCCTAAAGTGAGTGTGTGTGTTGTTTGCATAGTGGACATCATGTTCTACTTGTAAACATTTGTTTTGGACAAACAACCTAGACCTTGTTCACATCATCTTGGATAGGCTATCGAAGCTCGAAGCTTGATCCTTTTCTTGATCAAATAAATATGTTCCACACTACATTGGAATGATCAATATGAAATCTTCCTTAAGTATTTCCAAACGGAATCCTTCTAGCTTTGTGCATTCAAACATAATATCTCCTCAACCATCCACGCTCACAAACCTACAATTCCCTTTCCCTTGGCATACATACACCACTCCACCTTATTTCCCTCCACCTTACAATAAAAATGATGATATCCTTAACATACTTATGAAAACCATGTCATCCATTCAAAAACAAGTTGCAACCCTACATTAGAATAACAATGGCCAGCCTTCACAATACATAAAAACCAATCCATTATCCTTGGAGATATTGAGAGCACAGATACCACAAGGTATAGAAGTTCCCCGATTTGACAAATATGGTGGGAAAGTAGATCTTGTTAGCCATTTTTTAGCTTTTACAACCCTATGTAGTGATTTCATCTTCAAAGATAAGCTCTTAGATAAACTATTTCCTAGATTCTTGAAGGGTATTGCTTTAGAGTGGTTATCTTCCTTATTGAATAATTCAATTCATTCATTCAATAAGCTTTTTTATTCCTTTTACAACCACTTCCACATTCACATGGGTCCCAAGATCACCTTGGCTGATTTAATGACATGTAAACAAAAGGATTATGAGAAAGTGATTGATTTCATAGCAAGATACCAAACACTTTATTCACAAGTAAACATTAAGATTACTTATGCAGACCTTCAACAAATGTTTATTTCCAGCTTACAAAACAAACTCCAATACAAACTTGAGATGTTGAGATTCCCATCATTTACATAGCTATGTACAACCCTTCGTGATTATTAGAATAAGGCTTATGGTCATGAAGCGAAAAATCCCCTTAGCCATCCTAAATTTTTTGAGTGCACAACTCAAAATAATTACCAGCCTTTCAAGAAGAAAAATAAGGGATTTTTACAACATAATGCCCCTCAACGAAGTCAACAAGTTAATAACCAAGTGGCTATGGTAAAGATGACAAATCCTTTTTTATTTGGGGATATGAATAGAAATTTCACCCCCTACCCGACACCCTTCATAATATCATGTTGTAGATAATTTAAAAGAATATGCTTTCCTTACCTCCTATTAAGGAGCATGATCCTAATCTACCATTTCATGTAGGCTTTCGACTAAACTATTATTCCCATTATTACTGAAAAAATGGAAATTGTACGAAATATTGTAAGCGTCTTGAAAATCTTGTGCAAGACCTTATTGATAATAATCAACTTCTAATTTTAGGTTTGAATGATCAATGTAATATGTAGCTCCTCATAACCAAAATTTACAAATATTTATAAATCCAATGCTGAAACGTTCTATTTCATTTTTCAAATCTAGTGAAAGAAAGAATGATGTGATGAATGTTGAAACGGATGATGAAAAGACAAAAGATGAGAATAAGGAAAAAATGATTAAAGCGGTAGCATTTATTGAAGCTAAACCTTGTAAGGGCTCAACCAAAATTCCTCTTGATATTGCTTTCACACAAAAATACATACTTAAATATACACCTGGTGGTCCTCTTTACATAGCTGGAAGAATCAATGATAAGCCCACTAATGGGATATTAATTGATCTTTTCTATGGAGATAATGTGATCATTGAAGAATTCCCATTTATGCATGAACTCTTTCAAGATACGTATGATAAATCGAAAGCATGGATCAAGAGACATAATGGTTTTTCTTATCCTACGATAGGCTCGATAGATCTTTTAAAAGTTGGGCTGAAAAGATTAAATGTCTCATTGACCATCATCCCATCGTCAGAATAATTTCATGTGAAGTTAGGCTATCCATGGCTTTGCTCCATGAATGTGTCCCATCAATTGTGCATAAAATTTTAAAGTTTCCCTTTAGCAATGAGGTCTTTACTGTGCATCATAGTGTCTTTAATCTTGTGTCTTTCGAAGGTAATTTTTCATTATATTTATTTTTTTCTGAGCCTAATTAACCTATTAAACCTTTCGAATGCTACTTTTTCAAATCATATCAAAATTTCAAGGAAAAGCATATAGCAAAACTATCCCTTAGAAACATGCCTCAACCCATGATTGAGCCACCTATCCTTGACGAAACAATGATCAAACCAAAATTCCTTACAAATATCCAAGATAAACATATGAAAAAACCTCCTAAAATTTCTTACAAGAGACCACAAGACAACCAAAACAATCCCATTGTGCCTCCTAAAATTAAACAATTCTACAAAGCTAAAGAGAAAGTGGTTGAACAACCACTTATGGTTCCTTCCATTCTTTCCCCAAGGGAGGAAAAGAAACCTATGGCTGACAAACCTACTCCTACACAAATACGAATTGACAACAGATTGAAGTGAAATAAAAATGCTAGAGAGCTTAGGTGTAGATGTTGTGCTATTTATCATATGTTACAAAATCAAGAGGAAAGGAGCAACATAGAAAATCAAAATCTAAACTTACTGAAGCAATGCATGATGACTCTATACTCTCATCGTAACATAAACAAGAACCTTCCATGGACATTGTCATCCAACCTCCCATTGTGCTTAATCTAGATGATGACATTGACATTCTAAAAATTGATGAACAAGTGCATAATGAGTTAAATACATTGTTATCCTCTTCTATGAGCTTGAATGACAAATATCCTAATAAGAGTGTTGAACTTGGTGCTTCCCCTAGTTTGACACTTGTTGTCCCTTTGGCTAGTTGTCCACCTTTTGTTTATACTGATCGAGATTGCGATATAGACAACATGCTATAGGTTGACTCGCATGTTCTTTACTAGTCTTTTTCTTTGTTTTCTTTTTCATGTTCTTTATGCGATTCCATGTGTGTAATGTGATCCCCTGTGCTATTTTGTTTGATTTATTTCTCTCTCTTTTTGTGCATTCCTTTATATGTATCTACAATCTTCTTTATGTAATAAACATTTTATCTTTTCATTTGTATTGTGTTTTCCTTTTGGGTATGACACAAGGCGTCAAGACATTTAGGTCTCTTCCTTGTTGACCAGAAGGATTTCTTTTTTTTTCTGCTCTCTTTCTGTCATTCTTCTAGTTCTATGAGTATTTGGGGAATGATGATAGTTTTGCGCTCTATGACAACATTGTAAGCAGACATGCTAAACCTAAATCCATTGATCTTGTCCTTATTTCTGGGGGAAAACCCTCCTTCCTTTTTTGTGATGTAGTTTTATTTCAAAAATATATTACTCGGTATAGGTTTTTTTGAGGAAACCTCTCATGTCTCAGGAGAAAAAAATTGCTACATTAAAGCAATTTCTCACACCAATGGTGTTAGCAACCACTTTAAAGTTGGGCCATACATCAATGAAATATTTTGATATTTTACATATTTCATCGTGTGATTTTCTTTCTTGTGATGTGTCCTTTTCTTGGTGGAGTCATTGGGTTTGATGTCCTCCAAGAGTGTGATATGTCTAAGTGTACGACTTTCCCCTAGTGGCTGATGAGGACCACACCACCTAAGACCCACATAAATCACAACAACAAATACCAATACAAAAAATGTGAGACTAAAAAATGACTCACTTTCAATTATTTTCAAAAAATTAAATTATAGATTCAAACCTTACATGCTACAGCCTCATGGGCTTGATTCATTACAACAAAATCAACTCTCAAAATAAAATATACTATTTGGAGCCACAATCCTCACTATCAAGGCCACCTTCTACAACTCCCTCATATCCCTTTTTTATTTTACCCAATAACTGCCCTAGAATGTTCTTGAAAGGGAAAGTTTTCCTTTTGTTTTGGTGCCAAAAGTCCCACTATTTGATTTCTGACCTAGGAAGTAATGTTTATGAAATTCACATTTTAGAGGACCAACTTCATAGGGCCATGAATTTTGATCTAGGTGTCTAATTTTCTATTATTGCATATCATTGGAAAGCTCTCAATGAGCTCTACACTGCCCAAACCCACCATAGGTTGGTTCGGCCACTTTTTGAGCTATTTTGGGGCCTCCAAAATTTTATATCTAAATTTGAAGCTGCATTGGAGAAATTTCCCAGGATGGAAACTTTAATCTCTCCCAAACCATGCGGGGTATTGAGGAGATTCTTTCACGACTATAAATGTTTTTCAGCTCTTCTCCTTGGGGTAAATTTTCATGTCCATAAGCCCATTTAGTCCAAATTACTAAAAATATTAAGCTCTTGTTTTTTTCTATTTTTGACACCTAACAGTCTTATACCCCTTAAGTTCCATCATGGGCCTCAAAACAACTAAAGAAAATATAGAAAAATTTTTTTTTGGGTGATCCAAGATTTCCCTACACCGTTGGATGCTCCTGCATCAGTGGCATGATGGGAAACAAGTTATCCCATAAGTGGAAATTTTATATTCTTGACTTGTCCTCTCTTGGAGATATTAGGCATGATGTTACCTAAGAAGAATACCTTACATGAAATGAGATCCCCTTCAACAAAAACCTATAGACAAAATATTCATAAGCATTCGTCATTGTGGTGAATTATCGAAGTTGTTAGGAGGATAACTTCGGTATGGTATGGGAGGATAATATGATTCTTCATTTTCCATCATTTTTGGGATACTCACCTTGTGGATGGCCCTAGGTTATACTACCCTAAAGTGAGTGTGTGTGTTGTTTGCATAGTGGACATCGTGTTCTACTTGTAAACATTTTTTTTGGACAAACAACCTAGACCTAGTCCACATTGTGTTGGACAGACTATCAAAGCTCGAAGTCGATCCTTTTCTCGATAAAATAACTATGTTCCACATTACATTGGAATGATCATAATGAAAACTTCCTTAAGTATTTTCAAAGGGAATCCTTCTACCTTTGTGCATTCGAACATAATATCTTTTCAACCATCCACCCTCACAAACCTACAATTCCCTTTCCCTCCGCATACATACACCACTCCAACTTATTTCCCTCCACCTTACAATAAAAATGATGATATCCTTAACATACTTATGAAAACCATGTCATCCATTCAAAAACAAGTTGCAACCCTACAGCAAAATAACAATGGTCATCCTTCACAATACATGAAAACCAATCCATTATCCTTGGAGATATTGAGAGCACAAATACCACAAGGTATAGAAGTTCCCTGATTTGAGAAATATATTGGGAAAGGAGATCTTGTTAGCCATGTTTTAGCTTTTCCAACCCTATGTAGTGATTTCATCTTCAAAGATAAGCTCTTAGAGAAACTATTTCCTAGATCCTTGAAGGGTATTGCTTTAGAGTGGTTATCTTCCTTACCGAATAATTCAATTCATTCATTTAATGATCTTTTTTGTGTCTTTTACAACCACTTCCACATTCACATGGGTCCCAAGATGACCCTAGCTGATTTAATGACATGTAAACAAAAGGATTATGAGAAAGTGATTGATTTCATAACAAGATACTAAACACTTTATTCACAAGTAAACATTAAGATTACTTATGCAGACCTTCAACAAATGTTCATTTCCAACTTACAAAACAAACTCCAATACAAACTTGAGATGTTGAGATTCCCATCATTTACATAGCTATGTACAACCCTTTGTGATTATCAGAATAAGGCTTGTTGTCATGAAGCAAAAAATCCCCTTAGCCATCCTAAAAATTCTGAATGGACAACTCAAAATAATTACCAACCTTTCAAGAAGAAAAATAAGGGGTTTTTACAACATAACTCCGCTCAAGCATGTCAACAAGCTAATAACCAAGTGGACTATTTCATATCCTCGAAGCATGTCCTAGTTGAGTGTGCTAGGACCTATTCACCCTCTGGCGAATGGGTCCTCATTCACTTAGGACACCCCTTTTTTAAATTATTATTTGTGAGATATTAGTGATTTCAAATCCTGGATCTGATGTCAACTTGTGTTATTTGAATTTGGCGATTAAATCTTAAGCATAAATATAAGGCTATTTCACGTAGTTTCATGTAAGCAACTTTATGAGCAAGTCCTAATAGAAAATTTATGATTAAGAGAGCACTTCAAAATAATTTCAAAGAAATTCAAGGGAAGATTATTGAAGTTTATTGCAACAATCAAAGATCATATTGTCATGTCAAATTTGTGCATGTTGTTGAGCTAATGTGATGTTGAAGCATTGGTGATCAAGTTCAAGTCTTCAAAGCTATTAGATCTTATGTCAAATTCATTATCAAGATGTACATACATTAAGGCCACTTCATGCTTCATTTAAGATATGTACTCCAAGGTTTAATTGAGGATTGGTGAGTTTTGGCATTGCATTGTTCATTCATCTTTTCTTTATGCATTGTTTCACTTCAAGGTTTGGTTACCAAAACAAGGTTTGACTAAGGAAAACCCATATTCCCTTTAGAACAAACAAAAATTTTTCTTCTCTCTTGATGTGTGATTATAGGTTTTAGATTGAAGATCATGTGGAGAACAAAAGTTACAAAAGTTTTCAAGATTGCAAAGTTGTAAAAGTTGTCATCTTACTTACAAGATCATGAAAACCAAGCTAGAAAATTTATTTCTGACTTTTAGGAGTTGAGCACCTAGGATCTGGGAGTGTAGAAATTGAAGAACAAGATCCCAAAATTGATTTTCCAAAACCCTAACAGGGACCCATTCACCACTAGGCGAATGAGTCCTTAGTGAGCACTGAAACAACACTTTTTCAACAAGATAAACATCATTTCAACCTTTGAAAACCTTCCTATTTTTGTTATAACATTTAGGTTTATTTTCTAATTGCTATTTATGCATTTTACCTCTCATAATTGAGTGAAAATATAGTCAAAAAGTAGGTGAACCCATTTGATCAATCACATTTGGGTTTACCCCCTTTTTCAATGTTTCACATCTACGAGCTCTTCTTGGCATGTGGTCTACATCAATAACCTCATCCTTGGGAGGTGGCTCTCTAGTCTTCTCCTCATCTTCTCTCTTTTTAGAGGATATTTATTTTGCACTAGGTTATCTTACTCCGTTTTTAGAGAGATTGTATTGTACATGAGTACCTTATCAAGCTTCATGGTTGACATTTATTTATATTACATTGTAAATGGGTACCTTACTAGGCTAGTAGCTAGGACCCATTTGTTATGCCCACCTAAGCTATGCTTAAAGGGGGGTGTTAGTGTATATATTTAATAAAGTTAGGCTTTAAGTCTACTTAGGTGTCCATCTACTTAGACACCCATCTACTTGGCACCCTTGATAGTTTTCCATATGATGTGTCAAGTTGGTTAGGAGTTTCATAGAGTTGTTGACTTACTGTCAACACCTCACACTACTTTAGTAGCATGAAACACACCACCACACCATGTGTGAGGAATCCTATCCTCATTTTGTGGAAGTTGCTTACCTTTCTCCTCCTATTTATGTATGACTTGTTTACCTAATACATTGGTCCACTTTATGCAATCTTGTGTTCATTGTGCTTTCTTTCAATCTTCGTATTTGTAGGTTCTTTCATAATGTTCATAGAAATTAAAAATAAAAGAGTAACTAAATAAATGAATAACCATCTTCTTCATATGTGGGTTGTAACACCCTTGTAACTTGTGTGACCCATTTAATAATTATACTGTAACTTATAATATATAAATTTATTAGTTACATTAATAAATTTACAAAATGTAGATGCATCAAGAATAAATAGGGTTCCACCTTTAGTGTCCCTAGCTAAACATTATTTTCCTAGATACATAACTTGTAATAATTCCTTTAAAAACTAACATGCACCCTTAAATCATTTATTTTTTAAATAAAAAAATAATTCATAGCTAAATAGATAGGGATATGTAATACATTTTTATGAGTTTAACCCCTCATATCATTAAAAATCAATTTTACTTCCTCTCAACTCACACTCTTACATGTGTTGTCCCTAAGAAAAACTCCACCACCATAATAAATTGAGTCATATATGGTAGGATACACTTGATTCAATCAACCAAATATCATTATAATCCATTTAAGTAGAAACAATAGAAGAATTAGTAGGTTCATCATTAGAGGTCTTATTAGGAGGGTACCACCATTATTTTTCTTCATGTTATTATATTATTTTATTAGATTTCATTATTTACTAAAATTAGAACACTTTAATCTACTCTCACCAAAGTGTTTTAGATCATTCCTTATACTTATTCTTATCAACCTTCTTCCTATGCTTACCTCTTGTAGACACATAAAAATGACCTAGGCCTGCAAGCTCTATTGTCACCATCCTCTTCCTATCATAATTAAAACATTTTAATTATGTCCTTGGTCCACTTTCGACTATTAATTAAATCATTCATAATTATTTAATTAATTCATGACTCTTATTCCTCTTGATTATTTAAATAAATAAATTTTATTTATTTATTTAAATATGCCACTAATTGTCTAATGTCTTTCCATAATTAAATAAATTTCTTAATTTATTTAATTATCCTTGTCCACTAAATTCTTCCTGATTATTTAAATACGTCATTAATTCTTAAATATCCTCTCATAATTAAATAAATTCTTTAATTTATTTAATTATTGTCTACCTTGGCATTTTCCCCATTTTAAATAAAATTATTTATTTAAGATGGTCCCATTTTCTAAATTTTCCCTCTTTTAGTAACTAATTCAAATTAATTAATTATTGTCTCATGACCCCACCTTTTCAATTAAATTTTTTAATTCAAAATAACCTTTTTCCTCCATAAATCAAGTAATTTCTAATATTATTTGATTTTACAATTGTCTTTTTCTGTGCCATTCTTATCTCTTTGTCACATGCATTGTCAACCCTTGATTTGATTTTCTCGAATTGAATCTTGTCCACTCATTTCAAATTTGACCTAATGTTTCCCTAACCCTAATTGTGGGTTATCATATTGAATCTTGTCCATTAATTCTAGGGAACTTGTCAATCTTCAATCTTGGCCATTCATTCAAAATTGCATTTTCTATAAAATGGCATTTTCTATAGTTAGGCATTAACATATTCATAATCATAAACATGGCATCTATTGCAATCATACATTATGCATCCATATAATCATCATTAGAAGATAACTTTGTCATGACATATAAGCATAAATAACCATCACATCATGATGGCATGTCATCATAAGTATCTATCACAAAAATGCATGCATGGCATAGTATATAAAATACATCATCATAGGAATGATAAATGCATAAATCATGTCACATAAGCATAATATGGTCATCATAATTGCATCATCATAATCATCATCGAATAAGCATATATCATAAACATATTCAACACATAATGCATCATCACATAACATAAATCATATAGGCCACATCAAAACTGGATCGCATATATAATCTCAAAAAAAAAAATGTCACAGGATAGAGTCATGTGATATCCCAAAAATAGAGCTCCCAGGCCTGATGGTAAAAATATAAAGTTTCATAGAATGAATGTCTGAAATTGAATGTCAAAATAACAATATCAAAGGGCCCTATGTCATGCTCTCCTCATCCCCTCATGGAGAAGAGTGGGGTGACCAATGACCTATAGTGGGAACTGGCATAACCTTTGAGGACATGGTAGCCAATATTTGTGAGGCTGACGAAACTGACACCGATGGAATCATCTCTATAGTAACATGCGGTTGTAAGGATATGGCGGTGTGTGTCTGGGAGGCTGATGGATCTGGAGGTTGACTATGCGTTGATCTGTACCCTAACCCTAATGATCCATGGGAATGTCTTGACCTATGACTAGAGGAATGCTTATGATGGGACTTGTGACCCGATGTGTGCCCTGAGGAAGTCAAGGCACCCACACTACTATAGCTGCGATTGCTATGGGTGCAGTTGCTCCCTAACACTATCCCTATCTAGATGGATGATCTAGATAATCTGGGATCCCTCTGATCATCTGGAATTGTGTGCTTGTATAACATCATGTACTAACCTCTACTTGCGCTGACTCTAGCCAACTCCTAGGCAACATCTACAACCGACCATGTGCATAGTTGTGCAAACTAACTGCACCAAATCTTTATCTCTTACCGTCAGATCTCTACCTGGTCCCTCTCCACCTAGGTCACCTCAAGCTTTGTTCATAGGGTGATGATCTCTATCGTGGCCTCATCTAGCCTCCTTTGCATGTCTGCTAATTGCTGATCTACAATGGCATCCCATGGAAATAGTGGCACACTAGCTATATCTAGATCCCCATCAATCATCCTCTCATGGAGTTGCCTCTCTACCTCATCCATCTCATCCTTGATGTCTAGATCCTCCTCATCACCGATGTACTCCTCTCCTCCTCCAACCTCATGGGCCTCCTCTGCTACATGCACCTCCATATCTACCTCTTCTTTGATATCATCCTCTTGTCCCCCCTCTCCCTTTGGTTGTCTCTCTGCCTCTTGTCTCCCCTCCTCTTGTGCTTCGGTCCCTCATCTCTCTCCTCCTCCTCCAGTACCTCAGGGATAGTATCTAGTGGTGCTCTCTCCACACATTGTTTGACTCTCCTGGCGTGTCTCCCCCTAGCCCCTTCTCTCCTCCTTCTCCTCCCACCACCACTATCTCCTCCATTTCCTCCACCACCCTCTCCTTGACCTCCATCTTTTCCTCTCCCCCTACCTCATTGACCTCCTCGCTGCACTCTTGGGATAACATAAATCTCTAGTCCATAGGTGTTGGTTCATCAGGATCAGTCAAGGGAATTGGTCTATGAGTCTGCCGCCACAAGTCATAATTTGGAGTCTACCCTAGATTTTGTGCTCCTCCACTCCATCCCCATGGCTGGGCCAGGAATCCATCGATCTATTACTGAGCAAATGACACTGATATAGTAGTACCCTGCCTAGGCTCTCATGATGTCCTCATGTACTTGGTTGTCCCCATAGGCACACCCTGCTGCTCACAAAACTGTTGAAGAACCCATTGGGGCATGTACATTTCTATGATCAGCTAGGACTAAATAGTGCAACCAATCAAGTACTAAAATTGTCTACAAAATGGCAAGTGGTCTCCCTTGTTGGCCCATGGTGCACAATCTTTGTATGGCCTCTAGACGAATGCAATCATCATGTCAATCCTGTGTCACCAAAATCCCATCTCACCAGCCCTGGTCTGCTGTAGGGCACCCACATATAAGTATACATATGACATCCCATCCGCTATCTATGGCCTCTAAATAGGTGGCCAAAAGACGATGATATGCTCCCACGCCCAGATCATTAGTAAAGTTGTGCCACAACTAATGCTACTCCCACACTTGTAGGCTACCTCATGTAGTTTATGGTATAACATGCTAAGCAAACAAGGCCCCCATGCAAAACAACTCTCTCCAGCCACAACTAGACTAACACATCACCCCATCTAATTAGGAATCCATGTCCCCAATGATCTGGAATCAAAACCCCGACAATCAATGTGCATAGCATAGTGTCCCACCATGGGTTGTGCTTGGCTAGGTAATCCCACTGAATCTCGTACCCATACACACCAAGGCACACACCATCATCCGCCTCATTCAACTTTGTCATGGCCTAAACTCCCCACTGAGGATCATACACCACCCGCTCTCTTCTAATTAGAATATGCAGAATCTGGTACACATCCTCCAAGGTGATCGTTGCCTCTCCTATCAACAAGTGGAAGGAACAAGTCTTTGAGTACCATCGCTCAGCCAGTGCTATCAGCAACCCCCTTTTAGACCAAATAATGGGCATATAGGTGACATAGAATAATCATAGCCACATCACTCATCTCTGATCTTGGTTTGTCATGTGATCCCAAAACACATATGTGGATGGTCTAAATTCTCAAGTGTAGATCAACACTAATCATTTTTGCACATGTAGAAAGGAGAATAAGCACATTATTAAAAATCATTATTACCATCTACTTAGCTAAACATGAACAAAAAAAAGTGAGTCTAAAACTAAGTCAACCCTAGTCAAAGTCAAATAGGTCATGTTGACTTCGTTTGCATCGCGGTTTAGCATTTGCTTCATTTCATACAACAGTTGCATTGCACTATGGCACTTGTGTCATTTGGCATCACAAATGCGTAATCCTCAGTTGATTTCATTGCTCCATAATCAAATGCCTCATCATCAAAATAAATGTTCACTTGACTCCGCGTATGAGTTGGAGTATTGTGATTGCGTCGTTTAACCTGTCATTTGCACTACAAGACGGTGAATGCTTCCCGACTTTTGGAAAATGCATTGCAATACAATGATAATATAACAGACCCTTGGATTTTGTGTCATCACACATCAAATGTGTCAAACGTGACCTCAAATGTGACTTATGTGAATGCATATGCGTCACAACACATTCGTTTAACTACCCTAAAACCCTAAAAATGTGTGAAAAATGACAAAATCACAAGGGGGTATGAAGTACTTACTAGCAGGTATGCACCTTCTGGCTGTCGAAATGTCCTGACAATGTAGCCATGGTGCTTTGTGACTGGAATCACCATCTTTTCCTATGCTCTCCTAGCTCTGAGCACTCCAAATTTACTAATGTGAATGTGAAAATGAATTCACTTTTACCCCATTTTCAACCTATTTATAGGGTCAAAGTGGGATTTTTCAACCTTTTCATTACTGGAAGCTCTTTTGACCACCTTTGACTGGCCCGTTGACTACTTAAGCATGTCAAAATTTGAAATCGCTTATGCTATTTATTTTTATGGTCATCAAATTAACTTTTCAGGACACTCCAAATTTTTTCTATCACGAGGACAAAATTTGAAAAAAATTCTGAGGGGGCATAGATACTCTGCATCTCTGCTGGAGCATATTTCTGATTGAATTTTCTTTGTAACAATGCGAAAAAATGCATTATGACAAAGAGGGGCAAAATGTAGACAGATAAAACTGACCTAGGCCTACAAGCTCTATTGTTGCCATCTTCTTCCTACCATAATTAAAATATTTTAATTATGCCCTTAGTCCACTTTCGATTATTAAGTAAATAATTCATAATTATTTAATTAATTCACGACTCTTATTCCTTTTGATTATTTAAATAAATAAATTTTATTTATTTATTTAAATACGTCACTAATTGTTTAATGTATGTCCATAATTAAATAAATTTCTTAATTTATTTAATTATCCTTGTCCACTAATTTCTTCCTAATTATTTAAATAGGGGTAAACCCACAAAAGTGGTTTACAATTTGAGTGAGGAAGGAAAAGTTGCCAAAAATAACCCCATGCAAAAAAAAATTGGTTTTTGGGGTTCGAATGAACCCTTTAGTTCAAGCGAACCAAAAAAGGGTTCGAATGAACCCTAGTTCAAGTGAACCAATTAAATGCAAGGTCCCACCATTCCCACCAAGAAACAAAAAGAAATTTTTTTTTGAAAGGGGTTTCGCTCGAACCCCCCTGGTTCTCCCGAACTCCCCTTTTCCCACCTTCTCACCCTCTGGCACCAAAAACGTCCAAAATTTTCCACTTCAAAGCTCGGGTTGAGGATGAAAATGGAGGAGACTTCACATACCCAACTAGATGATGATAGTCCTCAGAACGAGCTATCCAATGAATATAATTTTAATATTTTTTGGTTTTATTATGTATTTATTTTTTTGTTTTATTAAACATAGGTTTTTCACCGAAAATCAAGCTCTTTGTTCTACACATGTGGAAAAATAGCAGATTATCAAAAAAAAAATGAAAAATATGAGTGCACCAGATATTTAATTCCTTGATCCAACAAAAAATTAATTTTGATACATACAAAAAAGTTGTGTTATATATAGTCCCTATGTCTAAATTGTAATTGGTTTGACTTCAAAACTTTATTAAGGAAAAATATTCAATAAAACACTATCTAACCAATTGGAAGCACTAGATATCGTAATGAAAAATCTAAATTGAAGAATTAGAATTTTATCCTTCATGGAAAAAAATTTATGCGTTATATGGTGAGTGTCACTCCTTAAAATGTTGTTTATTGAAAAAACTAGTTTTCAAAGGAGATGGAAAAAAAGTGCAATCTGATTCCAAAAATTTTGAAAAAAATATATTGGGTGAAGCCACAATAGTGGTTTACAATTTGATGGAGGAAGGAAAACTGAGAAAAAATGACCCCATGGCAAAAAAATTGGTTTTAGGGTTCGAATGAACCTACAAGTTCGACTGAACCAAAAAGGGGTTCGACCGAACTAGTGTTCGAGCGAACCCGTTAATTAGTGGGATCACATTTCCCACCCAAAAGAAAAATGCATATTGAAGGGGGTTCGAATGAACCTTGGTTCACTCCAACTCCTGGGGGTTCGCAAGAACCCCCCTGGTTCTAGCGAACCTCCCTTTTCCTTGATTTTTGAAATTGTTCACAAAAAAACCTAATTTTTTACGCTTTGAAGCTCAGGTTGAGGATGAAAATGGAGGAGTCTTCAAAAACCCAACTGGAATCAGGTAGTCCTTCTAGAATGAGCTATCCAACGAATATAATTTTAATATGTATTTGTTTTTTTAGTTTTATTAAACATAGGTTTTTCATTTAAAAAGAAGGTCACTGTTCTGCACATGTGGAAAATAGTAGATTATCAAATTTTCTTTTTGAAAAATATGAGAGCACCAGATATTGAATTCCTTGATCCAACACAAAAAAAAAAGAATTTCGATATATAGAAAAAAAGTTACGCGTTATACTGTTGCACTATGTCTGAATTGTGATTGGTTTGACTTCGAAACTTGATTAAAGAAAAAATATTCAATAAAAAGCTATCTAACCAAGTGGAAGCACTAGATATCGGAGTTACAAATCTCAATTCGAAAGAATTATCGAATTTTATCCTTTATTGAAAAAAATTTATGTGTTATACGGTGTGCATCACTTTTTTAAAATGTTGTTTTCTAAAAAAAAACCAATTTTCGTGGGAGATAGAAAAGAAGTGCAATCTGATTGCAAAAAATTTGAAAAATATATTTTTAGAATCTAGAGATAAAATGTGACGAGACCCTAGTTTACATCATCTTCAAATTCCTCACGGTTTAGCTGCTATAGGTGCCCGAATGTGAAGATTTAGTTAAAAATAATAATTTAAGTGTCCAATTTGGCCAAAAATTGTGAACCACTATTGTGGGATCACCCATAGATAAATTTTATTTATTTATTTAAATACGTCATTAATTCTTAAATTTCCTCTCATAATTAAATAATTTTTTTTATTTATTTAATTATTGTCTACCTTGGCATTTTCCCCATTTTAAATAAAATTATTTATTTAAAATGGTCCCACTTTCTAATTTTTCCCTCTTTTAGTAAATAATTCAAATTAATTATTTATTCTCATGACCCCACCTTTTGAATTAAATTTTTTAATTCAAAAGTCTTTTTCCTCCATAAATCAAGTAATTTCTAATATTATTTGATTTTCCAGCTCTCTTTTTATGTGCCATTCTTATCTCCTTGTCACATGCATTGTCAACCCTTGTTTTCATTTTCTCAAATTGAATCTTGTCCACTCATTTCAAATTTCACCTAATGTTTCCCTAACCCTAATTGTGGGTTGTCATATTGAATCTTGTCCATTGATTCTAGGGCACTTGTCAATCTTCAATCTTGGCCATTCATTCAAAATTGCATTTTCTATAAAATGGAAATTTTGGTCTCATTTGCTCACCTCATGATATCTACATCTCATGCAATATTGTTATCATCTTGCAATCTTTTCATTTCATGCTCTTGCAATTTCATGTCATTGTAGCTCTTGTCTTAGGCATACTTCATCATTCTTGTAATTTTTTCATACTTTAGTCATAGTTTAGAGTTTGCTTACTAGTTGAATAGTTGCATAGTATTCCATTTCACATCAAATCCTTCAACATTTTCCTTGGTTTTGGCATTGTCACATATTGCTTACACAAAATCTAAGGGAAAACTTCATATTCTAGCAAATAGAGGTGTAATGGAGGTCAATCATGGAGGTTGAAGACTTAAGGTGATATCTCTATTTTTTTTTTAATGTTTTCCTCCTTTGTGATTCATTATTGCTTTGGGTTTTGTTTATTTAGCTACAAATCTGCTAACCTACAAATTTCCCTTAGTTACATTAGTGAACCCGATGCCAAAATTGTGCATGCTTGTTTTTTCTGTATGACTTTTTTTTGTGTTTTGTAGGTACAGGTATGGAAACCCGCATGCATAGTTTCTAGCATCACAATCAATGCGTCGTGACACATTCAGCCAGTAGAACAATGCATATGAAGACTTGAACCACATTCATCATCTGCAGAGACGCATTTTCCAAGACTTTGATGCATTCGACATTCAAAGTGATGCATTTGAAGGTCACGATGCATCTATTCTATATATCGGTGCATATGTCTATCAAATTCTAGCATACAAACCCAAGTCTCATTTTCTATGTAGAGTGACACATTTGCTCTGCTGGGACACATTCATCTGGTAAATTTTTGTTTTCAAATTTTTCTAGAATTTTCCAAATTTTATCATTTCAATTTAGTAGTTAGGGGTTTTTCTAGTTACTAATTTGCTATTGCAACATGTGGCTTTTAATTTCCATGGGTCCAAGATATCTTTTTGAGACTACTAACAAGTGGTTTTGTAGGTTCGAATGTCCAAGGATTTTTATTTTGAAACCTTTTGTGTTTATTTTAAATTAGGAAACACTTCCATGGGTTCTTTAAAAATAACATTTTCTTGTCACATCTAGATTTAATTAGGGGGTTAAATAACTTTTCTTGATTGTGCTTGAAGGTGGTAGGTGATTATTCTCTCACCTTGTGCAAACTAGGTGATCAGAAAACCAGACCCATTTATTTTATGTGTCACCACGATTCAATAATCAAAGTATTCTCTCCCCTTACAAACTTGTGCGATCCTCGATACAAGAGAAATAGTTATTGACTCTAGTAATTGGGCCTTCCTTTGTGGGAAAAAGTATTCACCCCAAGGAAACTCAAGTCAGCAACGAAGCTCTTTGGCTGAGCTACCCCCGACGAGTATATAAATGTGAATCCTAATAGAAAACCTAGGATTACAAGTGCAGATGTGTCACATGGAAAAGTGAACTCCCCAAAACCCTATTGAGCCTAACCCCTTCAGGCTGGAGTTCCTCCTTATTGGAGCTAATCCTACCCCATGTGTGGCAACTTGAATGGGGGTCCCAAACTAAATGTTTTTGTGTAGTTTCCAAAATCCTTTCTATTTACTAGTGCAATAACGATCGTTGTGAAGGCATCCACATTCTTGTAGTTCTTAGTAGAGGTGATCAACCCACCATGGGAGATTTATAGGTGTTGGAAGCTTTTTTTACTTGAGAATTGAGTGCACTGTAAGGAGGAGCCCGTGTGGCCAAGCTTCTAGATTCATCCACTAAGAATAAGTGTAGTTGGGGAAACTCGCGTGGAATCTAGTGAATATTGTCCTTGCCTAACCTAGGATTGTGCTTGTCTTCTTTATGAATGTTCAAACAAGATATTGTGTTTTCCAAGTGTTTTCTAAAACATTCAAACAAAAAAACACTATTTCATAGATCTGGAAACAAACATTCAACTTGAGACAATTTTTTAAAAAATCCAAAATTGCAAAACAAACTTGACATATTCTGTTGCAACGCATTTGTTGAAACACATTCACCTTTTTGTGCCGCATTTTCCATTTTCTATGATGAATTCACTTTGATAAGCCACATTTGATATTTCTAGTGATGTATTTGCCTATGTTGAACCGCATTCGCTTTACAGAACATTGTAATTTCTTTTCTGAGTCACATTTTTTGTCTAAAAAACTACATTTTCTAGAATTGTGACACATCTGCTAAACTACAATGCATTCGCAATGTGGAATGACACATTTGTCTGGCAGAAACTAAAACACTATTGTAGTCTAGAACCCAAAACTAAATTTGTCCAATTTATCATTAGACATCCTTTTCTAGCAGCCTTTGTCAAAAACCAGAAAGAGAATTACTCAAATCTTTTATCATTTGCATCTTTAGATAGCATTTACCCATAGGTTTAACTTTGCAAATTTTAGTTGCATCCTTTAGAGTCCATCATCTTCATTTTAAGTCATACACCAGTCCTTAGGTCCCCATTTCATTTACAAAATTTGGGCTTACAAGACCTTATCATACCTTGAAAAATCATTGCCTTCAAGACTAGGTGGTCATTGGACTTAGTCAACATAATTTCTTTTATTCCTTGTCCTTTTTGTGAGACTCTCCAACTCAAAAGTTTAGTTACGAAACCTCACCTTGTCATCTTGTCATCTTGTCCTTTGGTCACATTAGTTTTCCTTTGATGACCCAAATTAAGACATAGATTAACCTCAGGGTGGTTGAGTAACCTTCTTCCAAATCATTTAGACTATTTCATTCAAGTCATTTTAGTCCTCATTTTGCATACCTTATTCCCAAAAAATCCAAAAAAAAATTAATAGTCCTCATTGTCCTTTGGCATTTGCCATTTACTTTAGGCAACATTGTCATATTGCATTGTCATCCCTTATAATCAAAAAAATCCAAAAAAATAGCTTGCAATTGCATCCCTTATTCAAAAATCCCAAAAATATAGTGTCATTGAATCTAGTTGTCATTTTCATCCTCTTCATAATTTGAGCAATACCTTATATGGTTGAGACTAGGCTTCAAAGAAAAAGAAGACAAATTGCTAATTTTGGACAAGACAACAACACTTATATCTTTTCCAATTACATGAATCAAAATGTGAACCAAGACGTATCTTTTATCAATTCCTTCAGCGAAATGAACATGCTATATTTGTCACAAAATCCTTTTGAATCATTCATACATAGAGATGAACATGGAAATGTGTATATGGAAGACCTAGAAGCAACACACCAAAATCCTGACATAGCCTCCTTTGGGGAAGACTTAGTCTTACATGATCCATAAAGATATCTAGCCATGCTAATAGACCAAGGGGCTAAACTACCACGTGGCTTTGAAATTAATACTCTAAGGGTAGCATCACCTGATCACAATTCCAACAACAACAATGCAAACAACATGTCCAACACTAATCAATCTCAAAACAATGCAAGCAATGCTTTCATTGGTGCCACCTCGCAAATTTCCACAGGAACTATTAATGTCACCTCTAATGACACAACCAATCAAAATAATTCCAATTCAATTAATGCAACATCCATTGGAGGGACACCAACTATGTCACAAGCCATGTCACAATATATGCCAACAATGTCAATGACATCCTCACAATTGGCTGGAGCTACCTTTGGATTCTCATCAATGGGGGAAAGTTCTTCAAATCCTCTATTTGGAGCTTCATCTAGCACCATGGGAGCATCATCATCAAATACTTGCATTGGGTCTTCCTTTAATCCCTTTGGAGGAAGTAAACGACATGTTTTCATTCGAGGACCACAACCAAATGTCAACACTTCATCACAACTTAATACTAGTACTTCCTAAGGTCAAAACACCAAAATTCCCCATGGAGAATTTCACCAATTTTGACAAGGCAATCAAAATACATAGCATATGAGATTATTTGGACATCAAAATACTCAAGGTCAACACATCCCACAATATCAACTAATATGGATGGAGGGCACATTCCTACGTACACATCACACATTCACACTCATCAATACATCCCTAACCAAAACTTGCAATACCAACAACATTCCAATCAAAACACATCATACATCTCATAGCAGCACATTCAGCAACAAAATAAAAACATCTCATCCCAAAAAAATGGCACTCATGGCATTCCTATCACTCCCATGTGTGATGCGATGAACAATCCTATAATTGATGCCTTGACAACCCAAGTGGCGAACCTAAAAAAAATGATAGAGACTATGAAAATTTCCAATTAAAAGTCACACATGACATATGACCTATGTCCATATCCTTTTGACACAAATCTATACATGCCACCATTTCCTCCTGGGTATGTGGCACCAAACTTTACCAAGTACAAGGGAAAGACAAACCCCATTGAAGACACTCAATAATTCACAACCAATTACATGTAAATTTCCTATGAACATACGTACTTGATGAGAATCTTCCCTAAGAGTCTTGTAGGTCCTACACTTGAATGGTTTTCCACTTTACAAAAGGGGATAAAATCATGGGATGAGCTTGCAGAAAAATTTATGCAAAACTATGCTTATAACATTGACACAAACACCTCCATTACTAGTTTATGCACACTTACACAAGAAGACGCTGGTGAGACTTTTATCCCATTCTTCCAAAGATGGAGAAGCCTAGAAAGTCATTTCCATATTGGCATACCTGAAAAAGAAAAAGTTGACATGTTTGTCCAAATACTCCTAGGACCATTGAAATATGGCTTAAAAGTCCACTACTGTACAACCTTCACAGACTTAGTCGAAAAGGGTGTCCAACTTGAGAAGACCCTTACTGCTAAGGGAGAACTAAAATATGGTCCTAAAAACACAAACTCAAACCCACCCGCATACAAGAATAAATATTGGGTCTTGAGAATAAACATGTTACTAATGATGGTGTTGTTGACGCTAAGGCAATTAACACAATGGGTCCAATACTCACTCGTAAAGGAGCTCCACTGCAAAATACATAGATGATCACACCAACACCAACTGCTAATTCCATTCAAAGTATTCATAACAATCAAAACAATCAAAACCAAGGGCAGCCACAAAGAAAGAAAATTTCCAAAAATATGCAGATATATGCCCTTGGGTGAACCAATCAATGATGTCCTTAAAAAGATCCTTCAAAATGGTGTCATCACACTAGAGGACCCTAAGTCATATGACCCAGGAAAATTTAAACCATCATGGTGGGATGACAATTCTTTTTTTCATTATCACTGCACTAAAGGTAATAAAACACCTTCTTATCAAAAACTAAGAAATCTGGTACATGATCTTATCGAAAATCAAACAATTAAGCTACACGGACAACAATTTACGTCAAACACAGACCATACTATTCACAAGAACCCACTGTGAGACCATGGTCCGAATAAACCCTCTACATCAGGTCCTAAGGCTAATAAGAATCGTGCCAACTATACTCGCACCACATTCGACTATTCCAGTGGGACCATTATATATTGTGTTCAAGCCACTGATGATTATGTAAATACAATTACTATCAAGAGAGCACCTGAATGCAATGCCACTGCCCGAAGTGGCAAAATCACCATAGCTGGTCCACCTCCTCCTAGGAAACTGAAGATCACCATCCCTAGTCCATTTGCTAGGAAATCCCAATTAGGACCCTCTTCTAGGGAGTCACAACCTAAGGGGCATTTTTACCTTATTGATCAACTAGGCAAAACAATGACTCATATTTCTATACTAGAATTGCTATACATTTTTCCCACACATAAGACCATACTTGATAAAAACTTGAAAGAGTCTTATGTCCCTCAAGAAATTGATGTCAACTAGTTTGAATCCATGGTGGGTTACCTCACTACACCCCATCATGTAACATTTTTAGACCAAGCTTATTCTTCACCAAAATCCAATCATAACTATGCTTTACACATCGAAGTATTTATTCAAAAAAATAAGGTTAGAAAAGTTTTAGTAGATGGCGGAGAAGGACTAAATATATTCTCCTTAAAGTTGGTTAAGGCTCTAGGCTTCTCTGATGCTTGCGTAGATGATACAAAGAGCTTAGTCATAAAGACATATGATGATGAAGAACGTTCCTCTCAAGGTGTTATCACTCTTCCTATTAGAGTTGGGTCGATCATTGTGGTCACAACTTGCCAAGTTCTAGATCTAGAATTTCCCTATAATATCTTGCTTGGTATACCTTAGATTCATGCCTTGAAAGTCGTTCCTTCCACCTACCATCAATGCTTAAAATTTTCCTTCAATGGCACTGAAATCACCATATACAGAGACCCTGATCCTTTCCATTATTGCACCAACTTAAGGGCTATTTCAAACCACAAAGTTCCCATCAACCAAGAGGCTTCGACATCATCTTCCTCCAAATATGTTGATCCATCCACACTCTTCAAATCATCTACATCTTACCCCTTTTCATTAACCTTACCATCTTCCTCTACCCTAAAGGATAATCTCGGTGTCAAGATACATGACTTAGGTTGTGGGGAATACAAAGCGCACCTGACATACTACATCACTAAAAATCCCAAGTCTCCTAAAGATTATGGTGGACCCTACCTCAGAATGTAACCTAAGCAATTTTGTAAAGTTCTTCCATCACACATTTTTATAAGATGGGGAGAAATGAGTAAAGAAGACATCAAAGATATCACAACTTGGATTTATAACGACCTAGTAAATCCATCCCCATTACCCGTCTAGGTATATAGAAAAGGCTATGATATGATGAAGGAAAAAGGCTATGATGGAATTAGTGGCCTTGTTAGGAATAAGACTGGAATGCGAGAATCGATCATGCCTCCTCAAAGACCAAAACGCCTTGGACTAGGATATGGACTATCCGAAAATGATGATCGTTGTACCAATGGACTTTTGAGTGAGAGCGTGAATGCTTCAGAAAGTGTCAAGACTATTGAGGAATCCCTTACCAAAACTAACTACCATGAATGGGAATTTGGTTCCCAACAATCCTTAAGTGACTGTTGTATTGATGAGTTGTTCCTCAAACCTAGAGAACTTACCTTTGAAGAAATATTTTGGAAAATGTTTAAGATTGATCTAGCACACAATGATGACAATCCTAAAATCCCAAGGAAACAAGAAGACTAGGATAGATTCTTCTGCTCAAGGAATAATGACAAATCTAAATCATCTTCTAGTCCCATTTTTCATACCCCGACATATCTTTCCATCCATCTAACAATAATGACCTTCATTGCGATTCATTTGAATTTCCACATGACACCATCGACCCTAGTGATAGTCCTTTTGTCCTTTATTTTGATAATGAGTATGAATCAAGTGATGGAGAATATTGGATAGAATCTGACTAGGAGTTGGTTGATGACAACTTTATCTTCAATGTATCTGAATCCATCTGTATGCTTTCTGCGTCCTCCCTGCTATTCACCAATACTGATGATGGTATCTCCTTAGTCTACCCTCAACTAATTGATTAGGATCAACAAGGCCCACGAATTATGGATATATTTTAGAACGATGAGGCCATTGCAAAATTCATGGTACTACATGATGGCATACCAAGTGGAGATCACAAGGTTGGATTTTCCATTGAACTAGATTGTGTAGCTTATTTTGGGGAGACTACTCCATCCTCTAATCACAAAATGAAAAATAAAAATAAAACAAAAAATAACATGCCTTTAGGTGAAAACCAAAAGGCACCTTCTCATGATAAAAAGGTAAAAATAAAAGACGTATCTATGAGTGAAAACCTCTCTAAGGCGCCCAAATATGGAGGACTATACTTTCTTCCCATGACTCAAGAAATATCTACAATGCTCATAGAGGACACCATGGAAGTCAACATATCTACAACAAAAGATCCTAAAATTTTCCTGTTTGCAACATCCTTGATAGAAGAAGAGAAACCTGAATTCCACAAATTATTCTCAGAGCGTAAAATCAATTTTGCATGATCCTATGCGAATATTCCTGGGTTGGATCCATAAATTTTCTTGCACCATTTTCCATTGCTTCCAGATGCCAAACCAATGAAATAAAAGCTACAAAAAATGCATCCTTAGATCGCCCTACTAGTCAAAGTAGAACTAAATAAATTGTTGGATGTGGGATTCATACGGTCAATAGACTATGTTGAATGGATATCCAATATGGTACCAGTCACAAAGCCAAATGGTCAAATCTACATATACACAGATTTTTCGGAGCTGAATAAAGCATGTCCAAAGGATGACTTTCCATTACCAAACATAGACATCATAGTTGACCTTATTGCAGGATATGAGATGTTGTCCCTCATGGATGATTTCTCAGGTTATAATCAGATTTGTATTGCCCCTAAAGATGAACATAAAACATCCTTTACATGTCCTTTGGGTACAAATTGTTTGAATGTCATACCTTTTGGTCTTAAGAATGCAGGTGCAACATATTAGAGAGCCATGACAACAATATTTCATGACATGATGCACACTCTAATGAAAGATTATGTAGATGACCTTCTAGCCAGGTCATGGACATGAAGAGATCATTTGAATGTGTTAGACAAAATCTTCAAAATACTAGAAGAATATAAATTTCACTTGAATCCAAACAAATGTGTCTTTGGTATGACATCAGGGAAACTTTTGGGATACATGGTTTCTCACAAAGGCATTGAATTTGATCCTTCCAAAGTAAAAGCCATATTAGACATGCCTCCCATAAAAGGGATAAGTGAATTGAGGACATTGGAGGGAAGATTGCAATCTATCTGACGCTTCATAGCTCAATTGGCCAACAAATGTCAACTGTTTCAACATCTTCTATGCAAGGATGTTCCCTTTGTGTGGAACGATAAATGTCAAGATGCCTTCCAACTAATAAAGGATTATCTATTGTCACCTCCTATTCTAATGCCACCTATTGAAGGGAAACCTTTGGTTTTATACATTTATGCAACTACTTCAGCACTAGGGGCATTACTGGCGCAAAATGATTATGACAAGAAGGAAAGGGCCATATACCACATCAGTTAGACATTAGTCGAGTGTGAGCTAAATTACACATCTATTGAACATGCCTACCTAGCAGTTTTCTTTATAGCTCAAAAGCGAAGACATTACATGTTAAATAATAAGACACAACTGGTAGCAAAGATTGATCACCTAAAAAATCTCCTAAGTCGTGCAACATTGACAAGCTGCTTGGCAAAGTGGGTGATGATTTTGTGTGAATATGACATTCAGTATGTGAAGCGAAAGGCTATAAAGGGACAAGTGATAGAAGATCAACTAGCAGATGCACCTGTATAAGGCGATCAACCACTAATAGCAAACTTTCCAAATGAGTCCATATTTCATACAAAACCTAAGGTGCCTTGGAAAATTTACTTTGACGAGTCTCATACTAATCATGGCTTAGGAGCAAGAATATTATTTATCACACCTAAAGGAGACTCCATCCCTATTTCATTCTGCATTGCTTTTCCATGTACAAACAGTATTGCAGAATATGAGGAACTTGTCACAGGATTAAGAATGGCCATAAAATGGAAGATAAAAATTTTACATGTCTTCAGAGATTCTCAGATGGTCATCAACCAAGTCAATGATGACTATGACACCAAAGACAAGAATTTAATGCCTTATAAACGAATGGTTGACAACTTTTAGACATATTTCAAATTTCTTGCTTTTGAACAAATTTTGAGGGCACATAACAAGGCAACCGACACAATGGCCACAATTAGATCTCTCCTAGACATTCCAGGCAATGTTCCTCAGTTTGAATTCTTGGTGGAACAAATTTTGGTCCCTACTTACAACATTCTAGAATTATAGATGGTTTTCAAGCTTGTTGGTATCAATTCTCCATGGTATCAAGACATTTATGACTATCTCCATTCCCAAACCCTTCCCCCCATCCTATCCAACAACCAACAAAATTCCTTTTTCTGGAATGTATCCCGATACACCATCATCAGTGACACCCTATACTACCGAAGCTTTGATAATACCCTTCTTCGATGTATTGACACAAAAGAAGCATGAAAACACTTACACGAAGTACATGAGGGTATATGCGGGTTTCATTCGAATGGTCCTACTTTAGCCAAGAAGATAAGGAGACTTGGGTATTACTGGTTGACAATGGAAAAGGATACACTTGACTTTGTTAGGACATGTCGCCAATGCCAGATACATAGTGACTTGATTCATGCACCAGCACAGGAACTTCGGCCGATTACTTCTATGTTGCCCTTCACACAATGAGGACTCGACCTCATGGGAAAAATCCATCCTACCCCTTCCAATAGACACAAATTCATTATCACTGCCATTGAGTACCTCGCTAAGTGGATCAAAGCCATCCCCCTTACATAGATAACTGACAAGAAAATCTCCAAATTCATCCTCAAGTTCTACATCATCTTCTAGTATTGTGTACCCCAGTCCATCATCACAGACAATGGATGTCCTTTCAAAAATCAAGATGTATGTGAGTTATGTGAGTGATTCCATATCGAACATCATTTATTCACACCATATTACCTACAAGGAAATAGTCAAGCTGAGGTGTCCAATAAAACCATCATCAAAATTCTTAAGAAGACAGTCAATGACATTGGCCATTACTAGAACATCCAACTCAACCCTGACCTGTGGGCTTACTGTACTAGCATTTTTACACCTATAGGAGCCACTCCATTTTCCTTAGTCTTTGGAGCTAAATCCATCTTTCCCATTGAGGTAAAATTCCCTCTTTGTGAGTCTCCATGAAGGACCTAATTGATGATGAGGAGTATAGACAGTCATGATTGCATGAATTGGAAATGCTAGAGGAATGCAAACACAATGCCTTGAATCATTTACAAGCATATCAGAATTGGCTCTATCAAAGTTACAACAAAAGATTCATGGTCAAAAAGTTTGACATAGGTGATTTGGTTCTCATGCAAAATCCCAAGAATCAAGCTGACAAAGAAAAACCTAGCAAGTTTGAACCAAATTGGCTAGGTCCTTACGTTATCAAGTCTTCCTTTGGTTCTGGAGCATATCAGATAGCTACTCTAGATGATGAACAATTGAAAGAGCCTATAAATAGTCTCCATCTTTGAATGTTCTATGCATAGCATCAGAAAGGATGGCTGAAAACCATAAAAACACAAAAAAAATAAGAAAATGAAAAAAATAGTAAAGATAAATAATTCATCCAACAATGAAAACCTAGTAAATAGGTGCTTTGTATAAGTACCATGGTGAAAACCTACAAAACAGGCACCATGCGGAGTCAGTTTTCTCTGCCATCTACTGTCACTTTATCTACCTTAGTGCATAATAAACACCCACTTTTCTAACACCACCTTGATACCCACATCACGAGATCCTACCATTCCTTTCATGGCTGAAAATGGTTGACATCAAGTTCTGCATACCATCCATCCATCACCTCCAACATGCCCTTTATGCAGCCTTCAAACTTGGTTAGTTTGGGACCTGACTGGGGGCATTCCTTTATCATTCATCTGCAGTGGGTATCGCATATGGTTCTACCAATCGAATTTTTTTTTGAAAAAAGACTTAAAAATAAAAAATATATCCTGAAAAAGGACCTAAAAATTAAAAAATGTCCTAAGAAAAGACCTAAAAATTGAAAAATGTCCTGAAGAAATACAAAAAAAAAGAATCAAAATATCTTGAAAACACAAAAATAGAGTTGTATCTTGTTGATTCAGTCATGTTAGTCAGTATTTTTCATTGTCGAACTATGTTGTCTCTGTTCATTTTCTACGTAGGAAAGGCCATCTAACGATGAGCCCCCAAGACATTAGGTCAGTCCCTTTAGGTTTGTCAAAACAAAAATTATGACTCAATATTTGGTCATCAAGACAAAGTCATTGGTCGTGTCGAACTACGAGGTCTCTGAGTATACAATGTAGGAAAGGACATCTATCGATGAACCCCCAAGGCCACACTAGTTCATTCCATTAGGGTTCATGACATGGCACTGGCACACATGATAAAAGTCTTCAAGTCAAACAAGTAATTTCAAAATAGAAAAACTCCCAAATCTAACTCTGGAAATCAATTAATCAACATGACAAACACATTAGCATGTCAAACATTGACATGTAGTCAATCATGTCAACACACGATAACTTGGTCAAAATAGGTCAACTTTGTCAATAAAAGTTAAATTTGGTCAAAATTCAATCCAAACTGTCAACTCTTGGTTATTCTTTAGATGGGTTCTTTTGAAGAATTGCCCTTGTCATTTAATTATACCTTAGGATGTGCCCTTCCTAGATATCATCACTATCATTTGGCATTTTGAGGGATTCTCTTGACATTTTAGGATCAATCCTCTCGACATCGACATTTATTTAGGATGTGTCCTCCTTGAATTTGGAAAACTCTAACATTCGACACCTTGGCATCACCAAATCTAACAACTTTGGCATTTGACATCGTCAAACCTAACATCTTGACATTAAAATACTTGACATTTAGACACACTTAGCAAACACTTGGAAAACACTATATTGACATTTATCCTTAGATCTTCCATCATGTTACTAGTTTCTCCACGATGTCCTGACAACATGATTCAAAGAAGTAGTGACGTATCATGATGATTATCTTGTCTTGTCTTTTTCAGGAAGTCATGATGCTAGTTCCTTGAAGATGTCTTGATAACAGGATTTAGAGGAGCAACAACATTTCATGACTTATCTTTGTTTGTCTTATACTTGTGGTTGGTTGTGACAAAAGATTGAGGCAATTGCGCTCTTATTATGAGTCATGATCATCCTTGTCTGCGACTACTTGTTTCATGTGATGGTATGACATTGCACACCTTGATCTATGTAATATCATGGTGTTTGTTGGCCATTACAATACCACCCAATGATTATTAAGAGCAATAATTGTTAAGTCTTGTGGTAACATGTTGAAGGATTTGGTCTCCACACTAATAATTCATCCCCTTCTCTCTTGTCATCTTCTCTCATTCATCTCACGATGATATCCTGTGGCATAGAAAAACATAAGTGCATATATGATCATATAGGATCGCATTAGGTAACTGCATACTTCATCCATATCATTAAAAACACATATATCACATCATAAGATTGCATTGGCTATACATATATAGTCAGGCATTAACATATCAATAATCATAAACATGGCATCTATTGCAATCATACATTATGCATCCATATAATCATCATTAGAACATAACATCATCTTGACATATAAGCATAAATTACCATCACATCACCATGGCATCTCATCATAAGTATCTATCAAAAAATGCATACATGACATAGCATATAAAAGACATCATCATAGGAATCATAAATGCATAAATGATGTCACATAAGCATAATATGGTCATCATAATCATCATCAAATAAGCATATATCATAAACATAGTCAACACATAATGCATCATCACATAACATAAATCATATAGGTCGTATCAAAACTGCATCGCATATATAATCTCAAAAAAATAAAAATTCACAGGATAGAGTCATGTAATATCCCAATAATAGAGCTTGTAGGCCCGATGGTCAAAATATAAAGTGTCATAACATGAATGTCTAAAATAGAATTTGTCAAAATAACAATATCAAAGGCTCCTATTTTGTGCTATCCTAATCCCCTTTTGGAGAAAATTTGGGTGACGGATGACCTGTAGTGGGCACTAACATAACCTGTGAGGACATGGTAGCCTGTGTCTATGAGGCTGACGAAACCAACACTGATGGCATCATCTCTATAATAGCATGCGGCTGTGAGGATACAACAACATGTGTCTGTGAGACTGATGAATCTGGAGGCTGACTATGCATTCATCTGTGTCCTGACCCTGATGATCCATGAAAATTCCTTGACTTGTGACTAGAGGAATGCCTATGATGGGACTTGCGACTTGATGTGTTCCCCAAGGAAGTTGAGCCACCCACACTACTCTAGTTGTGACTACTATGGGTGCAACTACTCCTTGACCCTATCCCTTTCCGGATGGATGATCGAGATAATCTAGGATCCCTCTGATCAGCTGGCACTGTGCACTTGTATAACATCCTATACTACCCTCTACTCATGCTGACTCTAGCCAACTCACGGGCAACATCTGCAACTAGCCATGTGCATAGCTGTGCAAACTAACAGCACCAACTCTCCATCTCTCGCCACTGGATCTCATCCTGATCCCTCTTGGGTCACCTCGTGCTCTACTTGTAGGGCACTGATCTGCACCGTGGCCTCATCCATCCTCCTCTACATGTCTGGAAATCGCTAATCTATGGTGGCATCCCATGGTAATAGTGGCACACTGGCTATCTTTGGATCCTCGTTGATCATCCTCTTACAGAGTTTCCTCTTTGCCTCATCCATCTCATCCCTGATTTCTGGATCCTCCTCATCACTGGTGTCCTCCTCCCCTCCAACAACTCCCTCCTCTCCTCCTCTGACCTCATGGGCCTCCTCTGTTACGTGCACCTCCATCTCTACCTCTCCTCTAATATCCTCCTCGTATTTCCCCTCTCCCTCTGGTTGTCTTTGTACCTCATATCTCCCCTCCTCCTCATATCTCACCTCCTCATGCCTTGTTCCCTCATCTCTCTCCTCCTCCTCTGGTACCTCAGGTATAGCATTTAGTGGCCCTCTCTCCACATGTTGTCTGACTCTCTTGGCATGTCTCCCTTTGTCCCCTCCTCTCCTCCTCGACCTGCTACCACCACCATCTCTTCCATCATCTCCTTTGTCATCTTCACCTCCTCTCTCTCCATCTCCTCCACCACCCTCTCCTTGACCTCCATCTCTGCCTCTCCCCGTACCTCTCTAACCTCCTTGTTACACCCTTAGGATAATAGGTCTTTGGTCCACAGGTGTTGGTGCATCATAATCAGTCAAGGGAATTGATCTATGATTTTGCCACCACAAGTCATAATCTAGAGTCATCCTTAGATCTATTGCTCCTCCATTCCAGCCCCATGGTTGGGCCACTAATCCATTGATCTACTATTGAGCAAATGACATTGATATAGCAAGACCCCACCCAAGCTCTCACGATGTCCTCACATACTCAGTTGTCCCCATAGGCACACCCTGCTGCTCACCAAACTGTCAAAGAACTTGTTGGGGTAGGTACATCTCTATGATCAACTAGGACTGAATAGTGTAACCAATCAAGTATCAGAACCATCTAAAAAAGGGCAAGTGGTTTCCCTCATTGGCCCATGGTGCACAATCTTTGTACGACCTCCAAACGAATGCAGTCTTCGTGTCAATATTGTGTCACAAGAATCTTGTCTTGCCAACCCTCGTCTATTGCAACGAACCCACATATAAATATACATATGACATCCCATTTGCTAGCTGTGGCCTTTGAATAGGTGGCTGGAAGATGACGATATGATCCCACACCCAGATCATCAGTAAAGTTGTGCCACAACTAATGTTGTTCCCATCCATGTAGGCTACCTCATCTAGACTAACACATCACCCCATCTGATGGGGAATCCATGTCCCGAACGATATGGAATCAGAACCCTAGCAATCAATGTGCATAGCATAGCGCCCCACTATGAGTAGTACTCGACTAGGTACTCCCACCGAATCTCGTACCCATCCACACCAAGGCCCGCACCGTCATCCACTTCATACAACTCTATCATGGCCTATACTCCCTACCGAGGATCGTACACCACTCGCTCTCCTCTAATCAGAATATGTAGAATCTAGTACAGTTCTCCAAGGTGATTGTTGCCTCTCCTGTCAGCAAGTGGAAGGAACAAGTCTCAGAGTACTATCACTCATCCAGTGCTATTAGCAGCCCTCTATTAGCCTAGATAATGGGAATATAGGTGACATAGTATAATCCCAGCTATATCACTCGTCTTTTTTCTCAATCTGTCAGCTGATCCCAAAACACATATGTGGATGGTCTAAACTATCGAGTGTAGATTGACGTTAGTCATTTCTGCACATGCAGAAACAGGAATTAGCACATTATTACAAATCATTATTACCATCTACTTAGCTAAACATGAACAAAAAAAGTGAGTCTAAAGCTAAGTCAACCCTGATCAACCCTGGTCAAAGTCAAATGTGTCCCGTTGACTTCGTTTATGTCGCAGTTTGGTGTTTACTTCGTTTCATACAATAGTTACATCGCAATATGGCACTTGCATCTTTTTGCATCACAAATGCATCATCCTCAGTCGATTGTGTCACTCCATAATCAAATGCATTGCTTGGCTCTGCGTATGTGTTGCAGTATTGCAATTGCTTCATTGAACTTGTTATTTTCATAGCAACACAGCGAATGCATCTCGACTTTGGGAAAATGCATTGCACTACAATAATAATCTAACATACCCTTGTCTTTTGCATCATGACGCATCAAATGTGTCGAACACGACCTCAAATGCAACTTATGCAAATGCATATTCATCGTCGAGCATTCGTTTAACTACCCTAAAACCTTAAAAATGTTTGAAAAATGACAAAATGACAAGGTGGGTACGAGGTACTTACCGGTGGGTCTGCACCCTCTGGCCATTGGAATGTCCTAGCAATGTAGTCGCGGTGCTCTGTGACTCAAATCACCATCTTTTCATGCACTTTCCTAGCATTGAGCTCTCCAAATTTACTAATATGAATGTGAAAATGAATTGAGTTTTACCCCATTTTCAACCTATTTATAGGGTCAAAATGGGATTTTTCAACCTTTTCATTACTTGAAGCTCTTTTGACCACCTTTGACTGGCCCATTGTCTGCTTAAGCATGTCGAAATCTGAAACCACTTGCGCCATTGATTATTCTGGTCATCAAATTAACTAGTCGAGAAACTTTCCAAAAATTTTTTATCACCAGGCAAAAATTTTAAAATTTTCTTGAGGGGGCATAGATACTTTGCACCTTCACTAGGGCATATTTCTGACTGAATTTTCTTTGTCACAATCTGATAGGTTGCATTTTGACAAAGAGGGGAAAAATGTAGACACATAAAAAATGACCTAGGCCTGCAAGCTCTATTGTTGCCATCTTCTTCCTAGCATAATCAAAACATTTTAATTATGTCCTTGGTCCACTTTCAACTATTAATTAAATAATTCATAATTATTTAATTAATTTGTGACTCTTATTCCTTATGATTAGTTAAATAATTAAATTTTATTTATTTATTTAAATACATCACTAATTGTCTAATGTCTCTCCATAATTAAATAAACTTCTTAATTTATTTAATTATCCTTGTCCACTAATTTCTTCCTAATTATTTAAATAGATAAATTTAATTAATTTATTTAAATACATCATTAATTCTTAAATGCCCTCACATAATTAAATAAATTCTTTAATTTATTTAATTATTGTCTACCTTGGCATTTTCCCCATTTTAAATAAAATTATTTATTTAAAATGGTCCCACTTTCTAATTTTTCTATCTTTTAGTAAATAATTCAAATTAATTATTTATTATCACATGACCCCACCTTTTGAATTAATTTTTTTAATTCAAAATAGCCTTTTTCCTCCATAAATCAAGTAATTTATAATATTATTTGATTTTCTAGCTCTCTTTTTTTGTGCCATTCGTATGTCCTTGTCACATGCATTGTCAACCCTTGATTTTATTTTTTCAAATTGAATCTTGGCCACTCATTTCAAATTTGACCTAATGTTTCCCTAACCGTAATTGTAGGTTGTCATATTGAATCTTGTCCATTGATTCTAGGGCACTTGTCAATCTTCAATCTTGTTCATTCATTCAAAATTGCATTTTCTATAAAATGGCAATTTTGGTCTCATTTTCTCACCTCATGCTATCTACATCTCATGCAATATTGTTATCATCTTGTAATCTTTTCATTTCATGCTCTTGCAATTTCATGTCATTGTAGCTCTTGTCTTAGCCATACTTCATCATTCTTGGCATTTTGGCATACTTTAGTCATAGTTTAGAATTTGCTTACCAGTTGCATAGTTGCATAGTAATGCATTTCACATGTCAATTCCTTCAACATTTGCTTTGGTCTTGGAATTGTCACATATTGCTCACACAAAATCTTAGAGAAAACTTCATATTGCAGCAAATAGAGAAGGTATAATGGAGGTCAATCATGGAGGTTGAAGACTTAAGGTGATATCTCTCTTTTTTTTCATGTTTTCCTCCTTTGTGCTTCACTATTACTTTTGGTTTTTTTTATTTAGCTACTAATCTACTAACCTACAAATTTCCCTTAGTTAACCCTCTCCCCTTAGATCCACCTCACATATGTACTGCATATGTAGGCCCCTATGAATCCTCTCTTCTCCTTTACATTGAGAGTGAGCTGGCAATGACAACATCCAACTTTGAATCATCTATTAAATAATAAATAATTATAAGGATTAAATTATGCTAATATAAAGGAAATAAATATAATAATAAAATAAATTTATGCTTTTAATCTAAATAAATATCAAGTGACTATAAATAATCTAGATTAGATGGCAAGCATTTAATGATTCTACAACTAAATCCCAATCCTTCATCTTATGAGAATATAAATCTATTTTTAAAATTAAGTTGTATATAAAATTCATAGTTTGGTCTATATCTCATCTTCTTTTCCACAACTTGTATGTAGTAGATTCACAAGAAGCATTTAATAAAAATTGAAAAAGATAAAAACAAGTCAATAATACAATGCTATTTTTTATTTAATCTTATCCATCTTCATCAAATATCCTTTTTAGTTTGGTTTCATCCTTTATGGAAATACATTGATCTCTTTCCTCTAAGGGATCATCCATTCTTAGATTCGAGAGCTTGAAGCTTGTGGCATTGAAATTTCTTATCACCAGTCAAGATGAACTAGTCATGATCTTTTATCACCTTGTAACAAAAATTGGAAAAAGAAGACAACAAAATCCTACTATAGAAGAAAACACAATCACACACTCAAAGAATGGAATCCATTTCTAAAATCATGTCAATTGTGGCTTTCATACCAAATTTTTTCTAAACATGGTGTATCTAAAAATTTTAATTATATATATATATTAGTAGTAAACCTAAGATGGTGAGTGAAAATTGGAGTGGATTTGGGGGTTTCAAATCTGAATGGCATAGTAGAGATGGAAAAGTGGATGTAGAGGATGCAAATGAGGAGGTTTCATAGGATGATGTGGAAGAGGATGAATTGTTACTAAACCTTCTACTTGAGGCAGGCTATTTGAAATTTTCCTTATTTTTCCTATAGCTCCAATGTTCGATTACCTTACATTCATTTAAGATTTTAGTCAATATAAGGGGTTCCTTTCCTTGGTAATGAACTCTACACCCCTCCCTACTATGTTGATGTCTTAGAGGCACATTGAGGTTAAGCTCCTATCTTGCACAACTCCTATTAGGGTTATATCTCCAATGTTCCAAAGTTGGGTCTCCTCCCTAGGTGTTGGTTCCCATACATCTCTCTACTATTCAATCCATTTTGAAAGGAATCCCTTGTGTGACTTATCCTCTCATAAGCAGGATATTGGAGATGAGTGGTGTGGAGGCCACCCATTTTATGACACCCCATGTTCCCATTTAGGCTCCTCTCATGCAAGATTTTTTGATGTATAGGTGGAAAATTTTGTTAGCTTACAGTCCGCCCTTATTGGGAGATTCTTTTGTTATAGATCAAACATTGTTATTATTTGTAGTTGGGCATCAAAATGGTTTCTTTGTCTAGGTCTGATGCATGTAAAAACCTTGATGAATGAATTCCTCTTATTCTCCTTTAAATCCATTATTAGGACTACACTAGACTTCTTTGTGGAGGTCCTTGTTTTCTTGGTAAGGAATTTATTCTTTTAAAAAGATAGACTTTTGGTTTTGATGGTACAAAGGTTAACAAGGTTCCTAATTGGGTTTGTCTCTCAAATCTCCCTTTTGAATTTCTAGATGAATTTATTATTTAAAGTATTGTTGATCGTATTTCTCAATTTGTTGTCATTGACGATGTCACAAAATCTAAGAACATGGTTCCTTTTTCTACATTTTTTTCTATGTTGAAATTGTTCTAAAGATTCCACGTAGTATTACACTTTTTGCAAAGTTTGGTATTTGGGATAAAAAGCTTCATTATGTGGCCACTCTATTGTAATGTATTTCTATAATGTTGGGTGTTTCTCCTTGTTGCACCAAGATTTTCATGAAAAAGCACACTCCAATGAGGTCAAGACATCTAATGAGGAGTATCCTCAATTTCGTTACAAATGGATGGTGGTGGAAACTACTATGGGGTACCACATTGGTAACAGTTTAGGTTAATCATGCAAGGAACAAAGAAAACCTACAGTTGCATTTGAGAGCCCCTCTTCTAAGAATATTTTTACTTCATAGTTGGTAGCACAACTCTTGACTATCATCTCCAAAGCCCTTTGGTGAGTGGTAAGAAGTCAGAAACCATAGAGAAGGACCACACTGATGAGGGAAAAGGATCCCCATGCAAGGTAAGAAGAAAACTTTATGTTGTGCTTTTGGGTGCTTCGAATAAAATATCTTCTTCAAAAAACAACATGGTATTTTATTTATGTCATAATCCTCTCTAAGCCCTTTTGTAAGGTTTGGATTCAAACTACCTTGATTGTTTGTTCCACTTTGTTGATAGTTTTAGCTTCCTTTCAAAACTTGTTTTCGGTTCATTACCTCAGTCAAAAGCATTTTTTTGTCCTTGTTGTCCCCCCCCCCTTTTTTGTTGGTTTCATTCTCTCTTCTTCTGAGACTCGTTTTGTTCACCTTCTTTTCTATTTTGTAATTGGGTATGGGCCCTTCCCATGTATTTATTTTCATGAACACAATTGAAAATATATTGCAAATTTAAAGAATCCAAATACTTTAAAATGATAAATCATAGATGGAAATAAAAAGAACCATTGGAAGATGCATCTACAAATATTTTTGAGCTTGGCTAGCTTGGATTAGTGGCTATTCAAAATTCTTATCTCATGACTTCATCATTTAGTCCTCAATCAAAACTCGAATATTAGCTAATTTTTATCCCCATTCAACTTAACACGTCCTTAATGTTTCTTTATGTATTCTTTTATTGGTTGAACTCAATACATATAAGTCTCTCTTCTACCTATAACCTTAGATCACTTGAAAATAATATTTGTATTGTATTAGAAAAATATTATTAATATCTTTTCTCTAAAAACTAAACTTTTCAATACAATAATCTTTAAGATAATGATATTTTAATCATTTTCATTAAAATATATATATCATTCATCAGCAATAAAAATAACTAAAGACAATTTATTTTGATTGATTAAAATTACAATAGTAATAACTATAACTAAACAATAAATATCGATGCCTATAATTTCAAACTAATCAAGCCTTCTAGAAACATGGAAACATATAATATTTTGTCAAAGAATGTAACAAAAATGATGACTTGGGATCTAGAAAACCAAAACAAAGTCCACATTAAATTATAAAAAAATTAACACAAGGCGATTTCATAATTATAAAACAATATAAATTTATTTTGAAAACATATGGTTGTTTCTACGCAATATAATATGTACTATCACATATGTTTTGCGTCATACTTTTTGACTTAACATAATTGAAGACGATCCAGACTTAACTAGAACCTTCGATCTTCAAACTTACAGTCCTCGTGCTTTTCTTTGGGAAAAAGTAATCTACGAATGTCTCGTCATCTCTCAATTTCATTGGTTTTCAGACTTGAAGTTCATTACATCCATTTAAATATATACCAAACCTGCAGAAGGACCTGTCCAGTAATTAAAGAAGTGGGCCCTAAGCAGAAAACAAAGATGGAATTAGCCCTGTTTGATCAAAACTGAAGCGTGCCCAGCAATTTTGTGCATTTCAAACCCTCCATAAATCTCTGCTGCTGGGCAGAGCCTCTGTCATTTTATCCTTGCTTTGTATTTTGCCATTTCCTCATTTCCACTGCAAAACATTTTCATCAAGGTTATCTCTATTTGTTGTAGAATTCTCTGAATGGTTTCCCTTTCTGAATCATTTTAAAACTTTCTGAAGCACCCAGAGTCCATGGATTCTAACAGCAAGCGCAGTAGAATAAATTGCACGAATTCTTCTCCAGAAATGTTCAAATTGAAGGGCAGATCTACTCCAACCAACAACATCACGCGGACCACACGAATTGTGTACATTATTCCGCCAAAGATTATCGAAACCGATGCCGCTAATTTTCGTGCTCTCGTTCAAAAGCTCACTGGAAAAGATTCTGCTCGCTCCTCCGGACCATCGTTGCAAAAGACAGAGCAAAAGAAGTTGAGATCTGTTGTGAGCCCTGGCAAGAGTGAATCATCTGGTTTAAAGGAGAGTTATATGGCTGAAGCTCAGATAGTACCTGATCGTTTATGTTCAAAGCGGCCCGGGGTACCCGAATTGCTAAGCTTTGAGGACCAGCATATGGCTTCTTACGCAAATGTAAAATCAGAATGTATTGAGGAGCATAGCATGGAATCCATTGATAACTTTTCATGTCTTTCTGATGGGGATGGAGATCTCGATATGCTCGCTGCCTTAATCTATTCAGGTTCAATGCAATCCGGATTCCCCACAATCGACGATCTTACGCCACCTAATCAAACAGATACCCACAGCAGCATATTCAGGCAATCAGAATTTGATCTTTATCAGCAATTACCCTTCCATTAGTTCTTTTTTTGGTGAATTTATAGTATTTTCCTGAGCTAAATCTTTACGTTTGTACTCATTGTATATATCTATATAAGTGGATCAACATTTCAAAATGGACTGACTGTTTGTTCTCACGCTCTTTCAATTATAATTATCTCTGTATTTGAATAATTTGTTTTCGAATGCTGTGCCATTAATAAACTGGCGTGTGAAAGAAGCTTAGATGGGGATTTTATGAACAATTTGAAAATGTGTGAGAATCTCTAATTTAAATGCGCGACTCTGCATTTGTCATTTCCTTTCTGTCTGCAATTTTCCATGCTATCTAACACCCCAACCTTTTTTTAATGGAAACATTTACTGAAGAATACGGGAGTTCTGTTGCAAGCAACAGATAATTTAGAACAGCAATAACAGATATTCTCTATCTTAGACATACTCGATACCACTTGCTGCAAGTCACTTTTGAAAAATGAAATAAACGTGTATATATTGCACAATAATTATGTTCTCAAAGCAATTTGGATGGAAAGTCATCAATTCTTTAAAGTTCGCATATCAGATCAAAACTAACAAATGAAATGAAGCTTCATGTGATCTCGAAAAAATTATCACAAACACATCGCAGCCCCAAAATAAAATACTCATAAAAAGAATGAAATGTCAAGGCTTAAGGGAAAACCAAGAATCAGAATCAACTAACGAGAGTCAGAAATGCAGTGTTCGGGGAGGGTCTTGGTTATAAATTTTAGAACCGCAAAAACCAACAAAAAACTCGCAACTATCATTTATCGGCTCTCGACCAATAAAAGAATTATTATCATCATTTTCATTATGCTTCCTTTTTTAAGGACACTAACTATTTGGTATGTCCAACATCTAAGGCTAATGAAGCTAACATATCCTACAAAGCATGAAGTTCCCATCTACATCACTTAAGGATGTAGAATATGTGAATGGCCATGTTGTAGGGGAGGACCATCCAATATGTTTTATATTTAGTGGGGGAGGTGACCAATGATCTCAATTCAAACAATGATGTTGTGTAAGTATAGGATGACCATTTCGATGATAATGGAAAGGAACATGGCACATTGTATATGGAGCATTTTTCCAATGGTGTGTTAGGGCCTTTAAGATGGACTATCCAGCTTCTTGTTATCTTTTATCTAAGTTTGAACAAGAATATTGTATATTGCAATAGATTTAGAGTAAGTGAAAAAATGTATGTGAATAGAATAATGTGAAAAAGTAATCATATTTATATCATTTATAATTGAAAATATCATCTCCATTTTAAGGGTATATGAAATTTGTGCATATCCAGTTTCATGTCTTGTCTTATCGGGCCACAAAGGAAGATTAAACCAAGAAAAGGTGATGCTAGAAAATTTGGGAAAACAATTTATAGGTGATATTTTTCATATAATAACACTTAACCAAACACTTCATAACTCTTTTTAGCATCTAAAAATTATAAAAAATATAACTTGATAGTCTCTATGCTTGGATAAAACTTTGTAGAGTAAAATATCCAAATGTAGTCAATATTAGTGCAACAACAAGCCTAGGGTTGTATTGATGCCTAAAATTGCTAGGCAAACAACCTTATGAGAAACTCAATTAGTGGAGGGACCAATTGTGCTAAACTGAGTGACCTCTGGGTTTTAAAGAAGTTGGCTCTTCCTGTATTTGGGGAGTTGGAAAGGGAAAAGGAAGAAAATATATAAAATAAAGTCTAATCTAAGGCAATGCACGAAGAATTAAGTATATAGGCATGGGAAATCTTCCTTTCAGATGAGATTTAAGGGCTCATTCAACAATCTATGTGTCTGAAAATAACATAAAGAATAGATGAAAAACCCAAGAAGTTCATCAAATAACATAACTTCCACGTGCATTTACATAACAAGAAGAGTTCAAGACATGATCTAAATCAACAAATTTATATTAAAACTATAGAACTCTTGCAGATAGACTATTCAATATAATAAACAACACAGTATAATGTCTTATCAATTAATTAAGAAAGAGTGAGTCTGAACAAATTGGCATAGTCTATGAGTCTTAATACAATATTTTAAAAAAATAAAAAGACCTACAGTCTTTTTAACTTTTTTCTGTGATTTTCCAACCCTTTTTTAGAGAGTCAATGTAGTATATATAGACATCTCCACCACTTGAAAGCTAATAAATGAAAAGATTCCCTAGAAATGAGCTATGCCACCTGTCGCAATGATTCTCTAAGGCCATTGCATTAGAAATTTTTTGAAACATGGTATTCAGTCGCCTCGAACAAAATTTGCCATCCTACAATGATGAATGCGATCAGAAAGAAAAAGAAAAAGAAATCTCTAGATGCCACATGTCACCTACCTATATAGTTGGTTATGACATGTGGCACAGTGACAGGGCTTCACATTCATTCATCCTTCCCTTGCGATCAAAATCCCCACAAAGAATACATGTGGCACAAAAAATGCATAAGCTTTGACTGAGGGGCTTGCCCGAAAAGGTGTCTGCAGTAAGATGCAATGTGGCACACGAGCAGAGCTTAGAGGAGAAGCAAAGGAGAGGATCCTCAAAGGCCTGCACTATAGACATGTGGCTTAAGGGTGGAGCTTGAAGGAGAAGCAAAGGAGAGAAAACCTTCAAAGGCCTGCGCTGTAGACATGTGGTGCAAGCAGAAAAAGATGCTACAAAAATGGGCCCAAAAATATTCAAACTTATGAAGCCTGGGTCAGGGCCGATGCCAAACCAACAATAACCACCCAAAGGGAGCTTTACGGATTTTAAAATCCATAACTTTTGGTGACTATCACGAGCATTTCTCCTGTGGAATGGGAACCCAAAATTTTTGGTTTGAAGACTAGAGCCTTATCTATTAGGCAATGATCAGAGCTTTGAAAGTGTGGTCTATAGAGGTAGACATTTAGCCTCAGATGGCATTGATAAGGTGTGCAAATTCTCTTGCACCTCTTGCAGATTAATAATTTCTTTGAACAACAGCTCCATGAAGATCCTAGTCCCAGACTCAAGCTAAAAAAGAAGTCGCACTATCTGATGGGTGGCACTTTTAATGTCTACTATTGTGGGAGCTTGACTGAATGATTGGAAAGCAAATAGATCTCACTGCTTTTCCCCGATCTTTGCTGCAATGTGCTCCACTGTGGCCATTAAATCATCAGAGAGAAAGGGAGAGGGGAAGCCTATTTGAGTCAATTGGGAGAATTGCATCCACATATTATTCATAGTCTAACTCAATATTACTGAGCAATTGGTAGCCTAGAGAATGGTTGCATGTTAATGGATGAATTCCTTCACCTTTTTTGGCAGCAAAACTCTGGTCATCAATCCTTGCCTTTACCAAGTCTACATCTACCATAAATTAGAGTGTCGATTGTAGGGTCAAATAGAAGGACTTAACCTTCTCCCAGTATGAGGCATATAACTGCTAAGCCACCAAAAGGAGATCCAATTGAGGAATAGGGGGATGGGAAGGAAGTTTCAAAAGACTTATCTCCAACTCCTTTGACCCAAGCTCTTCCACTAGTTTATCAATTTTCCTGGTAGATGTGGTGAGCTATTCTTGTAGAGTTCCCAACTCGGCATCCTTGCTTTTCAATAGATCCTCAGCTTGACCTCAAGTTTTAGATTCCTTTTCCAAGGAGATTTTTATTTCTTGGATCTCCTTTTCGAATTGAGTTTGTCAGTACTGGAGCTCGTTGTCCTTTAGCTACATTTCCTTCTCCAATTGAGCCAACCGGTCCTGAAGCTCTCAATTTTTCTGTTGTAGATTGGCAACTAGGTTGGGATCCTAGGACTAGAACTTTGCAAGTTCCTCTTGGAGCTTGGCCTTTTCAGCCTATGCTTGTTGAGATAAGTGCACAATCTTAGTGTCCTTAGCCTTTTCCCTTTTCTGTAGGATATCCACTCTTTCTTTAACACTCTTGAGGTCCTCTTCTCTCTTTCTTAGTTGGCAACTATGTTTCAAAAAGTTTGTAGTCACCACTCACTAAGTCTCCTCGATTAGCTAAACTTTATCTGGTAGTTGGGCTACATTTAGATTGATCCCTACAACATTCATTGTATAATCCTTAGGTTGCATCTGCCCTTGTGGTTTGGTGATGTTAGGATTCATGGTTGCAAATGGTAATGACCCCTAAACTTCATTAAAGAGGGTATGCACACATGGCTCAGCAGGCTTCATTGCACCTTTTTCTTTTCTCTTCTAGACTCTTATAGTCCATGCTTCCTTAGTCCTGATATTTTCCCAATAAATTCTATGGGTGACCTAATCAGTTCATTGGTGAAGGGTGCACCGGGAGGGAGAGCAAAAGGAAATAAAATTATTGTAGTCTCAAATGATGTTTTCTTTGGAAGATACACCATCAACAGGGAGAAAGGGGGAATTTTATGTTAGGTTCCAGTTGGGGAAGTGACAGAAGGACTCATAGGGAGTGGTGGTGGTAGTGGAGACATAGAGGTTACCATCTATTGGGCAGGCTAAGTCAGGGCTGATGTGATGAAAGTAAAAGGGTTAGCAATGGTGGGTCTGGATTGGGCCCTAACAAAATATGGAACAAATCGTGGCGGAGTAAAAGTTGCATGTCTGATTGGAGAGAAGGGAGATGAGAGAAATATCTCATGATCGTAGAAGAAGAAAATGATAGGCCGACACTCGAAGTAATTGGAGACATGGATGTAATAGGGCCAACCAAAGATTGAGAAGAAAGAAGAGAGGGGGAGAAAGATACTTGAGCTGATGCAAACTCAGATAATTGGATTGTTGCAAGTGCTTGCGAGCCTTCTCTAGGAGTTGCATTAGTACACGACCTCTTCTCAGGTGGAGAATTGTCCACCTCTATGACCTCCTGAGATTGTTGGGCTGAGCTCTAGATCTCTTTGTAGCACATGTATGTAGTACCATAACCACCGAATGGGATGTAGTCACTTGTGTGCTTAGTGAAGCTCCACTAGGCCATTCTGCTACTTATCAGACTCCCTATATTGGGGCCTTCTTTGCCTCTTTTCTTTTCTTTATTGTAGTTGCTTCCTCTGGATCTAGATCCTCATCTTCACTTGCATTAGTATCACCATGCTCTTTGTTCCAAAGATAATCAAATATGTCATCCATGTCTGGTTCCTGAAACGGGGCATCAAGACATTTGGTCTCTTGACAATAGACCCAAAATTGGGCAATCTTTTCCTCACTCCATTGGTATATCTTGGCCAATTGATTATAAAGGGTGGCCCTAATTTTACACTTGTCACTGGGCTTGGCCAAAGGAAAATAAAAAGATAGCCATGGCAACCTCTTGTCATTAGTGGGAACATAGGCCAAGTCTACAAGGAGATTCAGATCCCTCGACTTTGGACTCCACTAAGCTTCCTAGTATGGTCGGGAGCTGTGAGTCACCTTAAAATTTAATCTCGCTAAATCATTATCAGGATTTAGTACCATTTGTCACAAATCAATACTGGCCCCAGATGAGGAAGCTTTGCAGCTAGTAGAACATGTGTCTGCTTCTTTTCCATTATTACATAATATTAAAGCTCAAAGGGCATTTGAAAATACCTTTCTTATTCTTTCCCCTGCAAAACCTGACATCTATAATCACTAGCTAATGAAATACCTCAAGGGCCAACACCCTATTTGTGACACAAACTAAGAGCTAGAATGGTTCCTCTGTAAAACCATGCAACCTAACAAATGAGAAATCCTCCTCAAGGAACCAATCACAAGGAGGAACAAAGTCTTGTATCCACCTTACTTGCTTAGTGGACAATCGATAAAAACCATCCTCACCCTCCTTATTAAAATCTTGCAAAATTGGAGTAAAGAAAAACTTCGAAAATGCATAGTAATCATGGGTTATAGAAAGGAGAGGAGTCCACACATAAACCAACTTTTTTACCCCATTTTTATCAAACATAGAAAAACCTGTACAGTTTCTAAAGAAATTAAGGTTTTGGTTCAAAAACATGTGAGCAAGGAAAGAAGAAAACTTGAACCTATACTATGTGTGATGGGTATATGCAGGATCATCATGGAAAAAATAGGCCCTTAAGTGGCAAAAAATCCAAAAAAATCAGAGTTAGGCAACTTGACATAAAAATTTGAATAAGTTCTCTATATTATTTCAAAAATATGTAAGAATAGAATATGTACAAATTGATTGTAGTTTCTAAACTACTAGGTTTATTTATTTATTTTTAAATCTATTTGGTGAAAATTTGAAATTTCAATGCAGTAGTACTTAAATTTCAGGGAAAAAATAAGGTGTCTGTCTGACCACAATAAAATGATAATATTTTTTATAAGATTTTAGGCATAAGTAGAGGACTCATGTCTGGATGTGATGCATATTTTTTTGTAATTTTTTTCCAAGTAAATAATTAATTATGATTTTTTAATGAAAACTTTAAAAAAATATAAAAACTCGTATGTCTGACCACCTTAACTTGGTAAAAAATTCATGAAATTCAATTTTTCTTTTTTTAATCATATAGTATGTGATGCATAGAATGTGATGCATATTTTGGATTCCAAAAATGTGATATCGTTTGAAAGCTATAGACGCTTTTCAATTAGCCTATCAATCAGGACTTTAGTCATAATTCAAATTGAAAATGAATAATAATTATTTATTAAATTGAAAGTAAAGCATAATTTATATTGGTGGAAAGTTGAGAATCTCCTTTAAAAACCCTTTTCATTTCATCAATTTTGGGTAAAAAAAATGTTGTCAGCCACATAACCTACAAATACCCATCATATTGCCACTTTTTGACCCATCATGATCATGCACATACCCTGATATTCCTTGAATTGGTCTAGTATGTCCCAAAAAATGACCTTCGCGAAGTCATACTAGAATAAAGAATGTTATCTTCTTAACTAAAATCCCAAACCCATTTGAAACTCTTGAACCTCCCTCACTATCCATGCCATAAGCAAAATCCAACATAGAAAATACATCCTATAGGTCCGAGTTGAAAGCATTGTGCCCAACTGGAAACTATGGTGGGCAATTATCTTCCTTGGACCTTTTTGTTTCTTGATTATAAAAGATTAGAGCCCTTTTTTCTGGTTCTCAAGAGATTTTTTGAGCTACCTACAATGAATCTCTCCAGCACACCTATACCTTGTCTTGTAGGGATGCATAGCATATCCTAGATATCTTCAACATTGATTACCACCCTCAAGTTTTGGCCTCTTATGACGCCGGTATCTGAATCAAAATTTTGAGTGCATTCATGAACTAGTTTCGGGCAGTGATGTACCAAGGGGACCATATACTACTAAAGACTGCAAATGACAACTTGTATACCAAAGACTCTTGGTTACTAGTATTTTTTATTCTCTTGTAGGTTGCTTCCGTAAGACTCTGAGGTTTTTTTTTGAGTTTAGGATCATGAATATTGTCCCAATCTTCCACTATTTGGGCTTTTCTCCAGTGATTTATGTTCTACATGGCCTATGTGTGAGGCCATTTTGGATTTTCTGGCATTCCAGGTGAGGCATAAGAGATGTTATTGAAAACATTGGCCATTGGTGTCACCAAAATGATGTCAAACAAGCTCCCAACCCCTTCCCCTTGTGCTTCCATCTCAGGATTCTAGGACAGTTTTGGATTCTGTAGACTTTTGTGAATGCTCAACCTCTCTGCAATTCTCACTTGGACTCTTTCACAACAACTTGTGCACTCAAAAATCTTCATAGTGTTGTTCTTTTGCATGCAACACTAGCCTTTTCTTGAAATGGAGTTGGAGACAATGACTTCCTTTTTGCAATAAATTCAGCATGTATTGCCAACTCTTTCGTTCATGCAAAATGAATTCTTACCTTTTGAAATGACAATAATTCATAATGACAATTAGCCATCATGTCTTATGGAACCATCTCTTGGGAATTTGAGATGCAAATTGAAGGCGTACGAGACTTTTTGCATGCTTTTTTCAATTAATAACTTTAGAAGAATGATTAAGCAAGAGGGCATAATAATTACACAAAAAGATTTGAGTTTATCCTAGGAGACTAAAAAGCGTCCATAGTGTGACACTTAGCACTTGATCATGCAGACTATCACTTGTGCCTGCCACTAGTTTTAGTTGATTAATTACCTCTTCTTAATTTGCACACAACAATACACATGCAGTAAACACAACCTTGTGGGATTTTTGAGTTTGCAACTAGTGGGATTTTTGAGTTTTCTCTTCGATTAGCATCATGCTTATCACACGTATTGTACTTTGGCTACTTCTATAAATAGACCTAAGGATAAAAAAATTATACTTGGTAGTTGGGCTTTTTGGTAGAAGCAATGAACACTCCCATTAGGCTAACTAGCAATAGGTCGCAAGTAGCTTTTCTAGGTGAGATCTCTAGTAGGCATTTAAAGCGTATGAAAAAATAAGCATTATTTGGCCATAATTGCAATGAAATGGGTAATAGGGAGGGATTGTATAGAGTATGAGAACAAGTATAAAGTAAACACTGATATCAATTCTCATTTTGTTACATCTTTGCTTGATATTTAGATACAAAAGCAGATGGTACTAAGGCTTACCATGGAAATCTTCCCAAAGCACTACCTCAGAGGCCTTGGTGAAGTTGTGACAAATGCAGAACATGGACTTGGTATTCCAACAACAAGTGATCTACACTGACATATTGAAGAGGATGAAATGGTACCTTGGGTGCCATTTATTAGTATATTTCACATTATGACTATCAGGGAACACTGCCAAAGGGTTTTACGTGCCTGCCACTTCTTACTGAGATTCTACAATGTAGTGCTTTTCTACGATGTGGGGTGGTATACTAACTTCAAAAACTTGGTGTTTCCTCCTCCACTTGTTGTTGCTACTATTGATGCTCATGTTTTCCCTTCTATTGTTCATGTTGAACCTACTCCTATTAAAGATGAAGCTCCTACTACCCTAGTTGAATGAATGAAAATTTTTTCCCTCATTTTTGTATATATGTCTCAAATTTTTTTTAATATATATACTCAAAAAGCTTGCCCTAAGAGCCATTTTGCATTGTAATATTCTAAAGTATATATTACCATATAATAAATATATAGCTCTTTTGTCAATTTTGTGTCTCTTTATTTTTCTCTACTTCATGTTTCATGGGTTTTGTTTAATAAAGATTCAGCTGAACAAAACACACAAAAAATATTTAAATAATTACATATTTACACTAGTAAAATGATTAATAAAGCTAATTAAACAATTTCAAGTGAATTCTATTGACATGAATTCCCAATGCTTATTTTTCCATATTCTCTAATTCAAATGCATTATATTGCTTACATTGAATAATTTGAAAAGGGCCCTCCCACAAACTATCAAATTTATCATGTTGGCCAGGCTTTACAACTCTCTCATTGAATTTGAACATTAAATCTTTGCATTTAGGACCTTGGTTGGAGGTTTTCTTGTCAAACCACCACTTAACAACTTGTTAATGTTCAGTTAGACATGGCCATTAGGGATTTTTCTCTTTTCTCTTGTACCTCCTATATTTCAAGCAACCAGACCTCCATGGCACCATTTTGTTCAACCTCTAAAGACTTGAGCAATTGTAGTATGAGAATTAGTATAGATATAGGCAATAGCGGCTCTTTCCCATATACCAGATCATACAACAAAGTATTTAAGACTTGGTTGAGGGTTATGTAGTCCACCTAGAGCACTGCTTTCAGGTTCAAATGCCACTCCCTCTGGTGCTCCGACCTGATTCTTTTGATGAGTTAGACTAAATTATTATTAGTCGACTCAGCCAAACCATTTCCCTATGGGTAATAGTTCATAGATGTCTTTAGGAATATGCCATGCTTACATACTTTTGAGCCTAGGAAGGATTTCACATTGTCAGAGATGATGGTGTTTGGCGGGTCGAACCTTGTTACTAGTTCCTCAAGGAAATTTACAATCTCTGCCTTTGTCGCATTCCTCAAGGGCATGGCCTTGGTCCATCGGGTAAAGCAATCTATGGCTGTGACTATCCACTTATGTTTGACACTAGAAGTGGGATTAATTATCTCAATGAAATCAAGGCCCCATTATGTGAAGGGTTCCTCAGCGACTATCGAATTCAGAGGCATTGCTGAGTTATTCCTACTTCCTATGAAGATTGGCATTCTTTGCAAGATTTAACCATAGAGTGTGAGTCATTGAAAAGTGTAGGCCACAAATATCTAGCACACATAATTTTGGTGGTAGTAGTTTTTGCAGAGAAATGTCCACCCATGGGATTGCTGTGAAATATGTCTAGAATTTTTTGAGCTTGCTCTTGAGATATGCACTGAAAAAGAACACCATTGAAGTTTCTTCTAAAAATGACCCCTTCAGTGAGCACATATCTTCTCTTCTACAATCTATAAAACCTCTTCTTTTGAAAAGGGAGGCCCACCGGATATTTCCTAGTCTGCATGAAACTCATCCTGTCTGCCAACCAGTAGCCTTTAGACTTAGATTCATTAAGTAGAACTAGCTCGAGCTATTTCTCCTTAGTTGCCATTTCTTCATCATGTGCCAAATACTCACACAATCCTCTTCCCTACATGGTCTTCATGGGCCTAAGCTCAATGTCATATTTAAGGATCTTAGTAATCCAACCAACCCTTTTTTCTATGATTTCTCCCTCCATTATGTACTTGTGCACACTAGAATGTGTGACATATACAATCACCTTGTTGCAAGATCTATGAGGTGTATGAACTTTTTAATTCCATTCAAAATGGTGAATTCCTACCTCTTGAAAAAATTATAGTTCATCTCATAGTCCTTTAAGGTCTGAGAGTAGAAGGCTATAAAAAGTTCTCCCTTTCCTTCATCATCCTTTTGGGTTAAAATAGTAGCGATGCTAGTTCTGCTACTTAAAGTCCTTTGATAGGTTTGGGTTTACCAACATAAGAGATGAAGAAATATCCTTTTTAACCTTATCAAAGGATTCTCTAGCCTCTTTTGTCCATTTGAACAATTGATCCTTCTTGAGCATCAGGGTTATAGGCCTAATTAAGCCACAAAATCATAAATGAATTTGCTTACAAAATTTACCTTTCCTAGGAAGGACTGAAATCCATTTTTGCTGATCGGTAGGGGAAGTTCTCTAATTGTCTTCACCCACTCTGGATCGATTGTAATTCCGTCTTTAGAAACTACATGCCCCAAGATTTTTCCTTGTGACACTCCAAAAACACATTTTTTTGGGTTTAGGGATATCCCAAACTCTTTGCATTTTTTAGAAACCATTTCAAGATGATCAAAATGATCATATTTTGACTTAGAGAATACCATTAGATCATCCAAGTAGATCAAAATAATCTTATTGATCAATTCTCTAAAGGTATTATCTATTGCTTGCTAGAAGGTAGCTCTTGCATTTGAGAGGCCGAAGGGCATTTTTGCATAGGCAAACATTCCCCACTTAGTAGTGAATGTTTTTTTGTGTCGGTCCTCTTATTTGACCTAGATTTGGTCATAATCGGAAAAGTCATCCAACAAAGAGAACATCTATGAGCCAACCATTGTTTGCAAAATAGATTCCATGGAAGGCAAGGGGTAGTGGTCCTTTAAAGATGCTTTATTCAAATTCTGAAAATCAACACATAGGTGGATGTCTCCATTTTTATTTTAGACAGGGACTAGGTTGGACACCCATGTGCTATGTTTTATTGAGAAGACAATCCTAGAATGAATTATCTTTTTCAACTCTTATGCCATTAATGCCTCAATCTTTGGGTTTACTGGCCTTTCTTTCTGGCGGATAGGTTTTTCCCCTTTCGTCAGTTTTATGGTATGCTAGATGACTTCGGGATCATATCCCTTATGGTCATCATATGTCTAGGCTACTACTCCTTCATATTTTTCACAAAAATGTATGAGCCTTTGTTTATCTTGTTGTAGAACATCCTTTCCAACCTTAAGCTTCCTCTTGTCTCCAATCTAAAGATTGGCATAGTCACCTTTGTCCACTGCAAACTTTGTCTTGTCATTCCTTACATCGTCACAATCGAATAAATTTTTGAGAGTGACAAGTCCTTTTGGAAGCTTGCTGGTCCTCAGCTAAATAATTTTCCCTTCATAAGTTTATGCATTTTTTGGTTGAAGGTGATCAGCGAAGTCTTTGGAGTGCTAAATAAATGAGGTGGTGTGTTCATCATTTTTTAACACTTTTTAGCTCTAGTCATTATTTGGGATTGTAGGTTGGACAATCACTCACATAGAGTGTATGTTATTGATTAGGTTGAAAATAGGGTCAAATTGAGATCCAATCATCGTCATGCTATTTGCAATTGCATTTTTCTCTCTAGGGACCATTTAGATATTGAAGGCTTCAAATATTTCAATCAGGTCCCAGACTCTATGTCTATAAGATCTCATGGAGACTTTCTTTGTTGTGGAGATTCCTAAGAATTTATTAACTATTAGCTCAGAATCTCTAAAAACCAATATTTATTTAATTCCCATCTGCTCTGCAAGACTTAGACCTTGCACAAGGCCTTCATATTTGGCTTCATTAATCGAATAGGAAAACTGAAAGCGAAAAGATCTAAGTGTCTTTTCATTGGATGGGGATGTCAAACATATCCCAGCTCCTGCACCAACTTTACATCTTGCTCCATTAAAATGCAATGTCCATATCTTTGAGGCTTGATCACCCTTAGATTCTTTCATGACCTTTAGAATCACTTGATCCTCATTATAGATGGCATAAGTTCCCAATTCACTGGCGTGATAATTGTCGAAAGGATCAGTGTCAATAAATTCACTCAAGAGGACCTCTTCTTCATCCATCCGATCTCTGATCACCTTCTCATCCTCTAGTAACTTAGTAGAATACATTTCATCTTTGGTGATAGAGGTGTGAGAAACCTCAAAGTTGATCATGGCTTCATTTGCTACATGTTCTAAATGTAAAGGTTCAAAAACTATCTTCATTTTAGCTCTGTGCTTGGTCCTAAGAATAAAGTGTGACCAATCTAAGGAAAGATATCCACCTATCTTGGAAGTGAACTCCCAGGACAAGCAAAGACCAAACATGGGGGAACATCACTGATCACGATATCTTATGGAACAATGATACTAGGGTAGTAGAATAGAGTCAAGGGGAGGCTCTTGATGACACCTACAGTTTCAACCTTATTCCCACCAAGTTGCATAACCCCTCTGTTTATAGGTTCATAGCTAAGTCCTAAGGCTTCAACTATTTGCTTTGGCATGACTATGGTGTTGGAACCAGAGTCAATCATAGAATTGTGTAACAATTTCTTACCCACTATGAGAGTCAAGAAGAAGGGTTTTAGTTTAGGCTTACCTTTACTTTTGGTAGAGGCTTCCTCTCCATTTTTTGTGAGGACATTTTCCTAAGATGGTGTATCGATGACCTTTCATTTGGATGGTTGCTCTATTGGCTTTGTGCTTGTATCTTCCATTAGGGCCTTCTGCAACAATGACTTTTGCTCTAGAATAGCTAAGATATTCCAAAGAGATACATTAGCAGAGGCTTTCTTCAATTTTTCCACCACATTGAATGGTGGCGGATTCAAAGACTTGTGTTCCTTATATCTTGTTATAACAATCTCCTTGTGTGGCTAAGATTGCTATGAAATTAAGAAGGTGCCAGGAGCTTGGTCGGGAAAACTTTTGGGCAATTGAGCAACTGGTTCCCCCGTGAATTTCCTCTTTTAGCAAGTGTTATAATCTTATTGCACTTGTAGGTCCTTTGATGTGGATGCATCATTTGCAAACACCACCTCTTCTTCTTCCATTCATGAGAAGAATGCATGATTAAGATCTATATTTATTTCTTGCTCCAAGGACATTCCTTGCATTTGCACAATGAGTACCACATTTTCCATTTGTGGAGAGGCATATACATAACCTCTTGAATCTGATGCAACACCTTGGATATGTTGTTCTACCACTCTTTGTTGTATATTGTCACACGGGAAATTTTGAGGCATATGGGCTTCATTACAAGGGAAGCACCAAGGATTGATGTTATCATGGAGATTATTTTGCCCTGTTACTAGTTCTCTATTCAAACTTGGGTGAAAATTTTGTAGCGGAGTAGGCACCAAAACTATCTGATTATTTGTTTAAAAGTCTACAGATTTGTGCACACACCTCCTTGGAACTGGTTTTGCTGGTAGGAAGAACTTCCACCTTGATAATTTTGACAAGCTAGCTTTGGGGGCATGGACTATTGCTACTTGATGCTACTTAATTTCATTTGAGATGTTATGTAATAAATTTGACATCACTCATCTAATCTTTTGAAGACTTAGATGTAGAAGCAACATTTTGTGGCACGCTCAGATATGCGTACATATGTTGGGGAGGATTAGATCCAGAAAACAATTCTCCTAATGTCAATACCTCAGGAAAGAATGTAGATACACTTTAAAATTTACAATTACAGTCCAATTAAGATACACTATTAAATAGACAACAGAAATAGAGTATTTGACAATCACACATGAACACCAGATATATGTGGGAAAACCCTTACAGGAGAAAAACCCACCACACCAAGAGAAATCACTTTGTATTACAGTAATGAAATTACATACAAAATTCCAGACTTATCTTTCTGGTGTCATTATACAACAACATTCACCATTAACATTCTTGTACAAAAATCTTCACATTACAGTCCACAGAATTCATCCACTAAAACAATCACTCAACAACCTATCGACTCAACCAATGAGTCAATTGATAATCCAACCCGATCACAATTAGCAATCTCAGAATGTATCCATGGTGTTTCATGACTATCGAACTTCCTCACAGAACCATCACAACCGATTTCCTTCCAACTATTCACATTCAGCTCCTCCTATTCATCCATGAGATGCCACATCAGGTTGTCTTACTCAGTCAACATAAATCACAATGTATTGGCATCTTGGTGAGACACTAATAGTGTCTCGCTGATGCCACATAGACTTTGTATCGATGTCACCGAGAGACTCTATTATCGCTAAGACATTCTATCAAGCTCCATGAGTTTCACTGAGTCACCAAGTAGTCACCCAGACCTATCGCATTCGCCAGGAGATCATAGCGAGTCACCAAAGGTATACCGAAGACACAAGTCATATCAAGCTCCAGAAGATAGTCGGCAAGACATACCGATATCGCCAAGAGGTTTCTTTGAGATCTCTATTGTCACCCCAAAGCTATCAACAGTCGCCAAGACATACACCCTTCACTAAGAGAACATACCAAACTCCAAGACTTACCCTAAAGGATCTTCATCATCGACAAGACTCATCAAAGTCACTGGGACTTCTTACCAAAACCACCGTGTTCCACTGATGACAAACATTCACCAAGAGCTACACCGAAGACTTCAAAAGATGTTCCTGTCGGTGAGACCTTCAACATTCACTAAGATGTCTTGACGAGATCCTTGAGTTACCCTGATAGCCATCGACTATCGGCAAGACAACCTTTAGTTGCTAAGACATTTCTCTAACCACTTTTGAGTTACTTCGAATAATGTATGAATGTTTCCCTATCAGCGTGACCTTCTCCATTCACTGGGACTTCTTAGCGATAACCCTTAGCTATCCTGAAGCCCATGGTCGCCAAGAGTCTCCCCAAAATATGATTGAATGGCCTGTTAGCCAGAGGTCTCCCGAGCGCTATGACGTCATAACGAATAGACTATGTCACAGCGATAGACTCCACAGTGCAACCTTTCGGCAAGACATTTGCAAGGTCATAGCGACCTGTTAAAACCAGAATGAATCAAGCTGCTAGTCGGCCAAACAAAGAAGATGTCACACCGACTTAGCTCTAATGGAGGTTTCAACATGTATAGTTTGAGGCACATATTTCCAACAATCTCCCACTTGACGAAGATCATACAGGCACCTCCAAAGCACATCATAACTTACTAAAAATCATGGGCATTAAGGCCCATTGAACTGGCACACCACCTGAACTTAGTTGTTCTCACAGGCTTCATCAATGAATCTACAACATTCTCCAAAGTATCAACCTTTTCCAAACTAAACTTTCCATCCTCAACCATATCTCATACAAAGTGGTACTGTACATCAATATGTTTTGTCCTGGCATGGAAAGTAGGGTTCTTTTCCAGAAAAATTGCACTCTAACTATCATAGAAAATAGTTATTTCCTCTGCATCAAAACCAATCTTAGAACACAATCGTTTCAACCATACAACTTCTTTACAAGCATAAGTAGCTACCATGTATTTAGCCTCTGTATTGGACAAAGCGACTACAGCTTGCCACTTGCTTATCCAACTCATTGCACCACCATTCAACATGAAAATGTATCCACTAACCAATGGACCTCCTACTGTCAATGTCCCCTGCCTAATCAAAATAAACATAACCACGAATGCTGAGAGTCCTTTTTGATTCAACCAAATTCCCATGGTAACACAAAGAAAAATCTGAAGTACCCTTCAAATATCTAAACACTCTCTTCATAGAATCCCAGTGCGTTCTTCCTAGATTATTCATAAATTGACTAAGTACTCCCACTGCTTGGGCAATGTCTAGCCTTGTACATATCATTGCATACATAAGACTGCCTACTGCACTAGCATAGGGTACACTAGTCATGTCCTCCATCTTAGTAGGAGATTTTGGACAATCCTCAACAAATAGCTTCATTCCCTACATGACTGGAACCACTAGTTGTTTGCAATCATTCATACAAAATATCTCAAGAACAGTCCTAACATACTTACTCTGACTAAGCCAAAGCTTTCTATTCTTCCTATCCCTGGTTATCTCCATCCCCAAAATATACCTTGCTACACCAAGATCCTTCATTTCAAACTTAGCAGACAACTGAGACTTAAGATCAGAAATCATTAGCTTGCTATTTCCTATGAACAACATATCATCAACATAGAGAGCAATAACTAATACTTGATCACTTTCAACTTTATAATATACATAGTGATCAAATTTTGATCTCAGAAATCCCAAAGACAATACAAATGTATCAAATTTCTGGTACCACATTCTAGGTGACTGCTTTAATCCATACAGAGACTTCTTTAATTTGCATACTAGTTTTTCTTTCCCTTTCTCAACAAAGTGCTCAAGCTGGGACATATAGATTTCTTCTTCAAGATCACCATGAAGAAATATTGTCTTCACATCCATCTGTTCGACCTCTAAGTCATAAGCTGCTGCAAGTGACAAAATAAATCTAATGGACGTCAGCTTTACTACAGGAGAAAATATTTCCCCATAATCAATTCCCTCTACCTGGGAATAACCCTTTGCAACTAGTCTCACCTTGTACTTTTCTACACTGCCATCTAGACGAATCTTTTTCTTAAATACCCATTTGTAGCCAACAACCTTTCTGCCTTTAGGCAAGGGCACCAGACTCCAAGTTTCATTCTTATCTAAATATGCCATCTCTTCTTCCATGGCTTCCAACCAAGAATCTGAATCAGACATTTTAATTGCCTCTTTTATAGTCCTAGGCTCATCAATACTAGAAATCAAAGCATAGGAACAAGTAGAATCTATCAAAGAGAACCCATACCTATCTGTTTGTTTTCTTTCTTGGGTTGACCTCCTCACTTGCTGAGGCTAAGGTTCTTCTTCTTCAGAACTTTTAGAATTGCTTGATCTCTCCTCAGTTTCAAGTACATTTTGAATTTCCAATTCCTTTTTCTCTGGTGTAGGAGGAATTAATGCTACATCCTTATTTTTATCTGACTTTGTCTCTAACTGCAGATCCAAAGTGGAAGGTTTTAGCTCATGAAAGATTATACTTCTACTATATACAACCTTCTCTGTATCAGGATTCCAAAGCTTGTATCCTTTTATGATAGCGCTATAGCCTATAAAAATACATTTGATAGCCTTGTTCTCCAATTTAGATCTTTTCACATCCGGCACATGAGCATATGCCTCACAGCCAAAAATATGAACATGTCTTAAGGAGGGCTTCTTACTAGACCACACTTCCAAAGGTGTTTTCTCAACAAGAGCATAATTTGGAGAATGATTAATTAAATAACATGCAGTAGATATAGCCTCAGCCCAGAACTTCTCTAAGCTAGCACTACTGAGCATACTTCATGCTCTCTCCATCACTATCCTATTGAACCTTTTTGCAACTCCATTCTGTTGTGGAGTATAAGGTGTAGTCTTGTGTCTTTTAATTCTATGTTCTTTGCAATATCTTTCAAATTCATTAGAATAGAACTCACCACCATTATCAGTTCTTAAGCATTTTATTTTTCTACCAGTTTGATTTTCAACAAGGTTCTTAAATTCCTTAAATCGATTAAACACTTCTGATTTACTTTTCAAAAAATAAATGAATGCTCTTCTTGAATAATCATCAATGAATGACACATAGTATCTTGACTTAGACAAAGAAGGAACATCCACTGGACCAAATACATCCAAATGAATATAGTCTAACAAACTAGAAGATTTATGAGGACTGGAATAAAATGTAACATGGTGCTGCTTTCCATATATACAGTGTTCATAGAATTCAAATTCAAGATTACAATCTTCAAGCCCCTCAACCAGGTTTTTATTCTTCAAGGTTTTAAAACCTTTTTCTCCTATGTGGCCTAACCTATGATGCCAAAGCATAGTCTTCTCTACAGGAAGTTTTACTTCCATAGAGTTTACATAATTAGGGATATTTCCCTCTTTACCTCCATGAGCAGCTTTCAGTGACTTTATAGATATACTGTTACATTGAACAGCCTGTGCATCTAGCTTGTACAGGGTACCAATTCGAGCACCTCTAGCCAACACCATTGAACCTCTAGTCATCTTGCAACCATTTCCAAAGAATGTAACTTGTACACCAATATCATTTACTATACTTATAGACAATAGATTTTGAGTTAGACCTGGTATGTGCATACCATTATTTATTCCCTTTACTTTGCCATCAGGGAATTGCATTCTGACTCTTCCATGGCCAACAATCTCCAAATTTGAATCACTCACTAAGTACACCTTTCCACCATCACATTCTTTATACTTTGTGAACCACTCTCTATGAGATGTCATGTGGAACGATGCTCCAGAATCAATCAGCCAGACATCATCTGATGCCTATGTAGCCAAGGCTGCAATGAAGGTGTCACCATCACTATGAGAAGAATCATTATCAGAAGATCCCTTCTTCTTCTTTTTCTCCTCTTTACAATCCCTTCGGATATGACTAGGTTGCCCATAGTTCTAGTACTTTACCTTGGACTTCTTGCCAAGAGACTTTGATCTCCCTTCTGATTTTGATTTGGACTTCTTCTCCTTCTTCTTTCCTTTCTCCTTCGGTCTTCCTCTAACAGCAAGAGCTTCCTTTGCCATCTCAGAAGATTTCCTTCTCATCTCTTTTGATAGCAAAGATGCAACGTCTTCCATCTTGAAACTGGATGTTGTACTCGCAATCGCCATCACCAGATGATCCCATGAGTCTGGCAAAGAACACAATAGAAGCATATAGCGATCCTCTTCTTCAGTCTTCACACCAACAGATGTCAATTGAGTAAGCAGCATATTAAATGCATTTAGATGATTAGCAATAGACCCTCCTTCCTGCATTCTCAAAGAGTATAGTTTCTTCCTCAAGAATAGTTTATTCACCAAGGATTTCCCCTGATAAATAGACGTTAGTCTCTTCCACAAGGAAGATGTAGTCTTCTCCTCATGCACATTCAGAAGCATTGAGTCTCCCAAATAGAGCCTTATTAGCCCCTTAGATTTCCTATCTGCAAGGTCCCAATCTTCTTGCTTCATGCTTGTAGGTTTCACTCTAGCCACAACAATCCAAAGATCACAGTCAACAAGAAGATCCTCCATCTTGAGTTTCCACAACTCAAAGTTACTACCATTGAACTTCTCTATTTCAAACTTTCTAGATGTACTAGCCATCTCAACTTGTAATCAGGAATAACAATTTTCTACTAGACTCCCAATGAACAGAACTGACTCAAAAAACCCAACGTACCCACAAGGATAACACAACTGGCCAGGCTCTGATACCACTTGTAAGGAAAATTAGATGCGGAAAACAATTCTCCTAACGTCAATACCTCAGGAAAGAATGTAGATACACTTTAAAATTTACAATTATAATCCAATTAAGATGCACTATGAAATAGACAATAGAAACAAAGTATTTGACAATCACACATGAACACCAGATATACATGGGAAAACCCTTATGGGAGAAAAACCCACCACACCAAGAGAAATCACTTTGTATTAGAGTAATGAAATTACATACAAAATTCCAGACTTATCTTTCTGGTGTCATTATACAACAACATTCACCATTAACATTCTTATACAGAAATCTTCACATTATAGTCCACAGAATTCATCCACTGATACAATCACTCAACAACCTGTCGACTCAACCAATGAATCAATTGATAATCCAACCTGATCATAATTAGCAATCTCAGAATGTATCCATGGCATTCCTTGACTGTCGAACTTCCTCACAGAACCGTCACAACCGATTGTCTTCCAACTATTCACATTCAGCTCCTATTCATCCACAAGATGCCACATCAGGTAGTCTTACTCGGTCAACAGAAATCACAATGTACTGGCATATTGGTGAGACACTAACAGTGTCTCACCGATGCCACATAGACTTCATATCAATGTTGCCAAGAGACTCTGTTAATGCTAAGATGTTCTATCAAGCTCCATGAGTTTCACCAAGTCACCAAGTAGTCACCCAGACCTATCACATTTTCCAAGAGATCATAGCGAGTCACCAAAGGTATACCGAAGACACAAGTCATATCGAGCTCCAAAAGATAGTCGGCAAGACATATCGATATCACCAAGAGGTTTCTCCGAGATCTCTATTGTCACCCTGAAGCTATCAACAGTTGCCAAGACATACACCCTTCACTAAGAGAACATACCAAACTCCAAGACTTACCTTGAAGGCTCTTCATCATCAGCAAGACTCATCAAAGTTGCTGGGACTTCTTACCGAGACCATCGTGTTCCACCGATGACATTCACCAAGAGTTACACCGAAGACTTCAAAATATGTTCCTATCGGTAGGACCTTCAAAATTTGCTGAGATGTCTTCCTAGGATCCTTGAGTTACCCTGATAGCCATCAGCTATCGACAAGACAACCTTTAGTCACTAATATGTTTCTTTGACCACTTTTGAGTTACTTCGAAAAATGTATGAATGTTTCCCTATCGGCGTGACCTTCTCCATTCGCTGGGACTTCTTAGCGAGAACCCTTAGCTATCCCGATGCCCATGGTCACCAAGAGTCTCCCTGAAATACGATTGAATGACCTATTAGCCAGAGGTCTCCCGAGCACTATGATGTCATATCGAATACACTATGTCACAGCGATAGACTCTATAGTGCAACCTTTTGGCAAGACATTTACAAGGTCACAATGACCTATTCAAAACAGAATGAATTAAGCTGCTAGTTAGCCATACAAAGAAGATGTCACACCGACTTAGCTCTAATGGAGGTTTTAGCCTATATAGTTTGAGGCACATATTTCCAACAAGATGCACTCGTAGAAGCTATCTCTTGGGCATGTATTGAAAATTCTACAAATATAGGCATAGTGGGCCAAAGCAGTAACTTTTTGGAATCAATCAAATTATTCTCTCCCTTAACAACAATGTTATATGTATCTAGTAAGGTGTTCCCATGAAGGGACTGGATCATCACCAAAATGTCGATGTTGAGAGACATTAAATAGAACATGAATGCCAAATAAACTGGTGAATGGATAGTAGGTTGGATCCTTTGCCAAGTTGTGTGAAACCAGACATTAAAGTCATTGCATGGCCTCCTAAGGGGCCCGCTATATGGTTTCTAGCTACTAAAATAACGAATACCAATCTCCATTGTTTGAAAACTACTTGTAAAAAGGCTCTCCGAGCTGATCCCACACATCGATGTTATTGGCTTCCAAAGTGCGATAACAATCTAGTGCCCAATGTTTGAAAGAGGCTGCAAACAATCTCAGCACTACATTTTTATTAGTTATACCATGCACCAAACACATGTCTGCCACATCTTGCAGATGATTGGATGGTGTTTTTGAGCCTTCACTGGTAAATTTTGGTAAAAAATTTAAAGTAGACATTGGGATAGAAGCCCAAATGGCTAGTGCTACTGGTCCTATGAGAGGGATTTTGGCATCCCATGCTACAAAATTTTTGCTAGCCATTGGTAATAGGACTCGAGGAGGGGTTGGGATGTTTGCTAGAGGGGTTCTTACTTGTACTATTACCAACAATGGCACTACCAGGCTAGGGTTGTTCATTGTCTGGGATCTAGTAATAGGTCTATAGCTCATACACCCACTTTAAATTTAGGTACATTCAAGCAAGACCCACTAGGCATGCCAGAAAAAGAATTATCGATGCCTAAAATTGCTAGGCAAACAACCTTATGAGAAACTCAGTTAATGGGTAGACCAATTGCACTAAACTAAGTGACCTCTAAGTTTTAAAGAAGCTAGATCTTCTTGCATTTGGAGGGTTAGAAGGGGAAAAGGAAGTAGATATATAAAATAAAGTCTAATATAAGGTGATGCACAAAGAATTAAGTGTATAGGCATTGGAAATCTTCCTTTCGAATGAGATTTAAGGGTCTGTTCAGTAATCTGTGTGTCTAAAATTAATAGAAAGAATAGATGAAAAACCAAAGAAGTTTATCAAATAACATAATATAACTTTCATATTCATTCATTGAACAAGAAGAGTGCAAGACATGATTTGAATAAGCAAATTTATATTGAAACAATGGAAGTCTTGTAGATAAACTACTCAATACAATAAATAGAAAAGTATAATGTCTTATCAATTTACTAAGAAACAAAGAGGCTGAACAAATTCACACAATTTGTGAGTCTTAGTACAATAATTAAAAAAATTCAAAGGTCTATAGTCTTTTTCACTTTTTTCTATGATTTTCCAACCCTTTCTCAGAGAGTTGAAGTAGTATATATAGATCTCTCCACCACTTGAAAGCCAATAACCAAAAAAGATTCCCTGAGCACAGGCTATGTCGCCCATCACAATGATTCTCTAAGGTTGTTAAAACAGAAAGATCCTGAAACATGGTATTCAGTCGCCTCAAACAAAATGTACCCTTCAGGAATGATGAATGTGGTCTAAAAGAGAAATTAGAAGAAATCTCTAGATGACACATGTCACCTTACCACAGAGTTGGTTAGGACATGTTGCACAATGACAGGGCTTCACATTCACTCATCCTTCCCTTGTGATAAAAATCCACATGGAGAAGACACATGGTGTAGAAAATGCATAAGCATTGACTGAGGTGCCCATCCAAAAAGGTTCCCACAACAGGATGCAACGTGGCACATGGGTGGAGCTTGGAGGAGAAGCAAAAGAGAGGATCCTCAAAGGCTTACGTTGTAGACATGTGGCTTAAGGGTGGAGCTTGAAGGAGAAGCAAAGGATATAAAACCTTTAAAGACACGCACTGCAAACACATGGTACAAGCAGGCCAAGGCAGTACATAAAGGGGCCCAAAAAATATTCAAACATATGAAGTGTGGGTCAGGTCCAATGCAAAACTAACAATAACCACCCAAAGGGAGCTTTAGTGATTTTAAATCCACATGTTGTACATCATGAATTACCATACTTGAATCCCAACACACAACACACATGTCATATGGAATGAGACATAATAATGTGGTATAAAATATATTTTATATATTAATTATGAGTTTTCTAGAATGGAAATAACAATTAAGCCCTATAATGCAATGCACCCTTAAATTAGACTAACTATTGATCTACTCATATGGGTCCTTCCTATTTCTTCTATTTCAAATAACATGAACTATGACTTACTATGTGAATTAGGTGGAATAAAATGCTTCTCTTCCTCTCTCTTATCTATGATAACTCTATACCACCTCATCACCCAAGACCATTTCTCAAATTCCCTCTACCTTCTATTAACAAGATGACATGTGAACTCTACCTGTCCTCATCATCCAATACCATCTCTGAAATTACTTCTATTAATTTCCTTTCTTTTCTAAGAGGTCATCAAATATTCAATTCCCCACCTCAATTCCTTGATGTTGTTTTCTCTAATCACCTCTACACTTATTAATACCTACCATGGTTATCACCTCTTTCATATTCACCATCTATTTTTGACATTGAAATCCTAAAGGTGATCCACTCTCTAACAATGAATTGACCATCTATCAATATAGCATATCCACTCTAATCCTCATGATTTCAATATTCTCCTTGGGTTGCATCTCATCGTTCAAAACTTATTCATTTCAATATTCTCCTTGGGTTGCATCGCATCATTCACAACTTGTTCTTTTCCAATCATCCCATTAAGGAGAACATTTTTTTTTTTGGATGCATCCTATTTTCAAATAACTTTACATTGGATGATTCCATCACTAATTACAATCCACTTATAGTTGTGGAAAAGAGTCTACAGATGAATGGCTTTATCAATATTCTTAAATTCCATTACTCCATATTTTAGTCCTTAATCCAAGCTTGAAACTTATCTAGTTTAAAACCACCTTAAACTTAACATTTCCTCATTGGTTATTTATATTTTTTCCATTCCATTGGACTCAATACATGTAGGTATCTCTTCTACCTATATCCCTAGGTCACCCTCTACTAAATGTTACTATGGAGGTTATTGCATTATTGCATTGACTTTTATCTGGTTCTCGTTATGTTGCCTATTATTTAGCTATAGAATTGTCCTTTCTCTTGTATAAATGTATCGGGCCATAATCATTGAATAATGCATCAAGTATTTTTCTCTTCATTATGGTTTCAGAGCAGGTAAAATTCTTGTTGTTGGGCATGAGGATGAGTTGAAAAATGTTGACTGTAAATGTTGTAAACCTGGGTGTGATAAAATATTATTGAAGATGTATGAAGGAGCTTGGAACATAATATATAAATCTACAGAAGTTTTCCATGTTCTTGCACATTCAAAAAGGTGCTTATTATTTTGAGTTCATTAGAGTTAAATATGAAAGCATAGACAAGGTGTGTAGAAGAGATTTTTGTAATAGATATTTGTAGTAATGGAAAAAATATGCCTTTTTACTTACTTGGTTTGATAATTGATGTTAAAACTAAATTAATGATGTATTGGAGTGGTGTTGTAATATGTTGTACACATGCATACTATTCTAGGACCTTTATATGACTAAAACATGCCTTAATTGATCCTTTTCAAGGGTGTTGTAGAGTGTGGTAACACACTTTCACATGTTTCTAGGATGTATTTGTTTAATTAAGCCCTATGGACCCCATTCTGAACAAAATGTACTTAAATTTGTACCTTACTTAAGTGTTGTAAAGTTTTATAAGGCACTTTCACACTTATCTAGGTGGTCATTAATTAATTATGGGTAATTGGAGTTCCTAACCACTTTTATTCAAATTTAATCATTCATTTTGACACCTCTCGAAGATCCATCTCGACACTTATAATTTAATTAACAAAATATTTCATTAGGAAAATTTTGGTCTTAAAAAATGGTGTCAGGACCCATTCGTCCTAGGTGGTGAATGGGTCCTCCCTTAATAGGACCCCTCTTTTTCAGTTGATGTAGAATGGGTTATTAGCCCTCTTTCAATCCCCCAAGGTTAGGTCTTGGTGAGTTGAGCCAAGACCCATTTGCCTTAGGTGGTGAATGGGTCCTCCTTTAATGAGACCCTCCTTTTTGAATTTCATTCTGACAGGAATTTAATAATGTATCTTTATATATTTGGTGTCAGGCTTAGTTTGAATTTCAGGGTTAATCTCCTAATTTATTATAAATTAGGGTTTAATTCATATTTTTTTCACCTAGAAAAATGGACAAGCATTATAGAAATTTCAAGACAGAATTATAGAGCATTCATAAGGCATTTCAAGGCATATTTTAAGAGTTTATTGTAGAAATTCAAGATCATATCATCATGTCAATGGTTTGAAGCATTCATTCGTGTTGTTGAGTTAAAGAAGAGGGTGTAGCATTGAACATCTACTTGAAACTATTGTTCAAATGACATCCAAGGATCCAAGATCTACATTCTTCATGGCCATTACATGATAGTTTGCAGATTTACATCACAAGACATCATCCAAGGTGATATCAATTACATTATTTCATATTGATGCTTCATTTCATCATTTGGTTTAATTACCTACAAGGGGTTTGACTGAGGTAAACCCCAATTCACTAATAAACAACAAGTTTTGCACTCCCTTGAGTGTGTGATTGTAGATTTATAGGTTGAAGATCAAGTGGAGCAAGATTTGGAGCAAAATTGTCAAAGTTGTCATTCAAAGTGCAAAATCAAGGAATCAAAGCTACATAATTGCATATTGAGTTTCAGAAGATGATAATAGGGAATTTGAGAATGAAGACATCAAGGAATAGGACCTTAAAATTAGTTTTCCAAAACCCAAAAAGGACACATTCGCCATTGAAGGTGAATGAATCCTTTGTAGCTCAAAAACAATAACTTTTTGGCTAGGTACACAACTTTTTATGCTCTAAAAACTTCCCCTATAGTTTCTATAAAAATTAGGTAGCATCTCTGATTGTTATTTGCATATTTTTTATCTCATAATTAGATCTTTTTGTAGTGATTTAGAGTGAACAATTTTAGTGGCATATCCTCTTGCTCATGCATTTGGACTCTACCCTATTTTTCACCTAATCATTTTGGTGAACCTGACATATTGACCATTGCAATTTTCTAATTTTTGGAGTCTCTTGTTGCATCTTAAGTTAGGTCTTCCATTCATTTACATTTGCATTCAATTAAGATATCATTTAGGGTTACTTGTTTTGCATTGAAATCTTGCATATCATATAGCATTTAGATTTGCATTGTTTTGCATCTCTCTAAATCTGAAAATTTTAAAAAAAAATTACTCATTTTGCATCTCATTTAAATCTCATACAATTAAATTTGAAAAAAAAAAAATTGTATTTCAATTTACACCTTGCATTTTATCTTTTCATTGCATTTTTAAATTGAATTTCTAGAAAACATGAAGTTGAAGCTTACTATCTTAGAACTAGAACTGAAAGATATAACTAAAAAATTGCAAACCATTAAAAAAAAACTTTAAAATACCTAACTGGGATCCATTGACCTTTACCGGTGAATGAGTCCCTGATCAGGTCTAATTTGAACTTTCTAACAACTGAGAAAGCATCAAATTCACTCTAAAATCCACATAAACATCTCAAAAATATCTAACTAGGACCCATTCACCCTTACTAGAAAATGAGTCTCTATTAGCTACTGCTCTGCATTTTCAGGACATTAAAATATTAGTTTTTAGCCTCTGTTTGGTGTTGTTACCTTTCTATTTCAGTTTCTTGATTTGCAGTTTCATCAATTTCATTACATTTAGCTTAAATTTCTTCATTTTAGTGCATTGTTTAAAGTTCAAAATTGCATCAAATCATTTCATTTTCAGCTTATTGCATTGTGTAATCAGGCAATTGCATTGCTTAGACTCTAAAAATTGCATTTTATTCTAGGGTTTGCACACTGGGGTTGTAAAACTTGTATGAGCTTTACAACTTGGTATCCTATTCACAATAATATTATAAGATGTAGTTTGAGGCTCATTTCATCCTAAGATATCTCACCCACCTTGGATCTTTGGTTTCCTAACTCTATTTGTAATAGTGTTTAGAATTAACCCTCTATGACTTATAGTTTGCATACTTCACTTCCCATGACTTCACCTCCTATCATCAATGTGCATGATGTCATTGACCACCTAGATGAGCAATTAGAAAACTTACAAGCCCATATCCTTAATGAATTCATAGACATTAGCTTGGTTCTCATTATACAAAATCTAAGGAAAGTGCTTAAAACTTGAAACATAACACAAATCCTCTATAGCCTTAGTTTCTCCATTCATGAATAATTAAACAAAAAAGACAATAACAACTTAAATGCCACAATCAATTCTCCTATTGAAACTAAGAACAATGTTAACATGGATCATGATCATATGCAACCACATTCTATAGAGAATGTGATAGCATTTATTGAAGCTAAACCTTGTAAGGGCTTGACTAAACAACCTCTTGACATTTCTTTCTCATAAAATGACATACCTAAACATGCACCTGATGGTACTATTTACATAGCTGGCTGAATCAATTATAATAATCCTACTAATGGGATAATGATTTATCTTATATGTGGAGAGAATGTGATCACATAAGAATTCTTATATGTGCATGAGCTATATCAAAAAATATATGATAACCTAAAATCATGGATCAAGACACATAACGGATTTTCTTGCCTTACGATAGCCTTGATGGATTTCCCTTTAAAGGTGGGACCAAAAACATTAATAGTCTCATTCTCCATCATCCTACAATCAGACCAATTTCATGTGAAGTTAGGCTATCCATGTCATTCCTCCATGAATGTCACCCCTTCAATTGTGCATAAATGTCTAAAGTTTCCATTTGGAAATGATATATTTACTGTACATTATAGTGGATTTAATCCTTCCTTGAAAAAAGGGAATTTTTCATTAGATTACTTTTGGCCTGAGCCTATGCAACCTATAAAGACTTGTGAAGATTTATTTTTCAAATCATACCAAAAATTAAATGCAAATAAAATAGTGGAACTATCCCTTTGCAACATGGCTCAACCTATGGATGAACCAACCATCCTTGATGCAATAATGATTGAACCAAAAACACTTCCGAACATACAAGAACAACCTCCTACAATTTCCCATAAGAGACCATGAGATAATACAAGCAATCACATTGTCCCTCCTAGAGTCAAATAGGTTTACAAAGTCAAAGAGAAAGCAGTTAAAAAAAATATAGTTGTTTCTTCTAGTCCTCCCATGGAAGAGAAGGTCCAACCTATGATTAAAAAATATGCTCTTACAAAAAAAAATATTGACAATAAATTGAAACAAAATCAAAGTGCTAGAGAGCGTAGACATAGACATCGCGATATTGCTTATAGATTGAAAACTCAAGAAAACAACAATAACCTAGAAAATCAAAATCCAAACTTATCCGAAGCAATGCATGATGACTCTTAACCCTCACCACAACATAAACAAGAACATGACATGGACATTTTTATTCAACCTCAGGCTATTGTGATTAATTTAGATGATGACATTGATATTGTAAAAATTGATGAACAAGTAGATGATGAGTTGAATACACTATTTTCTTCTTCTATGAACTTAAATGAAAAATCTCCTAAAAAGAGTGTTGAACATGGCATGAGTCCTATTTTGACACTTGATGTTGTCCCTTTGGCTAGCTTCTTGCCTTCTGTTTGTACCAACTGAGATTGGGAAGCAGACGAACTATTTTAGGTTGACTCACATGTACCTTAGTAGTATTTTTTTCTTCTTTATGATTGCATGTGTGTAATGTGATCCCTTGTGATGTTTTGTTTGATGTGTCTCTCTTTTTGTGCATTCCTCTATATGTACCTTCATTCTTCTCTATGTCGTAATAATTTTTCATTTATCTTTTGTTTTCCTTTTGCAAATGATGAAAGGTGTCGAGAAATTTATGTCTCTTCCATGTTGAACCAAAATATTTTTCTTTATCTTTCTCATTTGTCTTGTGTTTTTCTTTTCTGGATGACGCAAGGCCTTAAGACATTTATGTCTCTTCCATGTTGACCCAAAATCTTAAACTTTATCTTTTTCATTTTTGTGTTTTCCTTTTGGAAATGATGCAATTTGTCGAGACATTCACGTTTCTTCCATGTTGACTTGAAAGGTTTTTCTTTGCTTTGACTTTCTTTTTGTCATTCTTCCAGTTCTATGAGTATATGGGGAATTATGATAGTTTCATGCTCTATGACAACATTCTAGCACATACATACTGACCCCAAATCCATAGATTCCTTATGTATTTGTGGGGGAAACCCTTCTTTCCTATTTCATGACGCAACTTATATTTGAAACATATGACTTGGCACAGGGATTTCCAAGGGAAGCTCTCATGTCTTATACAAAATTTTTGGCTACTTTAAAGAAATGGCTCATAGTGATGGTGTAGCAATTTCTTTAAAGTGGGGGCATACATAGATGATATTTTGGAAAAAAAATATGGTGTGATTTTGTTTTTTTCTTGTAATGTGTCCTATTCTTGCTGGTGTCATTTGGTTTGATGTCGTCCAAGAGTGTATGATCTACTATCATTACATTATGTGAACGAGGCATCCTATGGGTGATGATCTGACACTTTTGACTTGTCTTGTCTTTGATACACTAGGCACAATGATCCCTAAGAAAGACCTTTACACAAACAAAGCAAAATCCCCTTTAACTAAATTTTTACATGATACTCAAAAGAATTTAAAAAAGCATTACATTGTGATGTCGTATTGAAGTTATCAGGAGGATAACTTTGGTATGGTTAGTATGATGGGAAGTCAATACATTGCCATGGATTTCTCATTATATGGTGGCACATTGGCATGGATTTCTCACTAAACCATTTTTTTGGGACAACTCACCTAGTCGATAGAATGAGGTTCCACTACCCTAGAGTAAGTAGCATATGTTATGGACAAATAGTCGCGTTCCACATTGCATTGGATTTATGCTTGATCCTTTGTTTTCATTTATTTTTCTTGGCATTTGATAGGGTATGATCATGTATCTTTCTTATTGCTTCATACTTAAATGTCTTGGATGTCTACTTTAATTGACATGTGGTCATCCTCTCACTAAAGTGGGGGAAAAATGTTGTAACGGAAAAATTAATCCTTTTTCCTTACTTGGTTTGATTATTGACATTAAAACTAAATTAATGACATATTGGAGTGGTGTTGTAATGTGTTGTACAAATTCACACTATTCTAGGACATTTATTTGGATAAAAAATGATTTAATTGATCCTTTGCAAGGGTGTTGTAAAGTGTTGTAACACACTTTCACACTTTTCTAGGATTTATTTGCTTAATTAAACCTTATGGGGCCCTTTCTGAACAAAATGTACTTAAATTTGTATCTTATTTAAGTGTTGTAAAGTGTTATAAGGCACTTTCACACTTATCTAGGTGGTCATTATTTAATTATGGGTAATTTGAGTTATTAACCCCTTTTAATTCAAATTTAAGCCTTAATTTTGACACCTCCTGAAGATCCATCTCGACACTTATAATTTAGTTAAGAAAATATTTCATTCAAAAAAGTTTGGTCCTCGAAAATGGTGCTAGGACCCATTCACCCTAGGTGGCGAATGGGTCCTCCCTTAATAGGACCCCCCTTTTACAGTTGATCTAGAATGGGTTTTTACCCCTCTTTCAATCCCCTGGGGTTAGATCCTGGTAAACTGAGCCAAGACCCATTTTCCCTAGGTGGCGAATGGGTCCTCCCTTAATGAGATCTCTCTTTTTAAATTTCCTTCTAGCAGAAATTTAATAATGTTTCTTTTAATATTTGGTGTCGGCCTTAGTTGTTTGAATTTTAGGGTTAATCTCCTAATTTAGTATAAATAAGAGGTTAATTCACATTGTTTTCACCTACAAAAATTGACAAGCATTATTGAGGATTTCAAGAGAATTCAGAAGGAATTTCAAGGCAGATTTCAAGAGTTTATTGCAGCAATTTAAGATCATATCATCATGTCAAGTGTTTCAAGCATCCATTCATGTTGTTGATCTAAAGAAGTGGATGTAGTATTGAAGATTTACTTGCAACTATTGTTCAACTCACATCCAAGGATCCAAGATCTACATTCTTCATGGCCAATACATGTTATTTTATAGATTTACATCACAAGACATCATCTAAGGTGATATCGAATACATTATTCCATATTCATGCTTCATTTCATTTATTTCATCATTCGGTTTAATTACCTACAATGGGTTTGATTGAGGAAAACTCCATTCACTAAAAAACAACAAGCTTTTTGCTCCCTTGAGTGTGTGATTGCAGATTTATAGGTTAAATATCAAGTGGAGCAATATTTGCAGCAAAATTGTCAAAGTTGCAAAAGTTGTCATTCAAAGTGCAAAATCAAGGAATCAAAGCTATAGAATTGCATACCAACTTCCAGAAGTTGATAATAGGAAATTTGAGAGTGAAAAAATTAAGGAACAAGATGTTGAAATCAGTTTTCTGAAACCGTAAAAGGACCTATTCGCCATTAAAGGAAAATGAGTCATTTATAGCTCAAAAACAACTTTTTTTCCAGGTACACAACTTTTTATGCTCTAAAAATTTCCCCCATAGTTGCTATAATAGTGAGGTAGCATTTCTAATTGTTATTTGCATCTTTTGGCTCTTATAATTACATCTTTTATAGTGATTTAGAGTGAAAAAATTTAGTGGTATATCTTGTTGCTCATTCATTTGGACTCTACACTATTTTTCACCTAATCAATATTGTAGAGTAACAAATTGAAGCAAAGGAGCATGCTACCCATTAGAATACAATTTGTATCATTTTGCTAGGTATAGAGTTGTGCGAAAGGCATGACGAGAAGAATATGCATTTAAATTGAATTTCAAATTATCAGTGATAATGTTTCAACCTAGTTTTTATGAAATGCCTTCCATGGTCATTTCTAGATTGGTAGGATTTCAATAACCACCATTTAAGCCTTGTTCTAATGTTGTTTGGAGATCACCACATAATTTTTTTAGATTTTAGGGTTGTTGACTTGTCATTGTTTGTGCTCTTTCTAGTGAAAGTAAATGATTATTATTTGTCATCTCATTCAATAGTATCATATGGTCTCATTTGAACGAGAAGGTGACAATAAGAGTTTTCTAAAAACAAAAAATGTTGGCGTTTTATTTTGAATATAAGTAGTGTTTCACTCATAGCTATAATTCCTAGTTTGATGTTTGGATGCTTATATATCCTTTGATTATATTGGAGGTGGTTAGAATACAAATAATGTGCAGTTGGTGATAAATTCAAGTTATTCTATTATCAAAAGTATTGTTTCTTGTCTTGAGTGAAATATTGAAATAAGTTTGCACATGGAAAAATATCAATATCGATTCAGCCTCTCCATTAATGTGCAAAATCAATTTCAAAAGGCCACAATTATGTTTATTATTTTTTTTGTATTTGAAGGAATAAGGAGGGAAAGTAGAGAAATAGCCACACAAAAGAACTAGTGCTCACTAGGCTAAAGGTTTATGTAGGAGTTCCTCATTGACATGACAAGGAAAAGTGAATTATCTAGCTTCACAAGTTACAACTAGTTGTTTTTTGTTACTAACTCTGATAATGGATAGGCATCACTTAGTTTTCCAACCTACTTGGATTTCAATGGTCTTTGTTAAACCTCTACAGTATGAACTATTGTATTTAAAAGGGAGTTTCTTGAAATAGGCATTTCTAGTATCTTAAGACATATTCTAACTAGTTGTTGCATTGCTTCTCAGATTTCTACTCCTCTTCCTCTAAATTGGCCAACAAATCAATTGTGTGAAACTATCTCCTTAGTGAATGGTCTCCTTCAATCCATATTTCATTGTTTTGAAGATACTAAGAATGGATCTTCAAATAGTTATGTAATAAAGAAGAAAGATGAGATTGACCATGTTTCAAAGGAAAACCATTGATTAGTTTCATCCATGTCATTAGAGGTTGGTGGAACTAAATAATGGAATCATTTTCATCATCTTAAGTTATATTCTCACTTTGAGATGGTGCTTTGCATAAGAAGCATTTTTTTTCTTTCTTTTTAAAGCCTTCCCTATTTATGCTGATGGATTTTGAAGAATACATATATATTGTGAAGTTTTTTTTCTGAAGATATGTAAGAGATTTGTTGTTGAAAATTAATATGAATCATTTCCCAAATAATTCATGAGACTATGATTGAGAATTATACTCTTATGATTGTCAAGAGAAAAATTGATGGAGCCCTATATGTGTAGAACTTAGTATTGGATGTTGTCCAATAATTTGGTGCTTTTGGTTTGAGTGTTTGAATAAAAGATAACTTGGGAATTCTCTCAAAGCTACACCCTTGCAAGGATCATAAGGCATCTTGATGAAGTTCAACCTCATTCAATATTTTTTCTTTCAAAGAAATATTTTGTAAAAAATATATTTAAAGTTTATGTAATTTACAAGTTTTTCTATGTAATCCTTAAGGGCCTTCCCTTGGCATGGTGAATTTTGAGGTATTTCTGGTGTATTTTCAAGGAAAATATAATAAGGGGGGAAATTTTAGTGTAATAGTTATTACATTGTTAGATTAGCCATTATGAAGTTCTCGTTGTGCTCCTAATTATGTATTTATAAAACTACACATTCTCTCATATAAATGTATATAATGATCATCAAATAATACATCAAGTATTATACTCTTCACTAAATTTCCCTTATCATCATATTATTCAAGTGCATATACTACCCATTATTTAACCTTACTCTAAGTTATCTTTTTTCCATAAATCCAACCTAGGCTCTAAAACCATTTGATGTAGTACCAATATTAAGTAACCTTACTACTTCCTATACAATTTACTTATGGATTCAACATTTGATGTAGATCATAAGAATGGTTAAACCAAAAAAATTTAAGGATGAAGATCATACATGGGAGGAGAGTATTGATGCCAAGAAAGTAGTGAGCTACACAAGTTTATATGCATAAGAGGTGTTGATGAATGTCACACTTGTGGATTCAATACAACACTATGAAAAAACATAATGATACTAACAACTCATCTACTAGGCTCATGATTGAGGCTACCTATAGCATGCCTACTTTCTAATTTATCTCTTATTAACTTCCATTGTGTTTCACTATGTTATTGAATTGAATCCACAAGCATAACATTTGTCAACACCTCTTATGAAAACAAACTTGTGTAGTTCACTACTTTCTTTGGATCAATACTCTCCGCCAATGTACATTTTTTTAGTTTAATCATCCTTATGATCTATATGCATTTCCTTTCTTTACAACAAAGCTTCTCTCACACATATATTCCTAGCTTCTTCAATCTAAGAAGTTGGAAATACATTCTTTTATTTTTTTAATTTATTATAGGTATTTATATCCCTACATGGTATATCCCCACATCATTTATCGTGGAATAATTTTTTTAGATAAGAATCCATAATTTTAATAAATATTTTTCTACAGGGTTACAATTTTAGAGACAATCAAAATTCATGATCCTATATTTTTGATGCAGTCTTGGATACAATATCTAATGAAGGATTTCCCAACCATGCAACTAGATGGAATAAAACATAATATGACTCAATCAAAATAATAATAAATATATTATATTTTTTATTCTGAAACAAGAATTATCATCCAGGTAATGGTTTCCAACATGTTGTGCCTTAGTTTTTTATTGCATATGTGAGCATTATAAAATTTCAAGATTTAATAGTTTAATGCTAATATCACACTCTAAAAACTCAAATATCTTCTTGAATTCTTTCCAAGGATCAAGTGAAATGTTTGTATAGCAGTTATTAACATTAGGAATGATTGTAATCAACCTCAAGGGGGTGTAAAGATCAATTCCAAGTGTAATATGTAGTCACCAAAAAAATGAGAAAATTCTAGAATGAATTCTATTATAATGGATCAATTAATATCAATGTTGTGCATACCATAAGCTCTCTTGTCTCCAATGTATCTTAAATTTATTATTTTGCTGATGTTTACTTTAGAAAGTTTCCACAATCTACTATCAATGAAATTAGATGCCATCCTATTATAATTCCCTGCAATTCCAATGTATTGATCTAAATCTTCAAACAATTGAATGAAATGTCTTAGAATTATGCAATAAGGGTTGTAGCCTATGCAAAGGGCTATGCAATATATTTTTTAAACAATAAAATTTTATATTTATAAATTAGTTTATTATTCACTCTACTATTAGATTAATTATATGCATTTTACTAAGTTATAATTACTTTATAATTAATTGTTTAATAATATCACCATCATTAAACATTTATGAATTTATGAAATGGGTGTTGAATTATGGTTTATGTGATTAATCTTTAGTAAAGGAGGATAAATTATCAAATAATATTTACTTCAATTTTCAAATGTATTTCCATTCAAAATTTGAAATTTCTTATAAGATTAGGACTTTATTTCAACATTCTATAGAATATTCATTTAAATATTAGTGTTTCATTATTCAATTTCAAAAACACCATAAAAAATATAATGGATAAAACATGATTTTATTTTTTACTAAAGAACAAGATTGCCTATGAATCAATTCTATTTTCATGGTTGATTTATTTTTCATGCACAAGAAAATTGGGGACCATTCTTAGAGAAGTAAAAAAAAATTCATAATGCTAATCCCTAAAATAGATAAAGCAACAAGCTTGGAAGACTTTAGACCGATCTCTCTCTACAATGCTATTTATAAGATCATGACTAAAGTAATGGAAAAAAACCTAAAACCACTCTTGGGATACCTTATTTCAAAGGAGGGTGATCCCACAATAGTGGTTTACAATTTTTGGCCAAACTAGACACTGAAATAATTTTTTTTAACTAAATCTTCACTTTCGGGCACCTATAGCAGCTAAACCGTGAGGAATTTGAAGATGATGCAAACTAGAGTTTCATGAAATTTTGTCTATAGATTCTAAATATATATTTTTAAAAAAATTTGGAATCAGATTGCACTTCTTTTTCCATCTCCCTCGAAAACTAGTTTTTTTCATAAAACAACATTTTTAAAAAGTGACGCTCACCATATAACGCATAAATTTAGATTCACAACTCTAATATCTAGTGATTCCACTTTGTTAGATATTTTTTTATTGAGTATTTTTTCTTTAATCAAGTTTTTAATTCAAGCCAATTATAATTCAGACATAGCGCGACCATGTAATGCATAAATTTTTTTGTATGTATAGAAATTGATTTATTTTTATTTTTTGGATCAAGGACTTCAATATCTAGTGTACTAATATCAGCATTTTCATAGGTGTAAAGGAGACTCCATTATAGGTATGGTTTAAAACTAGTGGGGCTCTATCCAAGGGAGTTTGATTTAAGGTAGTTTGATCAAACCCTCTTCAATTGGAATTATTTAAATAGAACCTTTTAAGGCTTAAATAATTATATTTTCTAAAAATATGTGATTTTAGAAAAAATCAATTCTTCCAAAAAATTATAAACCAGCTTTGTGGGATAACCCAGGACTAGACAAGATTTTTTCTTAGGAGATCCATCCTAGATGGAGCTATCATTTCCCAAGAAACCATTCACTCTTTGCAAAGTACATAGAAAGCTAGAATGTTGATAAAAAATAGATATTAGAAAGGCCTATGATAAAACAGATTGGGGGCTCTTATGTAAAACACTGCAAGCCTTTGGCTTTAATAGATAGTGGATCAACTAGGTTTTGTCTTTCATATCAAGTCATAGATTCTCAATTTTGGTAAATGGATCTCCAGAGGGATTCTTTGAATCATCAAGAGGAATGATATAAGGAGATCCATTATCTTCATTTATTTTTATCATGGTAGAGGCTCTTGGGAGGGCTATAAGGAATGCTTAGAGTAGTGGTCAGATTAGAGGAATTAGAGTCTAAAGTAACACCCAATATATTACCCATTAGTAGTTTGTTGATTATACCTTACTATGTGGTGTAGCAAAAAAGCAAGAGGTAATGCAATTTTTGAATTTATTAAAGCTATATGCTAAAGAATTGGGTCAAGAGATCAACCAATCAAAATAAAAATAAAAAATCTTGTTAGCTCCTCCCAGATTAGAAGGGGAAATTCTAAACATTTTGGGATTTAAAACAGGAGCATTTCCTTGCTCTTATCTTGAGCTACCTCTTGATAAAGGATTAAGAAACACAAAGTTGTGGGATCCCCTTAAAGATAAACTTGATAAGAGGGTAACTTCATGGAAAGGACATTGGTTGTCATGGTCACGGAGAATCATAATATTGAAAACTGCCATCTCCTCTCTCCCTATTTACCTACTCTCCTTCTTGGCACTCTTTGTGGGGTTCAATCACTCAATTGTGAAAAATATGAGAAGATTCTTTTAGAAAGGCCTGGTTGAGAAAGAAAGAGTGTCTCTCATCTCCTGGGAAAGAGTCTGTAGACCAAAAGAGCTTGGATGGTCTTAGATATCAACTTTGGTAGAATAAAGCACTAAGAGCGAAGTTAGTTTGGAAAATGATAAAGGAACCACAACTCAAATGGGTGAAAATATTTCAAGATAAATATCTTAATAGTTCTAACCTATCCGACATTATTTGAGTCTCTAATCCTTCCAAAGGCTCAAGAGTGTGAAATTTTTTGCTTGGTCTTAGACAAGTGATTTTAGATTATATTACCTGGGATATTTATGATTGTGCAACAACTCTCTTCTAGGAAGACTCTTGGGGTGGGTATCCGAGCTTGGATAGTAAGTTGAATATCATTCAAACCAAATCCTTTCTAGAATAGAACTAGGGCATCAGGGTCAAGCAATATGTTACATTCCATTCCAAAAATTCAGCATTAGGGTGGTGTTGGAAGGAATTTTTCTCATTGCCACTTCCTGTTAATTAGGCCACATGACTGCAAAAAATTCTTTCAAAAAGAAAGATTTTTTTTAGAGCTGGTGAAGATAGGCTAACTTGGTCAAGCTCAAAAAGTGGCCTTTTCAATGTTAATGATGGTTACAAGGTAATATCAGGGAAAGAAAACCAAGCCAAGTTAGATATTCCAATGCAGTTATGTTGGAATAAACTATGTATGGGGTAAACCCACAAAAATGGTTTAAAATTCAAGTGAGGAAGGAAAAGTTGCAAGAAATGATCCCATGCAAAAAAAAAAATTGGGATTCAAGCGAACTTTTTGGTTTGAACTAACGAAAACTGGGTTCACTAGAATCCTAGTTCGAGCGAACCCATTTACTGCAAGGTCCCACCATTCCCACCAAAAATCATAGATGAATTTTTTTTTTGAAAGAAGGTTCACTCGAACTAGCGTTTGAGCAAACCCTAGCTTGAGCGGACCCCTGGGGGTTCACTCGAAGCCCCTATGGTTCACCCAAACACCCCTTTTCCAACCTTCTCACCCTTTGGCACGAAAAAAATCCAAAATTTTGTGCTTCAAAGCTTGGGTTGAGGATGAAAACGGAGCATAATTCATAGACCCAATTGGATGATGGTAGTCCTCGAAAGAAGCTATCCAACAAATATAATTTTAATAGGTTTTGGTTTTATTATGTCTTTATTTTTTTAGTTTTATTAAACATAGGTTTTTAACCAAAAATTAAGCTCTTTGTTCTACACATGTGGAAATGTAGCAGATTATTCAAAAAAAATTTGAAAAATATGACTGCAACAAATATTGAAGTCCTTGGTCCAACAAAAAAAAAAAGAATTTCAATACATACAAAAAAAGTTGTGTTATATGGTCTGCCTATGTCTAAACTGTAATTGGTTTGACTTTGAAACTTGGTTAGGGAAAAGTAATTCAATAAAACACTATGAAACCAATTGGAAGCACTAGATATCATAGTTTCAAATTTAAATTCAAAAAAATTAGAACTTTATCCTTCATGGAAAAAAAATTATGCATTATAAGTTAGCGTCACTCCTTAAAAATGTTGTTAATTGAAAAAACTAGTTTTCGAAGGAGATGGAAAAAGAAGTGCAATCTGATTCCAAATTTTTTGAAAAAAATATATTTAGAATCTTCAAACAAAATTTCACAAATCAATAGTTTACATCATCTTCAAATTCCTCATGGTTTAAACCATTATTATGGGATCACCCTATGCCTAAAAAAGGAGTTTTCACATGGGCTACAATTCAGAAGAGTATTTTAAACATAGAAAGATTCAAGAAGATGGGATTTAAAGGGTCAAGAATGTGTGTGCTTTAAAAAAGCTTAGAGGATAATTGCATTAAAATTTGTTGGATAATTGCATTGCCTAATGGCATTATGAGCTTATTCAAAAGTTGGCCAATCAAACTAGGTAAGGGGATTTTTGATATATTGTGGATAATCTATCCCAACCTTCTCATTTGGGAAATCTAGAAAGAAAGGAACACATAGATCTTTGAAGATAAATCTATGTGAATATTGTCCTTCCTCAACAAAGTTGAAGTAGCCATGGTGGAAATCACAAATAATAGAATCAGAGGGAAACCTTCTTAGAAGAAAAATTTCACTATGTGGGAGGAAAAAATGAGATTAAACTAGTTTGGACTATGTATTCCCCACTTTGGTGGAGATGAAGGAAAGGACACGTCAATTTCTAGAAACCAAGTCAAGTGGTCTCCCCCATAGTTTGGTTGGTTTAAATTAAACTTTGATGGAGCATCCTAGGGAAATATAGGGCCTTCAGGTGCCAAGTGCATAATCAGAATGTGGAATGCATAAATGGTTAGGAGGTTGGAAATTCCATTGAGCAAGGACATTAATAACATAGCAGAGATGAATGCTCTCATTGAAGGATTATTATTTTGCAGAGATCTAAATATCAGTAAGGTGGAAATTGAAGGGGACTTTGCCATAATCATTAATGCAATCAGATAAAGAAAGACTCCTAATTCAAAGTTGTGTGCCTTAGTTGAAAGGATTAAAGAAATCTTGAATATTTTTGAAGATTATACACTTAACCATATCTATAGAGAGGCCAATATGGAAGAAAAAAATCTCTCTAATTTAGTGGTAGTCTTTTAGATTAATTGGACCAGTACTTAACTGTGAATCTTAATCAGTGGTCTCAAGAAGGAAAGCTGGAACAAACTAGAGGAAAGAGCAAGCATTAGCTAGTCAGGAACTAGGACCGATGTTGGTGAGGGCAGTGGTGTTGAGTTGACAACGACTAAGTTGGAGGTAAGGGTGGGAATTGGCTAAGTGGCAACAAGGCATGTTGGTAATTAGTAGGTTGGCCCCTCCATGGTGTTAGATTGTATTTTTTATGTTAATGGGTTACCTGGAGCTTTGTCTTAATACCCATGTTGCTATGTACAACCTTTTTTTTATTAATATATTTTCACAACTTTAGCTACATCTTACTGATAAAAAAAAAGGTTGATTTAGTTTTATTCAATTGATTTTCTTATAATTAAAATTTAATTGTGGGAAAAATGATATGTTTTGATATGTTAATTTACCAGTGTTTGTAATATTATTTGTGTGTCATTATATCAATTATTTGATGGCATTTAGATAATTGTTTCAATATACAATTCAATTAGTTGTTAAGTATTATATCTAATATTTTTACTATTTTTAGTTGCTTCTAAATATTCAAAACAAAACATGAAAATCAAAATAACTTATAGTGTTTGGTATTCATGATGCTCCTTTCTCATTTTTATTTGTCATACTGTCATGATTGAACTATGTCATCTACAACCTAATATACATAGTGTTTGTAGCATCATTTCTTTAAACCATTTCATTTTATTGATTTAACTTTGAGTGAACAAAGAAATCTTGGTTAATAAATAAAGTAGCAATTTAATACTATGTAAATGAACAAATGAATTATAGTTTGGTGTTAATTAAATTGTTACCATACAACTTTTAATAATTTTTTACTCAATTAAAAGTATGCATTTAAAACACAAACCAAACCATGTCTACATAAATAAGAACTTAATCAAGCAATTCTTCCCTTAGTGGGTAGGAGAAAAAAAAAATGAGGCCCTTAAAAGTGATACATATCTAGTTTTAACAATTCATATTAAAACTTAGAAAAATATAAATTGCATATTTATTACGCTTATATTATATGGATGCATGTATGCAAATAGTTTTGATAAAATAAAGAGGTTCATAATATTTAGGTTTTTTGAAGGGTTGGGTAATTTATTCAAACATTGGATATAATTTGTGCCAGAGATTTAAAAAACTTAATTAAATAACTTAAATAAAAAATATAATAAAATTTTATTTTATATGCATATGAATCCAATGGATGGATTTGATTGACTCTTGAAGACTTTAAAATGAATTGTGAGGCAAGACTCAAACCTTTTTAAAATAGATACTCCTGAATGATGGCAACCACTATGGACTTCCAATTAGTAATTGTAGTCTTTAGTGAGATATTGGGGACAATAAATTGTCTCAATGAGTCCAAGTATTTGGCTAGAGTAATATATCTATCTCGTATAGATAGATGTATGTCCTAGGTGGATAGAAGAATGCTTTTCATATATGGGTGGATGTCTATCTCATATGAATAGAATAATGCATGAATATATAGATGTTAGAAAACATTAAAAAAATATTGAAAGTATAAAATCAATTGTTTAAAGTGTTATAATCGTCAGAAGAACATATTTTATATGAAAACTATTATAAACAAAAAATCAAGAATATTCAAAACTTTAAAAAAAAAAATCATATCTTCTTAAAAAATATTAAAATATTTCACATACAAATTAAATTTTATGAAGTACAGAAAGATAGGAAATATATAATTTTTAAATATCAAGAATATTCATAACTTTCTATTCAAATTTAAAGATTTTAAAAAATTATTTTAAAATAAAATAAAAATTTATTAAATAATTTAAAAATATATATATAATTTTAATATTTATCATTTTTTTAACACGTAAAATAAACTGAATGTATTAACAAACTGTCAAATATCTATATTTCATACGGCCATCAAAGGACCTAGTTTTTTATTCTTCAAAAAGTTTTCCTTTTGAAAACTTAAAATAAATAAATATATATATATATATATATATATATATATATATATATATATATATATATATATATATATATATATTCTTAACTACTCTACCATTAAAAATCCTCACATCATATCCTGCACTTCCAACGAAATTGCCCCTTAAGTGACAACACATAACACAGATTGCTATCATATAAACTAACTACTTGTCGTGGGGAGTAAGAAATCTATAAAAGCAGACAAGTTCTTCCTGGAGGCAACTTCTGACCACTTCCCTAATTTCCTCTGAAAGCGAAATTTGAAAGATTGATTCAATGATTATACTACAGGCATCCCTACAAAATCTTGAGGGAGAGGGCCCGAGCTTTGCTGCCCCAATACGCCATCTCCGGTCATAAATAACTAGAAAAAAATTAGGAGTCAGCTCTGATGGTAAGTTAGAAACTTTATGCATGGGAAGTATTCAATGCTTCATAGTTAAGCAAAAATTGAAAAAACTGTTAGAAACGCACGAGGACGGTTTTAGAGTCCTAAATTCAACCCGCTCTAAACTAAAAGTATTTCTTTGTGTACGATTTCTGTAATATTTATACATATTAAATTTGTAAAAATATTATAAAATATTAAGTGATATTCCTGGCCTGGTTACTGTGTGAAACGATTTGCACGCATGCGAAGTCCATGGGTAATTTCTTAATTCTTATAGTTAGTTAAACATTTCATGCAATTTTACATCAATCTCACGCGTCACTTTCACAAGCATTGTAATTCAAATTCGCTGTAGAAAAAGGCAAAAGTACGTAATGTCCGAGCTCATTGTATGCAATTTCCACGATGACCACCATTTCTAATGTCATTTTGCATTGCTTACGACTTCCACGACAATAAGAGTGGTGAAAGCGCGTGAGGAGGCTTTACCTTTCTGGAATCCTACTAAATGGGAACATACTTGCGTGTAATCATGCTAACAGCAAGTGAAGCAAATTAATATTAGGATGTCTGACCTACTATTTGTATGGCGCAACTTGCAATGGTTGTTAATCGAACCGTAAGTCAAATATCCATAAGCAATGAGCTTTATTTAGGAGCACCTTCCAATCAAAATTAGAATCATTGGTGATACAATGACTGATTAATGACTGATTCGGGAGAAAGATAGAGATATTCAAATATAGATGTAGAAGGAGAAACAAATGATATATAAAGAGAGGGGGAGAGAGTTGTATAGATAGACACAAAGGACATGGATGGAAGAGAAAGAACAATAGAGGGAGAAAGTGAAAAAAAAAAAAATGGAGAGAGGAATGGAGAAATAGAAAGTCCAAGAGATATAAAGAGATAAAGAAGAGAGGGAGAGATATCTTTGAGAGAGATAGGGAAAGAGGAGCAGGAGAGAAAGGGGAATGGATTTGCTATTATTTGTTATAGTTTTTCTTCACTTCAAAAATATGGTAATATCTATTAATATAAATAATTGTGTGATAGTGGAAGCTTATTTGCACTACTAACCTTCATTGATATCATTATTAGTAATAAATAAATTAAAAAGAAAAATGAAGGATGTACTTCATACAAAAAATACTTAAAAATTAAACAATATATTTATGAACTATAAAAATTATGTGTCATTGCATCGATTCAATCCAATGAACCATGCAAATTTATTATAATTTGTATGTTGCCAACTATTTCTTTAAGGTCAATCTCACAAAAATTTCATAAGTTACTATTGCATACTCAATACACATATTGGCACATTTGAGTCTTCAAGGAAAGATCAAAGTTAAAATAATGAAGAATTTTCCTATGTGTCAAAGTCCTCAAACAACGACACGTCAAACAACTTCATTAGATACTTTGTAAACCATGTTTCAATAACAAGCATATGTCCCATAATATACTCGATGTCTTTGTAATGCCCCACTTGAAGCACAAGGAAAAACCTAGCAAAACTACATTTTTGTAAAAAAACACAACCACTACACCAAAGATATGTCATTAGCATGTCGTACTTTCACAATGATGTGCACACAATTGGACCACATGAACATAATGATACAAGGATGAAAACAATAAGATGACCCCAACATTGCATAAGAAAGGTGGAAACAACATAATACTAACCAATTATGAGACAAATCCACTATGAAGAACAAGAGAGGCGAGAAAGAGAACATCCCCAACACGATGATTGGTTAAACCCATGACCGTGTTCTCTCATAACATGACTCCAGAATAGGATGAGGGAATCATTGTCCTCAAATCACATCTAAACTAACTTAACCAATCAACACAAGGACAAACCTTCACCAAAGGATGCCAAACCAAGAGATACATACTCTCCACTAACTCGAATAACAATAGTCACTTCCATACAAACCACATAAATGGAATGGTATTGTTGTACAACATGTCAAGACATAAGAGGAATATTGTGAACTCTAACAAGAAAAACCATGAAGTTTGACAACCTTCCCAAGACTTCACAAGACAAGGTGCACTATCTCCCTAACCCTAGGTTTTCCAAATGAAAAACTTCATAAGATTGCATGTAAACAGATGCAAGATAACCCACAAGTCCTCAATAAAGACTCATAAGGAAAGGTTTTGAACATAAATAGACCCCTCATACCATGATGAAAATCTTTTGTTTACATGGTTTACCCATCTGAAGTCTTGAAACAAAGAGGAACTAACAAGATAAAAAAGAGAGAAAATTTGACTAGGTTTTGTTGTGTTATGGAGACAAATCAAACTCAGATAGGAAGAGATATTCACCAATATTTTGTTTAAATTTTGTGCATCTATTCAATATTTATGTTGCACTTGTATTTAGAGGAGTGGTTACAAACAAATAGTAAATGGTGGAAGTGAGATCAATTATAATTATACACTATAAAATTAATAGATAGTTGAAAATATTAAATGTAGCCAGTGCCCAAAAGAAAATGTGTTATTGGGTGCATGAGTAAAAACCAATGGCTACACTTCGTTTGTAACTAATGGTACATGTATGCAAGCATATACAAACACTCACTAAAGAGTTTTGTGGGTAGTAGGTTGTGAAAAAAATTAGCAAAAAATTATAGTTTTGTGGCTAGAAAAATGCAAGAAGAGCTACGGGTACATGCAGCAAAGGATATGTAAAAATAGAAGTCGTAAAACATGGAGAAAAGCATTGCTATAGGTTGAAGTGGTTGTTGATAGTTTTGGAAGAGTTATTTGTTGAAAGTTTAATATATATTGGACCCTCTTGTTGGTGGTTATAACCCACTTTTGGGTGAACCACATTAAATCTTGATGTTGTTCTTTTTGCTGCTCTAATTTTTTGTGTGTTGTATTTCTCTATTTTATTGATCAAATATACATTTAACTAATAGATATCTACCTTATAACCCTAACAAGTGGTATTAGAGTTGGTTATGGTTAGTTATCCTCTACAAGAAGATCTCGCGGCTAAGTGGGAGTCTCATGGTTGTGTGGAAGTTATGGCAGATGAGATAAGTTGAGGATAGACAAATTTAATGGAAAAAACTACCAGTTATGGAAAATTCAGATGGAGGAATATCTCTATCAGAAGGATTTATTGTTGCAATTCAAAGGGAAATCCAAGAAACCCTTGGCTCTATTTGGTGGGGATTGGGATATTTTGGACATAAAGGCTCTTAGTAGTATTTTTTTATGCTTGGAATAATTGATGGCATTTCATATTACAACAACAGAGACAGCCAAAGAGTTGATGCAAACCCTAGAAAAACTATATGAAAAGTATTCAGCTTTGAATAAGGTATTTTTTATGAAGCATTTATTTAATATGAAAATGATAGAAGGTGGGTTAGTTGTTGATCATTTAAATGAGTTTAATACAGTTTCCAGTAAATTAACTTCAGCAAATGTAAACCTTAATGAAGAAGTTAGGGCTCTTTTGATCTGTTGTTCTTTGCCTAAAAGTTCAAATAGCTTGGTAATGGTGATTAGTAATTCTGTTTCTAGTTCAAATACACTGATTTTTTTTTATGTTGTTGGTGTTATTTAGAGCAAGAATATTTTTAGGAAAAGCTCAAGTGGTTCATCCACATCAGGTAGTCTTTTGAATGTAGAAAGAAAAGGTAGAACAAAGGAGAGAGGAAATAATTTTAGAGGTTTTCGAAAGTCATGAGAAATATCAAAGGACAAGAGCTCCCAATCTAGAGACAATGAGGATTGTCGGTACTGTGGTAAGCCGGGTCATTTAAAGAAAGATTGTTGGTCTCGAAAAATAAAGGAGACAAAAGGAAGGAAATAAAGAGAAAAATGTGGTAAGTAATAAATCTAATGAGGATGCTCTGATTCTTTCTCTTTATAATGCTAATGATTCTTGGGTGTTAGATTCAGGGGCTTCATTTCATGTTGGGCCCCATAGAAGTTATTTTCTTGATTATGTCCAAGGTGATTTTGGGCTAGTTTATTGGGGAGATAATGAACCGTGTCAAATTGTTGGAAAGGGAAGAATCAAGATTAAGTTGCAGAATTGGAATCATTGGCTACTACATGAGGTAAGGCACATTCCAAGGTTAAGGAAAAATTTAATTTCAGCAAGGAAACTAGATGATGAAGGTTGTGTTGTTACATTTAGTGATAAGAATTGGAATGTTAAAAAAGGTGCCTAGTGGTAGTAAAAGGTGTGAAATTAGGAAAATTATATCTTTTTATAGGTTATATTGTTCCTTGTACTTTATCTATTGCATATAAAAATCAAATAGGGGAGTTGCTAGAAAAAATTCCTACAACAATTGTTGCAGGTTTTGTAACAGTTTTAGGAATAGTTTTGCAAGTTTACAAACAAAAGATCAGACAGTTGTTGTGGGTGAAACAACACTATGGAATAATAGACTTGGGCACATGAGTGAAAAAGGTATGAAAGTGATTCATTCTACAAAAAAATTACCATTTCTAAAATGCATTAATATGGATTTCTGTGAAAGTTTTTAAGTATGGTAAACAAAAGAGAGTAAATTTTATCAAGGATGTGAAACAAAAGAAAGATGAGAAATTGGAGCATGTGCAGATGGACATATGAGGACCAGCTCAGGTATCTTCTCTCAGTGGCTCTCGATATTATGTTACATTCATAGATAATGCAACTAGGAAGGTATGGATTTATTTTCTTAGGTAGAAATCTGGTGTTTTTCAAACATTTAAAATTGAAGAAGCTTGGTTGAAAATGAGACAGATAAAAGGTTAAAATGTCTCAGATCTAATAATGGTGGTGAGTATTGCAACAAGTATTTTGAAGATTATTGTTCTTCTACTGGTATTCGTAGGCAAAAAATGGTTCAAAGGCCTCCACAAGAAAATGGAGTGGTTAAGCCCATGAATAAGAAAATAATGGAGTGTGCAAGGAGTATGAGATTGCATGTTGGGATGCCTTTAAACATGTGGGAAGAGGCCATAAATACTATTGTTTATTTAATTAATAGAGGTCCCTCTAATCCTTTGGGTTGTGGTATTGTAGAGGAAGCATGGATGAGTAAGAAGGTGAATTATTATTTTCTCAAAACCTTCGAATGTGAAGCATTTGCACATGTTGACTCTGAAAGTACAACCAAGTTAGAAGATAAATCAAAGAAATCTATATTTTTTGACATGGCATTTATAAATTTGGCTATAGGCTTTTGGACTATGAAAATCAAAAAATTGTGAGAAGCAGGGATGTCACATTCAATGAGAAATTTTTGTACAAAGATGAGTAGCAATAGCATGAGAAGAAAGAAAATGATTATGTAGTACTGGATGACACTCCAAATAATGATGCTCCAGTGATTTCTCATGCTCTGCAACAACAATAACAACAACAAATACCACAAACTCCAGTGAGTGTTAAACAATCTTTGTAGACATGTAAAATTGACCTTAACACCTGTCACACACCTTAAATGACATTTTCACATCATTGGCATCAATATCATTGAATATCATTGCATTTCACATCAAAAGCATCAAAAATCATAAATTTCCCCTATTAATTAAATAATATGACATTATTTAATTAATTCACTTTTTCACCATTTTTGATGAGTTAAATAAATTTTATTAATTTAATAAAGTCCTAAAACCCTAATCTTTGCTATTAATTGAATAATTTGACATTATTTAATTAATTTTCTTTTTATTAATTCTAAACAGTTAAATAAATTTCATTTACTTAATAAATTACTAATCTAACTTTATTCTTCTTGATTAGTTAAATAATGCTAAGAATTTAATTATGTCGATAATTCAATTGATTCCCCTAAGTCGATTAAATTATTAAATCATAATAATTCAATTATGTAATATTCCCTCCACATTTGAATAATAAAATAAAACTATTCAAAACATCATCAAAAATCAAATCAAACTAATGTAACTTTTTTTGCAAAATTCAAACTTGATTTGCACGTTCAACTCCAAAATGAATGAATTAATTAAAATAATTAATTAATCATTCTCAACCACTTTCTTGATTTCAAGAAAATTACAAATCACTGATGGCTCAATCTGTATCCTGACTGATTGATCTATTTCTTGACAGATCAAATATATTTCCTAACTGATCATTCTATATTCCTAACTGAGCGCACTAAATCTACACTTACTTCAAAGACAAACAAACAATAGTGTTGTTAGCAAATGAAGAAAACCAAATCAAACACTCCTATGAGATACCTAAATATCTGACATAATAACCCAACCAAAATAACCCTGGACATAATAACCCAGTCACAATAACCAAATGACAAAATAACCCAAGGTCATAATAACCCAAGCCAAAATAACCCTTGGTCAAAATAGCCCATAGATAGAATATCCCCGTGCGAATATAGAGAAAGGAAAAAAAAAATTATAAATTACATAGAGGTTATTCTATCCATGGGTTATTATGACCCAGGGTTTTTGTTTCCTTCGGTTATTATGATGGGGTTATTTTGGCTGAGTTATTAGGTATGAATACTACTAGGATATGCAAAAAAAACCATGAAATGGGAAAGAAAATCAATTAAAGCATATAAAAGCAAGATCATACCTTATCCCATAGTGGAAATGGTGCTCCTTTGATGTGAAGAGGATGCCCTTTCCCACCCCCCTCATAAGCTTTCAATGATGAACATAATGTGATGGAGATGCAAAGATGGAGATGAAAAAGTGCCTATAGTGCAAATGCTAAGATTGTTGATGAGATTGTGGATAGAAGTGGCTTCTATTTATAGATTAGAGGGTTGAAGAATGGAGAGATGGGAGAAATGTGGGACTAAAGGAGAGCCAATGAGATTGGGACACTTGTCTCAATCCTAATGGGTGAAGTTGGAGCACATTTTGGAGAATGTACATAGTTAATGCATGTGGTTGAAGATTTGAGAGGTGTAAGAGATATTAATGCATTTGTAAGAGGTATTAAATGAATATGATTGAGATATTTTGGAGGGAAATTGTGTGGGAAAGAAATTCAAATAAATGGAGTTAGTGAAAGAATATTCCCTTAGAATATTCCTTTGTGAGGGAAAATGAGATAACTAGATAATTAAAAGAATTGATTTTCATGTGTAAGTGGGTTGGTTAGTCAAGGGTTTATGTTTGACCCAAGTTGAGTAAAAAGCTACAGGATGGGTAATGATGGTTAGGGGATAATTAATTCAAATTAATTAACTTGGAGGAATTTAGGGGATTTGACATTTGATTTAAATGATTTGATTTATTAAATCAGATGAGAGGACTTTTAAGAATTTAAAATTAAATAAATTGATTTATTTAATCAAATATGATGCACATTAGTGAATTAATCAAATAAATTGCTTTATTTGATTAATAGAAGAAATGATGTTTATTCAAGCATCTACACTAACAGATCAATCTGTTATTCAATCACACTAATTACGTAATCTAATTACACAGATTATGCCCATCTAAATCCTCTCAACATCTTTCGATCATCAATCAAGATATTCTACTATGGATCCTAATCATCCATTTCAAATCACAATTTCTATATAATAAACCTCTTTCCTCACAAGAAAGGATCAGAGAATCAGTATAGTTAATGCAACGAAGTAATGCCAAGATCCTAATTGACATTGACAAAGCTTCAACCAACATCTTCGATCAAACACATGCACTCTCTTCGAAGCTCTCACACACGCAATGGAGGCTTCATATTGAATTGAATAATCAAACATACGTCAATACGGATACACTTCTACACAAGATGGGTAACAATTTAGTTTAGTGAATTCATTTGTTCTTGTTTTATTTAATTTACATTTCTTGAATTCAATGTTCTTAATCATTCATTTCGTGAGTAATGGGCATAGATCTTCACTATTGTTTTTTGTTAAGATTTGTTTCTATCCAATGCAATTATCTCATTTACACCTATGAATTTCCCTCTTACTTATTTTGGCATGCCCAGTGGTACCATGGTCTAGCCAAATTTGAAGTTGTAGGTCTTGGATGTGCTCTGGAAAAATCTTCATGCACAAGTTCCAAAATATTTTTGTATTTTCCCTCATGGTTCTAGCACTTTTGACAATGATTCTAGCACTTTTGATAGTGATTACAATGCTTTTGACTTTTTTTCAACACTTCTTTCTTCTTATAGAGGGAACTTTTTATTTCTTTCAGCGGGGTTTCCTTCTTGCAAAGGCCACCTTTGCTTGTTTTTCCATTGTTTTTTGCTTTGTTAATTTGTGTCTTAAATATGCAAGTTAAAATTTAATTTCTAATGCTCATGGGCACCCAATTTGAATGTGTAATAGGTACTAATATTTATGTATGCAATATTTGTAGAGGTATAACAGGTGTTTGACAAAAGAAAAAATCCCATTAACACTTTTTCTATAAGGAAGACGAATGGTCGAAGAAATTTTAATTTTCAAAGCTTTCTTAAGTTAGGAAATTTTAATTTGGTGCTTAAAAAGAACCCAAAAAATAGCACATTTCAATTTAGTGCTCTAAAATGAATCTTTTCCAAGCTTTCTAAATTAGAAAATGCTTTCATTTGGTGCTTAAAAATAATTCCACAAACAACACATTTTGATTTAGTGCTCTAAAATGAATCTTTTAAAAGCTTTCTAAGTTAGAAAATGCTTTCATTTGGTGCTTTAAGAGAATCCCACAAACAAACACATTTTGATTTAGTGCTCTAAAATGAACCTTTTTTTAAGCTTTCATAGTTAGCGAATGCTTTCATTTGGTGCAATAAAATGAACCCGACAAACAAACACTTTCAAATTAGTGCTTTAAAACATGTTTTTTATTGTTGGACAAACGATTTCAATTTGTTGATAAATGCATGATTTATTTTGTTGACTATTAAGACAAGGATATATAAAACACTCAATTTTGGGCTTAAAATGAACAAATCAATTTTTTTCTTGCATCTTTGCTATCTCATTGATTTATATCCAAAACACTTCTATTGTGTAACGCCCTGTCACATAACCCTAGAGGATGACATAAACACAATAGAAGCGTAATTTTTTTGTATTAAAGTGTAATTAATAACAATTAAAGTGATCTACACTTAATGCATACATCCTATAAGGTATGCGACAATGCTTACATTTGAGTTCCATAACTTACAAAAGTGAACCAACCATAGCATATTGTAGAACCAAGATCCTAGCGCCTGCAAAATACAACAAACAAACACATTAGAAGATCAAAATGCAAGCCAAGATCAAAGTTCCCCATAAGATCCATTAGCAATACTCAAAATAGGAATAAAATCAAGACCACAATGAAAAATCAAGGAGATAGATCAAATCCTATTAAAAAAATGCAAACTCTTGATCTTATGGGGGAGTCAATGCCAATTTGATGTGGAAATTTTCCCTTTCCCAACTCCTATGCAATATTTTGATGATTTGGTGGTGATTGATCCACTTGGTGATTGCTTCAAATGAATTCCATGGAGAAAACCTGTAATAACCTAGCTAAGAAATGATAAAAATGGATGAAGAATGGATGAACTTGATATGAAGATGATAAATTTGCCTCAATTCTCCTCCTCAAATGAGCATTATGATTTTGCATTGATTGTGGCTCCCTCAACAAATAGAGAAGGCCTCTATTTATAGAAAGAAGGATGGAGGATTTGAAATATATAGAGGATGTGGGATAAAAGATAAGCCAATGATAAAGCACCACTTGGCATCATGCTAATGGACAAAGTTTGAGCACATTTTGGAAAATGTGAAAAGAGGGGGGGATTAAAATTCAAAACATGGCTTGAAGGATGAGGTGAAATGTGAAGTTAATGTCACATGGCTAAAGAAAAGGACTTGTAAGATGAGTTAAATTCCTTGTTAGAAGGGCACATCCTTTTGGAGGGATTTTCAAATTTGGGGAATATTCCAACCATTGATGCCTTTTTGAAAGTAAATAGATGGTTTAATAAATTGATAAAATAATTTTCATGAGCAAGTGGCAAAAGCTAGAGGATGTGACATGGATTAGGATTAGATTAATCATGATTTGATTAATTTAATAGGAGATTAGATGATTTGACCATTTGATTTAGATTTTTGGATTGAAATAAATCAAAATGAGAGGAAAATGATTTAGACTTAAAATTAAATAAATATTTTGATTTATTCAATTATCTTTCAAAGGGACAAGATAATGATATTTCCATTCTAAGCCTTTCCATCTCATCCCAAGTCTAAAAAAGTCCTTAAACCCATGAGCAAAGAACAATTAACAAGTTATATGATTTAAGCTACCCTTTCCCCTAATACAATTATTTAATTTCCACTGAATTAACTAACTCTCACTTGAGTTTCCCTGGCACCACATTGTGTGCTAGCCCCCATTGATACCACTTCCTTACTAACAATAGAAGGATCTAATCCAAAACCCAAGGGTAAACATAGTGCACAAAACAGATATTAAATCTCAATCCAAAATATAAGAGGTAACACATCCCGTTCGAAGTAACTGGGTGTTTAAATAGAATAAAAACAGAGCGTAATACCCAAGGAAAATAAAGGGATGAACCATAAAACACAAAAACCCCTTCATAAAATAACATCATCTTGAAGACTTACATACACAATTAACTAATTTCCCCAAAAATGTGAACATAAGAAATCATAATTTAAATAGGCAATTCAAGCAGGAAATAAATCTACCATTGAGATCTCCTAAATCCAATTTCCATTTCAAAAAAATACAATAACATATTGCTCAAATAAAATAGCTTATTACAATTTCACTTTCAGAGAATAAGAAATTAAATCTATTTGTTTTAAATCAACTTCCAAATTTCAACTATATAGAAATCAAATTTCCTCATTTAAAACATTTCATTTTACTAAACCGGAGAATCAAAGCATTAAGCATGTAAGGATTACAATAAACTCAATATATTTAAAATAACAATGTTTTATAATACTTATTGCTTAATAAAATCTCTCTCTTATCTAATCTTCAAATTAACCAATTATCAATCCATTTAATTGCAGTTCTAAGTAAAATTTATTCCACTTTATTCTTTTTCTAACATCATATTTCTAATACAAGAATACCAAATATTAAGATATAAATATATATAATTATACATTTAAATAGTTCAATACTAGTGTGAATACACAAACAGTGACAATGCAATGCATGGGTAGAAGAAAGAACTCTATGAATTACCTATCAAATACTAACTATATGTATCCATAGCGGATACCATGCATTCATTCGCCATACCCAAGACTCAATTTATCAATTCGATGATGTGAATAGTTATGATGAAACACAAATAATATAATTTGACAACCATTATGCTATTGACAGCTCAGAATCAGAGACTATTGAATCTCTATTAAAGCAGGGAAAATAAGATATACATTTCCCACGCCGCACGTAGGGAAGAGATGCTTATGTGTTACCCAAATTCAAAACCCCTAAGGCGTCACTTGAATTCAACTAAGGGAAGTGTCGTTGGTAATACTTAACCTATAAATATATATGATTCTATTTCATGTAGCCACTGTAAAGAGTGTTTTCAGACCAACGAGATGGAGGGAATTCTTCTTTAAGGATAATTTACAGAGTTTCTGGCTGTGACTTTTAAATCAACTGCACGCCAGTATCGATATTCCCAGCAGAATTAATGCTAAGGAAATTTTCTTTAGATCCAAGGATCCAAAGCACATCAATAACATAGACTCATATAACAGAAACTCCAGAATACAAGACCAATAGGTAAGAATGATAAACTAGTTTAATTTACACCAAAACTTCAATGTGGTATTCGATAAGTATACATGGATAAGCATAAAAAGGTAACTAGTACTTTACAACGTATGCAAGACTTAGTAGAGGAGAGGGGTAGTGAATGAAATGGAGCATACACTCAAATTATCAAAAGAGACAACTATGCACAACTCCCAACTGTTAATTAGCATACACTTGAATTACTTAATCTATATGTTTGTATTATGTCACTTATTCATGTTACAATTACCATTCGGCCATAGACCTTGGCAACAACTCCAAATGTGTTCATTAAAATCTGTTTGTACCCTTTCTTGACCTCACATCCATTATCAGAGATCAACTAGTGATAATTCTATTATAAGGAATGATTTAATGGAAATTTCTAAGTTCCGATGATTTTAGATAAATATACATTTACCTTACTGCCAGATTAACATGCCCATGGGGCACTAAGACTAATAAATTTAGGTAGGAGAATGACCTTTAAACAACAATCTTCCTATTTGCTAGGTGATCCAATGTCGAGATAAGCATATGCTCTAATATTAAAAGTGAAAGACTAATGGACAACATGAATACCACGCACTAACTAAAACATTGATAAACAAAATGAGAACATTGTCATTGAGGATTATTTAGTAAATCACAAAAAGATAGCATTTCAAGATTCCACAACCTTTACATAGGCGATAAACTAGACAGGTCGACGCCTTACTCTTGATACACATTAGTAGTCAAGAAGCTACGATGAAAGAGACAAGGAGTGTTGGTAGCATAAGGTTTAATTAAAAGGAAGAGTATCAAAATTCTTCAATTGATAAAGATAGATCAACAGCTGATACAAACAAAAAGGTTCAAAATCCTTCAATTTGACAAACAAAATTACCTATAGCTAGCAAGGAATTTGTGTATCAATCGATGCAAACATCGTATCAACGCCAAAGCTATTATTGTAATAGTTAAAACTTTAGTATGCAGATTATTATCAATTGTTAGAAACAACAGAGTACATGTACTACACTAAATATATTTATGTCCACATTTCTAAAGGTAACATGTAATTGGTTTGTTTCAAACTCAGGCCAAAAATTAATTCTTGTCTAAACAAGAACCCTCAGCATAGACGGTGACAAAATCTACAGAAATTATGATAGGCTCAAGAGATGCTTATAATATGTTGCCAAGGTAGGCAACGACTTCAGCTACAGAGTACAAGCTCTCTTTTTGGTAAAATAATTCATGATACCAAGAAGCTCTATGCATAAAACAAAAGGCTTGAATAGATTTCTAAAATAACCATTTAAGGAAAGATTTCAATGTTTCATCAACTTTATGATAATTGAACATTTCAAGGGTTCAAAATCGAAAGACATTAAATCCCCAGAGGGTTAAATCTACAGACAATTTTTTCATAATTTGTTACTTTCTAGTATTATTTCCATAATATTTTTAGGCATTTGTAAATAAAAGATAACAAAGGAACCTGGATTTTCAATGTTTCCCCCTTCCTTGCAATTCTTGACTACCAAAACCTTTGAAAGAAAATCCTCAAGCACCAGACCAAAATTCCCGTACACACCCTCTACCAGAATTAGTTTCTTTCTAGAACCAGAACCCTAAAACTCCGTACTAGAATGCAATAAGTTTCCCGAGAGCTTCTTTCCCAATTTTTAACAACCAATATTAACAACCTCTTTCAAAAAAAAATATTTTTCTCATTGTTGTGAACTAACATCTTTCCTCTTTTAGTTAATGTAAATATTGTCTTGAGAATTAATTCCCAGCAACAGTGTTTAATTTTTTTAACACATGCCATAAATAAAATATCTTTTCAACCAAATCATAGATATTTCCTTAAGATAATTACAAGATATTTATGCAGTTAATAATTCAAAATTCACATATTAATTTCTAATTAAATTTAATCTAATTAATTTAATCACTTTATAAACTAAATTTAATCTCAAACATTAAATCACTTTACAAAATAAATTAAATTTAATTAATTAAATCAAATATAAAGCTTCTAGCAACATTAATCAAAATTATTTAAATAATCACTAAAAACCATTATAAGCATTAATTAAGCTGTGTTGAGGTTCCCCAAATCTGAAATGGAGAAGCAAAAACTTGTCAAGACGACGAATAGTTACTATGAAGCAGACACTATAAAAGCATTATGGATAAAAGTGTTAAGGGTTATCATGGAGTACATCACTCTCGACGGCCGCTTCACTAGGGTTTATGGATATCACTTCATGTTGCTTAATCACTTCCGACATAAGGTGTGTGTCTCTATCCCCTTCTTCTTGCTCTGTTCCCTGAGAAATAGCTTTTCTGATCACAGTAGAAGCCCTAAAAGATACCCGATTCTTCACACGGGTCTTTTAAGACTCATTTATGAGCACTTTCAAAATATGCTTGCCCTTCCAAACCCTATAGCCCCTTTGGAGCTTGATGAAGATGATATTGAGCCTAGAATTTCTGATACCAAAGCTTCCCCTGACCATGTCAAGAGCTCTTCACCTCCTCTACCCCCCTCTTCTGCCTCTGGCCGCTCCCCTCAACCTTCTAGCGCCTGCTCTATTTCTTCCTCTGGCCACACTAACCCTAATGCCAATTTGGCGGGCTCTAGCTCTCCAGTTAATAAGCTTGTTTCCTACCCCAACGAATCCCCTATTGTTTCTGCTAAGGTGACCGGGGTTAAACTTGAGGACCCCCACGTTCCCCAGTATATTCAACAGGAGAACTTTAGCCCCCCAAGAGGTGTGGAGTCGGTGATTTTTGGGGTCAATTTTGAATGTGAGACCCCTTTTGACTTCGTTGGTAATGCCAAGAGGTGCTCTCAGGATCAGTTGAATTCTGCCAAATGGGTATTTCATGAAATAAGTGAGCTGAAAACTAAAAATTTGTCTCTTCATAACAAGCTGGGGGAAATTGAAGCCAAAGTTGCAGGGTTTATTCAGCTCGAAGTGGAGAAGAATTACAATGTGAAGGAAACTACTCAAAAGGATAGCACAATCAAAAATGATATTGAAAAAATCAAAGGAACTATGAAAAAAATTACTGAGCAAAACTATAGAATTGCCAGATATAACTCTGTTATCATCAGGGCAATGTCCAAAAGACTGGAGAAAACCCAGAAGAGAGCTCTGATTGTCGATCTTGATCAGGAGAAAGACCAGGATGAGGAAGCAGTAATCTCTAAATGTACCAGATCAAGCACAAAAAGGAAAGCCCTGACCACCCCAAATATGACTCAGATTTTTATGGAGGCGGTTCAAGAAATGGAAAACTTGGAAGAGGTTGTGGACGAGCTTCTGAATTCTATGAATTAGCTGTTGTCGGGCCTAGCTTTTTCTATTTGCTGGCCATTTTCTAGTTTCTTTGAGGCTTTTTGTTGCTACCTGCTTATGCTAGTTTTTATCTTTCTGGCAGTTTTTCTATTTTTCGGACCTCTATTTTGGTCTTTTCCTGTAATGTTACTTCGCAGTTTTCAGTCCCTATAAAACCTGTTTATCCCCCTTTTATCAAAAACATTAATTTCCCACAAAACATATCTTGCAAAATAAATAAACGAGAAGGAAAACATGGACAACATGACAAATCAGCAAAACCAAACAAAGACTGATGACACTCTGATTAGGGTTGTGGCTTGACAAGGAAATCTCATTGCTATCTCCCAATCAACTATACCATTGGGCAGTGGACACACTCAAACCTATGAATTCGGGTGGAGTCAATGTCCTGTACCTACAATCCTACAATCAAAACATATATTGTACATGTATATAGATTATAAACAATCACATTGTGAAGAGAAAATCATGAAATCATATAGGCCACTCACAAGTGAGTGTTGCAATCCCATTCCCTTCACCAATATAGTGTCACATCAAAACTAAAACATCGATTAACTACAAATGAGCATATATATAAAAACACACTAAAATAACTACCAATGGTACATTAACAATCTGGAACAAAGTGCAACAATTGGAGGGGCACTACATCCTCCCCCACTAAGATTCAAATTACTCCTGGAATTTGAAAGATAAGGTACACCATGCACATCATATAACCATTACTAATTAGAAGTATAGCGAACATAAACATAAGTCTCATGTTACATAGAGTCAAGTTTATCCAACACAATAAAACTCCATAATTCCATGTAACATAAAAATCATTAAGGGAAGTCATAATCATCCAAACCATTCAAAATGGTGCAATGACCACCAAAAAAGTCTCAAAGTACATATCACATCATAAAAAGTATCAAGTGCACATCTCAAATATAATAAGTGTCAACCTAACAAAGGAAATAAGAAAAATACTACATCCCTCCTTCCACTAACAAACTACTTGCTATCTAATATGGGACACTCCTCAAGGTCCTCATCTGAGTCCATACCCGCCTTCATGGAAATGGAAGGCTGAGTATGAAGGCTTTCCTTCTCTTCGTTAGGAAAAATAGCTGTGTTAGGTCAACACCCCATTGCCCAATCCCTGATAATGAATGGTTTCTTCACTTTAACTATTTGTCTCAACTCTTCGATCTTCTTTCCTTTTTCCATCTTGAGCTGAGAGAGGGCCTAGGCCAAGGTCTCGTCATCAGAATTACAAGGTGGAGCTTCCAGTGTGGGGTTATCTTTGATCACCACACCCTTCTTGCAACCTTCACTACCTTTCCTTTCCTCTTTCTAGCCTTTGACCTTCCCATCACTGCACACAAAGTGGGGTAACATTAGACTCTAATAAAATTCTAAATCCCCACTAATCCTAACTTAACATACATCTACACACAATACATCACATTCATACACTACACAAATGTCCATAATCCATTCCCCCAGTAGGAAGGATATCGATGCATTGTGCACTACACTAAGGGTCCTATCCTCTTTACTAGTTTTCTGTACTATTGGACTAACACCACCTAACGACAACTTCAGGATAAACAAGTGAGAAAACCCCAAAGGAAAAACATAAAATCAAGAGTACAACACCTAGGTCAACATAATGGACTCACAAATATCTAGAGTACCCAGTGTTAGAACCTTGGGCTTTAATACCATGTGTAATGCCCTGCCACATAACCCTAGAGGATGATGCAAACACAATATAAGCGTAACAATTTTTTTCTTAAAGTGTAATTAATAATGAGTAAAGTGATCTACACTTAACACATACATCCTCTAAGGTATGCGACAACACTTACATTTGAATTCCATAACTTACAAAAGTGAACTAACCATAGCATATAAAATTAAACTCATGATATAAAGAACATAGATCTAAAAGCATTAAAATCATCACATTAAATACAAAGTACATTAATGAATCATTCATAGTTTGCATTCATTCCATAAAGCAGTTACAAGTCTCATATCCAAAATGAGGAAGATCATACAATAATGTTACAATAACAATGATACAAGAATCTTCCTCAAATAAAAATGAGGACTAGTACATATACATAAGTATCCAACTGAACCAAAAGTAAATAAGAGATGGTACAAGTAACTGGAACATATGAGTTCTCCAATCTGGAAGATCCCACCATCACGAACATGTAGTGGAAACTCAATAGTGAAGGTGCATGTTCCACCCAACCAAGTGGTACCCGAAGGCCCACCCCTTGTGTGAGGACATAGTAAAAGGGCTTCCTAGGAAAAACCAACAACCTATAGACACATGCAACACACAATACTATACCATACAAGAATAATACATACATAAAGGTTACATTGCTTCCAGATTAAAATAATCAAGTATATCAATTATAGAATACATATTGTTGTCATAGGAGTAGCTGCATGGGTTACCCTGGCAGATCTTCCTAGGCCCTGGCCACCATCTTGACTTACCCCGGTAGACTCTCACGACACTCGGCCCCACATGCAAACCGATGTGGAATCAATTATCTTTCAAAGGGACAAGATAATGATCTTGCCATTCTAGGCCTTCCTATCTCATCCCAAGTCTAAACAAACCCTTGAGCCCATGAACAAGGCACAATTAACAAGTTATATTATTTAAGCTACCCTTTCCCCTAATACAATTATTTAATTTCCACTGAATTAACAAACTCTCACATGAGTTACCCTAGCACCACTTTATGCATCAACCCCTATGGAGAGCCACTCCCCTACTGACAACAGAAGGATCTAATCCAAAACCCAAGGATAAACACAGTGCACAAAATGGATATTAAATCCCAATCCAAAATATAAGAGGCAACAATGTATCCCGTTCGAAACAATTGAGTGTTTAAATAGAATAATAACCAAGTGCACTACCCAAGGAAAACAAAGGGTTGAAAAATAAAACAAAACAACCCCTTCATAAAATAACATCATCTAGAAGACTTACATATACAACTAACCGATTTCCCCAAAAATGTGAACAAAAGAAATCATAATTTAAATAAGCAATTCAAGCAGGAAATAAATCTACCATTAGGATCTCCTAAATCCAATTTCCATTTCCAGAAAATACAATAACATTTTGCTCAAATAAACTAGCTTATTATAATTTTGCTTACAAAGAATAAGAAATTAAATAGATATTTGTTTTATATCAATTTCCAAATTTTAACTATATAGAAATCAAATTTCCTCTTCCAAAACATTTCATTTTACTAAACTAGAGAATCAAAGCATTAAACATGTAAGGATTACAATAAACTCAATATATTTAAAATAATAATGTTTATAATATTTATTGCTTAATACAATCTCTCTCTTATCTAATCTTCAAATTAACCAACTATCAATCCATTTAATTATAGTTCTAAGTAAAATTTATTCCACTCTATTCTTTTTCTAACATCATATTTCTTATACAAGAATACAAAATATTAATATATAAATATATATAATTATACATCTAAATAGTTCAATACTAGTGTGAATACACAAACAGTGACAATGCTATTCATGGGTAGAACAATGAACTATAAAAATTACCTATTGAATACTAACTATATGTATCCATAGTGGATAACATGCATTCATTCACCATACCCAAGACTCAAGTTATCAATTCAATGATTCCAATAGTTATGGTGAAACAAAAATAATATAATTTGACAACCATTATTTTATTTAAAGCTCATAATCAAAGACTATTGAATCTATGTTAAAGCAGGGAAAATAAGATATACGTTTCCCACACCACACGTAGGGAAGAGATGCTTATGTGTTACCCAAATTCAAAACCCCTAAGGTGACACTTGGATTCAACTAAGGGCAGTGTCGTTGGTAATACTTAGCCTATAAACATATATGAATAAACATATATGACTCCATTTCATGCAACCATTGTCAAGAGTGTTTTTAGATCGACAAGATGGAGGGAATTATTATTTAAGGATAATTTACAAAGTTTTTGGCCATGAATTTAAAGCCAACTACGTGCCAACATTGATATTCCGTGCAAAATTAATGCTAAGGAAATTTTCTTTAGATCAAGGGATCCAAAGCACATCAATAACATATACAGATATAACAAAAAATCTAGTATACAAGACTAATAGATAAGAATAATAAACTAGTTTAATTTACACCAAAACTTCAATGTGGTATTCGATAAGTATACAAGGATAACTAGGGTATGTGCAGGATCATGGGCCAAAAAGTGGCAATATGATGGGTATTTGTAGGGTATGTGGTTGACGACCTTTTTTTTACCCAAAATTGATGAAACGAAAAGGGTTTTTAAAGGATATTTTCATCTTTCCACCAATATAAATTATGCTTTAATTCAAATTTAATAAATAATTATTACTCATTTTCTATTTGAATTATGACTAAAGTCCTCATTGATAGGCTAATTAAAAAACATCTATAACTTTCTAACGGTATCACATTTTTGGAATCCAAAACATGCATCACATTCTATGCTTCGTATACTATAGGATTAAAAAAAGAAAAATTGAATTTCATGAAGTTTTGACAAGTTAAGGTGGTCAGACATACAATTTTTTATATTTTTTAAAAGTTGTAAATAAAAATTCATAATTAATTATTTACTTTGAAAAAAATTATAGAAAAATATGCATCAGATCCAAACATAAGTCCTCTACTTATTTCTAAAATCTTATAAAAAAATATTATCATTTTATTGTGGTTAGGGTGGTCAGACAAACATCTACTTATTTTTTCCCTGAAATTTAAGTACTACTGCATTGAAATTTCAATTTTCACCAAATAGATTTTTCTTTTTTTAAAATAAACCTAGTAGTTTAGAAACTACATTAAATTTTCTATAGATTCTATTCTTACATATTTTTGAAATAATATAGATAACTTATTCAAATTTTTATGTCAAGTTTCCTTACTCTGATTTTTCTAATTTTTTTGCCACTTAAGGGCCTATTTTTTCCATGATGATCCTGCACATACCTAGTACAAAAAGGTAACTAGAAGTTTACAACGTATGCAAGACTCAGTAGAGGAGAGGGGCAACAAATGAAATGGAGAATACACTCAAATTATCAAAAGAGATGACTATGCACAACTCCTAGTTGTTAATTAGCATGCACTTGAATTACTTAATCTATCTATTTGTATTATGTCTCTTATTCATGTTACAATTACCATTCAGCCATAGACCTTGGCAACAGCTCCAAATGTATTCATTAAAATTTGTTGGTACCCTTTTTCAAACTCACATCCATTATCAGTGGTCAACTGGGGATGATTCTATTATAAGCAATGATTTAATGGAAATTTCTAAGTCCCGATTATTTTAGATAAGTATACATTTACCTTACTACCAAATTCACACATGCATGGAGCACTAAGACTAATAAATTTAGGTAGGATAATGACCTTCAAACAATAATCTTCCTATTCACTGGGTGATCCAATGTTGAGTTAAGCATATGATCTAATATTACAAGTGAAAGAATGATGGACAACTTGAATATCAGGCACTAACAAAAACATTGATAAACAAAATGAAGAACATTGTCATTCACAATTATTTAGTAAATCACAAAAATATGGTATTTCAAGATTCCACATCCTTTATATAAGCGATAAACTAGACAGGCCAATTCCTTATTCTTGATACACATTAGTAGTCAAGAAGTTGTGATGAAAGAGACAAGGAGTGTTGGTAGCATAAGGTCAACTTAAAAGGGAGAGTATCAAAATTATTCAATTGATAAAGATAGATCAACAGTTGATAGACACAACAAGGTTTGAAATCCTTCAATTTAACAAATATAATTACCTACAGCCAGCAAGGAATTTATGTACATCAATCGATGCAAACATCATATCAACGCCAAAGCTAGTATTGTAATAGTTAAAACTTTAGTATGCAGATTATTATCAATGGTTAGAAACAATAGAGTACATGTACTACACTAAATATATTTATGTTCACATTTCTAAAGGTAATAGGTAATTGGTTGGTTTCGAACTCAAGCTGAAGATTAATTCTTGTCCAAACAAGAACCCTCAATAGAGATGGCAACAAAATGTACAAAAATTATGATAGGCTCAAGAGATGCTTATAATATGCTGCCAAGGCATGTAATAGCTTCAGCTATAGAGTAAGCTCTCTTTTTGGTAAAATAATTCATGATACCAAGAAGCTATACACATAAAACAAAAGCCTTGAATAGATTTATAAAATAACCATTCAAGGAAAGATTTCAATGTTTCATGAACTTTATGATAATTGAACATTTCAAGAGTTCAAAATTCAAAGACATAAATCCCAAGAGGGTTAAATCTACAGACAATGTTTTCGTAATTTGTTACTTTCCAATATTATTTCCATAATATTTTTAGGCATTTGTAAATAAAAAGAAAAAAAATGCTTAAAGATAACAAAGGAACTTGGATTTTCAATGTTTCCCCCTTCCCTACAATTCCTAACTCCCAAAACCTCTAAAAGAAAATCCTTAATAGAACAAGCACCAGACCAAAATTCTCATACACACCCTCTACCAGAATTAGTTTCTTTCTAGAACAAGAACCCCAAAACTCCATACCAAAATGCAATAAGTTTCCCAAATAAGTTTCCCAAGAGCTTCTTCCCCAATTTTCAACAACCAATATTAACAACCTCTTTCCAAAAAATATCTTTTCTCATTGCTGTGAAATAGCCTCTTTCTTCTTCAGTTAATGTAAATATTATTTCCAAGAATTAATTCCCAACAACAATGTTTAATTTTTTTAACACATGTCACAAATAAAATATCTTTTCAACCAAATCATAGATATTTTCTTAAGATAATTACAAGATATTTATGCATTTAATAATTCAAAATTCATATATTAATTTCTAATTAAATTTAATCTAATTAAATTAATCACTTTATAAAATAAATTTAATCTCAAAGACTATATCACTTTACAAAATAAATTAAATTTAATTAAATAAATAAAATATAAAGCTTCTAACAACATTAATAACATTATTTAAATAATCACTAAAAACCATTATAAGCATTAATTAACATTAATTTCCCACATAACATACCTTGCAAAATAAATAAACGACAAGGAAAACATGGACCACATGAAAACTCAACAAAACCAAACAAAGACTGGCGATACACTGTGACTAGGGTTTTGGCTTGGCAAGGAAATCCCGTTACTATCTTCGAATCAACTATACCATTGGGAAATGGACACACTCAAACGTGTGAATCTGGATGGAGTCAATGTCCTGTACCTACAATCTTGCAATCAAAACATATATCATACATGATGTATATAGATTATAAACAATCACATCGTGAAGAGAAAATCATGGAATCGTAGGGCGCTTGTAAGTGAGTGATGCAATCTCGTTCCCTTTAGTAATACAGTGTCACATCAAAACAAATGAAACTAAAACATCAATTAAATATGTATATGAGAATATATCAAAAACACACTAAAACAACTACCAATAATAAATAAACAATTTGAAACAAAGTGCAACAATTGGAGGGGGGTGATCCCATAATAGTGGTTTACAATTTTTGGCCCAACTGGACACTGAAATTATTATTTTTAACTAAATCTTCACATTCGGGCACTTATAGCGGCTAAACTATGAGAAATTTGAAGATGGTGTAAACTAGAGTCTCATCAAATTTTGTTTGTAGATTCTAAAAATATTTTTTTCAAAATTTTTGGAATCAAATTGCATTTATTTTTCCATCTCCCACAAAAAATTAATTTTTTTTCAGAAAACAACATTTTTAAAAAGTGACGCACACCGTATAATGCATAACTTTTTTTCCATGAAGGATAAAATTCTAATTCTTTCAAATTTAGATTTGTAACTCTGATATCTAGTGCTTCCACTTATTAAATATTTTTTTATTGAATATTTTTTCCTTAATCAAGTTTCAAAGTCAAACAAATTACAATTGAAATAGCGCATATAACACGTAACTTTTTTTGTATATGTCAACATTTTATTTTATTTTTTGTTGGATCAAAGGACTTCAATATCTGGTGCACTTATATTTTTCCACATGTGAAGAACAAAGAAATTCATTTTCGATGAAAAACCTATGTTTAATAAAACTTAAAAAACAAATACATAACAAAACCAAAACATATTAAAATTATATTCATTGGATAGCTTGTTCTGAGGAATACCATAATCATTTGAAATAAATTTTAAATGAATTGATTTGATCCCCCAAAAGCTAAATCAAAAGTGTTTTTTTATCAGCATTTTGATAGGTGTAAAGGAGATGCATTTATAGATATGGTTTAAAACTAGTGAGGTTCTTTCCAAGGGGGTTTGATCTAAGGTGATTTGTTTAAACCCTCTTCAATTGGAATCCTTAAAATGGAACTTTTTAAGGCTTAAATCATTATATTTTCTAAAAATATGTGATTTCAGCTAAAATTCGTTCCTCCCAGGAATTGTAAACCACTATTATGATAGCACCCAGGGGCACTACATATTGGGTGCTTTAAAAAGAACCACTACTATCTTGTACACACCTTATTTCACTCTTTTTTGATAGCACTGCTTGAGGGGCTTAACTAACATTATGATGAAGTGCATTCTATGTATTTAATTTTAGGAAAACTAGGTAATTATCCTCTCCCCTCATGCCTTTTTGGTGATCTTGGTTGATGAAAGTCATCTTGGGACACATCCCGTGCTAGGCAACTCAAAGGTAGCCCCTAAGTGGTACTTTTTTTTGGTTCACTATATAAATTATTGTGAGTGTGAGGAAAGTTTATCATTCACCTGGTGGTGATGTTCTATGCCAATATTATTCTCTTGTAGTATCCACGTGATACGTAAGAACCCACAAGACCTAGGAGGCCTCTTAATTGAGAAAAATGGCACATGTACAGACACCAGTTATCCCAAAATGTGACTAAGAACCAAATGTTTTAGAAGCTACCCCTTTTATCCAAAACCTCTAAAGTGGTGCATTGAAATTTACATATGAGATGTCACTTATCAAGTTTAACTTTATGGTTGAGCATAAAAGGCCTCTCCATTCATTGCATGTAAAATCATCCCTTTGAGGCATGATGTAATCCCACCTAGGAAGAAGTGTCTATCCTTAGGGAATACTTTTTTTTCATGAAACTACCAAAGATCGATTCGGTTGCATTGAAAACATCAAACTCTGTGCTTGAATTTAAAAATGAACACATCCAAAGAAGTAGTTAACATGGTTCTAAATTGGAAAACCCCTTTAATTTAGTGTGAATACTTTGAAAAGAGACATCTATTTGCACTCCTAAAAGATATCATAAAACAATATATCTTTGAAGGTTTTCGAATATCTAGGCTCACATATCAAGTCACATTAAGAAAAAGGAAAAAATTGGAAACTATAACTTAAGCATTTCTACCTCTATGAAATTTGAGCTTTTATGGAAGGAAACACTCTTAAGGTATAGGCGTCTAGGATCTCACAAGTTTTTATTGTTGTGTTGCATGGTATCACTTGCAAAATATCAAAATAGATTAAACAAAATCATCCAAAACTACAAAAATCATCAACACTCTTAACAAATACTAAATTAGGAAAATCAAATTTGAACAAAGGCTAATTTTGCTACTATTTCTATCTCACTTGACCCAAAATTGTTTAAAAATTCCAGAAAAAGCCCTTTTTTTCTCTCTATCCCATAAAAACCACTAATAAAAATCTATTGCATTTGACAAAACTAGCACTTACTGCAAAACTAGCTGCACTTGATATTTTTATACCACAATTGCCAAATATTTTCCAATGCACTTGCCAAAAATATGCCTGCACTTGCCCAAAATGCTTGCTTTTGATTGTGTAATACACCACATTGAGAAGATATATATAGAGGTTGCACTTGCAAAAACTCAACACACCTCCTTCTCAAAATTGAGTGCACTTGATAGAATTCATACCCTAGTTGATAAAATTGGATGCCTTTGCTCACAGTTTGTTGATTTTGCTTAGAAACCATCTTTGTTACTCTATCTTGCTAAAATTAAAAAAAAAAACTAAAGCTCATTACAAGACCCTTGTTGAAATGAAATAATTAGGAACCCAAGATAGGTCATATAGTCCTTCATCCATCTTCAAACTTCATCCTACTTTTGGAAATCAAAATCAAAAAAAAAAAACTTGAATTATTCCCTCACCCACATCAATAATTACTTGAACCTCAAGGCTAGTTCAAGTAGGATTTTCCACAACATATCCTTTGGAAGAAGAAGTGAGATATCAATCTACATCAATAATTACTTGAAACTCAAGGCTAGTTCAAGTAGGATTTTCCACAACATATCCTTTGGAAGAAGAAGTGAGATATCAATCTAGGCCTTTTAGCATTTTGAGATCTAAGAATAGCGTCATTCAAAATAAGAACTCAAAACTTAGGGTCCTAAACTTCATAAGAACCATATCAAAACACCAACACTTTCACCTTATGACCATTTGGTGACTAGTTGCTCTAGTTCAACAACCAAACCTTACATCAAATATCATACAACCGAACTTTGAGTTGATTCAAGGAGAACAAAAAAATATAATCAATAGTTTGAGGAGCTTTATATTTGAGACAAAAGAAACACTCAAGCAATGGATAAACACAACAAAAATCTTAGAGAAAGAGGAAGAGAAAGAAAACCTAGTAACTAGAAGACTCATTTTACCACCTCCTACATGAAAATAAATATATGTTCTTCATGATCTCTGGTAAGAACGAAATCCTTAAACGAAAGTCCATATTTTTCCTTTTAAAGAGCCACCATACTTCAATGTATATGAAGAGACACACCTTGAAGATTTATCGCAATTGGGACTCCTTGGTAATAAATCGTTATGATCGGTCAACAGAAATCGCAATGTACTGGCATCTTAGTGAGACACTAACAGTGTCTCATCGATGCCAAATAGACTACATATCGATGTCACCAAGAGACTCTGTTATAGCTAAGACATTCTATCAAGCTCCATGAGTTTCACCGAGTCACCAAGCAGTCGCCCAGACCTATCACATTCGCCAAGAGATCATAGCGAGTCACCAAAGGTATACCGAAGACACAAGTCATATCGAGGTCCAAAAGATAGTCGGCAAGACATAACAATATCGCTAAGAGGTTTCTCTAAGATCTCTATTGTCACCCCAAAACTATCAACAGTCGCTAAGACATACACCCTTCGCTAAGAGAACATACCAAACTCCAAGACTTACCCCGAAGGCTCTTCATCATCAGCAAGACTCATCAAAGTTGCTGGGACTTCTTACCAAGACCACCGTGTTCCGCCGATGACAAACATTCACCAAGAGCTACACTGAAGACTTCAAAAGATGTTCCTATTGGTGAGAACTTCAACATTCACTAAGATGTCTTCCCGGGATCCTTGAGTTACCCCGATAGCCATCGGCTATCAGCAAGACAACCTTTAGTCGCTAAGACATTTCTCTGACCACTTTTAAGTTACTCCGAAGAACCTATGAATGTTTCCCTATCGGTGTGACCTTCTCCATTCGCTGGGACTTCTTAGCGAGAACCCTTAGCTATCTCGAAGCCCATGGTCGCCAAGAGTCTCCTTGAAATACGATTGAATGGCCTTTCGGCCAGAGGTCTTCCGAGCACTATGAGGTCATAATGAATACACTATGTCACAGTGATAGACTCCATAGTGCAACCTTTTGGCAAGACATTTGCAAGGTCACAGCGACTTGTTCAAAACAGAATGAATCAAGCTACTAGTTGGCCAGACAAAAAAGATGTCACACCGACTTAGCTCTAATGGAGGTTTCAGCCTGTATAGTTTGAAACACATATTTCCAACAATCTCCCACTTGACGAAGATCATAAAGGCACCTCTAGAGCACACCATAACTTACTAAAAATCATGGGCAGTAAGGCCCATTGAAATGGGATACCACCTGAATTTATTTGTGCTCACTGGCTTCATCAATGAATCTGCAACATTCTTCAGAGTATCAACCTTTTCCAAACTAACCTTTCGATCCTCAACCATATCTCATACAAAGTGGTACTGTACATCAATACATTTCATCCTGGCATGGAAAGTAGGGTTCTTTGCCAGACAAATTGCACTCTAACTATCACAAAAAATAGTTATTTCCCCTGCATCAAAACCAATGTTAGAACACAATCGTTTCAACAATACAGCTTCTTTACAAGCATGAGTAGCTACCATTTATTCAGCCTCTATAGTGGACAAAGTGACTACAGCTTGTTGCTTGCTCATCCAACTCACTGCACCACCATTCAACATGAAAATGTATCCACTGGTGGACCTCCTATTGTCAATGTCCCCTGCCCAATCAGAATCAACATAACCACACATGTTGAGAGTCCTCTGTGATTCAACCGAATTCCCATGGTAACACAAAGAAAAATCTGAAGTACCCTTCAAATATCTAAACACTCTCTTCACAACATCCCAATGTGTTCTTCCTAGATTAGCCATAAATCGACTAAGTACTCCCACTGCTTGGGAAATTTCTAGCCTTGTACAAACCATTACATACATAAGACTGCCTACTACACTAGCATAGGGTACACTGGTCATGTCCTCCATCTTAGTAGGAGATTTTGGATAGTCCTCAACATATAGCTTTGTTCTCTGCATGACTGGAACCACTAGCTATTTGCAATCATTCATACAAAATCTCTCAAGAACAGTCCTAACATACTTACTCTGACTGAGCCAAAGCTTTCTATTCTTCCTATCCTTGGTTATCTCCATCCCTAGAATATACCTTGCTGCACCAAGATCCTTCATTTGAAACTTAGCAGACAACTGAGACTTAAGATCAGAAATCATTAGCTTGCTATTTTCTATGAACAATATATCATCAACATAGAGAGCAATAACTAATACTTGATCACTTTCAGCTTTATAATATACATAGTGATCAGATTTTGATCTCACAAATTCCAAAGACAATACAAATGTATCAAATTTCCGGTACCACATTCTAGGTGACTTCTTTAACCCATACAGAGACTTCTTTAATTTGCATACTAGTTTTTCTTTACCTTTCTCAACAAAGTGCTCAGGCTGGGACATATAGATTTCTTCTTCAAGATCACCATGAAGAAACATTGTCTTCACATCCATCTGTTTGACCTCTAAGTCATAAGTTGCTGCAAGTGACAAAAGAAATCTAATGGACATCAACTTTGCTACAGGAGAAAATATTTCCCCATAATCAATTCCCTCTACCTGGGAATAACCCTTTGCAACTAGTCTCGCCTTGTACTTTTCCACACTGCCATCCAGACCAATCTTTTTCTTGAATACCCATTTGCAGCCAACAACCTTTATGCCTTTAGGCAAGGGCACTAGACTCCAGGTTTCATTCTTATCTAAAGATGCCATCTCTTCTTCCATGGCTTCCAACCGAGAATCTGACTCAGACATTTTAATTGCCTCTTTTATAGTCCTAGGCTCATCAATACTAGAAATCAAAGCATAGACACAAGTAGAATCTATAAAAGAGAACCCATACCTATCTAGTTGTTTTCTTTCTTGGGTTGACCTCCTCACTTGTTGAGGCTGAGTTTCTTCTTCTTCAGAACTTTCAGAAATGCTCGAGCTCTCCTTAGTTTTAGGTACATTTTGAATTTCCAATTCCTCTTTCTCTGGTGTAGGAGGAATTAATACTACATCCTTATTTTTATCTGACTTTGTCTCTAACTGCAGATCCAAAGTGGAAGGTTTCAGTTCATAAAAGATTACACTTCTACTGTATACAACATTTTCTGTATCAGGATTCCAAAGCTTCTATCCTTTTATGATAGCACTATAGCCTATAAAAATACATTTGACAGCCTTGTTCTCCAATTTAGATCTTTTCACATCCGGCACATGAGCATATGCCTCATAGCCAGAAACACGAACATGTCTTAAGGAGGGCTTCTTACCAGACCACGCTTCCAAAGGTGTTTTCTCAACAAGAGCAGAATTTGGAGAACGATTAATTAAATAACATGTAGTAGATATGGCCTTAGCCCATAACTTCTCCTCCAATCTAGCACTACTGAGCATACTTCGTGCTCTCTCCATCACTGTCCTATTGAACCTTTCTGCAACTCCATTCTCCTATGGAGTATAAGGTGTAGTCTTGTGTCTTTTAATTCCATGGTCTTTGCAATATCTTTCAAATTCATCAAAACATAACTCACCACCATTATCAGTCCTTAAGCATTTTATTTTTCTGCCAGTCTAATTTTCAACAAGGTTCTTAAATTCCTTAAATCAACTAAACACTTCTTATTTAATTTTCAAAAAATAAACGAATGCTCTTCTTGAATAATCATCAATGAATGACACATAATATCTTGACATAGACAAAGAAGGAACATCCACTGGACCAAATACATCCAAATGAATATAGTCTAACAAACTAGAAGATTTATGAGGACTGGAATAAAATGAATCATGGTGCTGCTTTCATATATACAGTGTTCACATAATTCAAATTCAAGATTACAATCTTCAAGCCCCTCAACTAGGTTTTTATTCTTCAAGGTTTTTAAGCCTTTTTCTCCTATTCCAGCTAACCTATGATGCCAAAGCATAGTCTTCTCTGTAGGAAGTTTTACTTCCATAGAGTTTACATAATTAGGGATATTTCCCTCTTTACCTCCATGAGAAGCTTTCAATGACTTTACAGAAATACTGTTACATTGAACAACCTGTGCATCTAGCTTGTACAGGGTACCAATTCGAGCAGCTCTAGCCAACACCATTGAACCTCTAGTCATCTTGCAACCATTTTCAGATAACATAACTTGTACACCAATATCATTTAGCATACTTACAGACAATAGATTTTGAGCTAGACCTGGTATGTGCATAACATTATTTATTCCCTTTACTCTACCATCAGGGAATTGTATTATGACTTTTCCATGGCCAACAATCTCCAAAGTTGAATCACTCGCTAAGTACACCTTTCCACCATCGTATTCTTCATACTTTGTGAACCACTCTCTATGAGATGTCATGTGGAACGATGCTCCAGAATCAATCAACCAGACATCATCTGATGCCTGTGTAGCCAAGGCTACAAATGAAGGTGTCACCATCACTATGAGAAGAACCATTATCAGAAGATCCCTTCTTCTTCTTTTTCTCCTCTTTATAATCCCTTCGGACATGACTAGGTTGCCCATAGTTCCAACACTTCACCTTGGACTTCTTGCCAGGAGACTTTGATCTCCCTTCTAATTTTGATTTGGACTTCTTGTCCTTCTTCTTGCCTTTCTCCTTCAGTCTTCCTCTTACAGCAAGAGCTTCCTTCACCATCTCAGAAGATTTCCTTCTCATCTCTTCTGATAATAAAGATGCAACATCTTCCATCTTGAAACTGAATGTTGTACTCCCAATTGCCATCACGAGATGATCCCTTGAGTCTGGCAAATAACACAATAGAAGCATACAGTGATCCTCTTCTTCAGTCTTCACACCAACAAATGTCAATTGAGCAAGCAGCATATTGAATGTGTTCAGATGATCAACAACAAACCCTCCTTCCTACATTCTCAAATAGTATAGTTTCTTCCTCAGGAATAGTTTATTCACCAAGGACTTCCCCTGATAAATAGATGCTAGTCTCTTCCATGTAAGGAAGATGCAATCTTCTCCTCATGCACATTCAGAAGCACTGAGTCTGCTAAATAGAGCCTTATCAACCCCTTAGATTTCCTATTTGCAAGGTCCCAATCTTCTTGCTTCATGCATGTAGGTTTCACTCCAGCCACAACAATCCAAAGATCATGGTCAACAAGAAGATCCTCCATCTTGAGTTTCCACAACTCAAAGTTACTGTCGTTGAACTTCTCTATTTCAAAATTTCTAGATGTACTAGCCATCTCAACCTGTAATCAGGAATAACAATGTTCTACTAGACTCCCACTGAATAGAACTGACTCAAAAAACCCAACGTACCCACAAGGATAACACAACTAGCTAGGATCTGATACCACTTGTAAGGAAAATTAGATGCAGAAAACAATTCTCCTAATGTCAATACCTCAGGAAAGAACGTAGATACACTTTAAAATTTACAATTACAGTCCAATTAAGATGCACTATGAAACAGACAACAGAAATAAAGTATTTGACAATCACATAAGAACACTAGATATAGGTGGGAAAACCCTTATGGGAGAAAAACCCACCACACCAAGAGAAATCACTTTGTATTATAGTAATGAAATTAAATACAAAATTCCAGACTTATCTTTGTGGTATCATTATACATCAGCATTCACCATTAACATTCTTGTACATAAATCTTCACATTACATTCCACAGAATTCATCCACTAATACAATCACTCAATAACCTGTCAACTCAACCAATGAATCAATTGATAATCCAACCTGATCACAATCAGAAATCTTAGAATGTATCCATGGTGTTCCTTGACTGTCGAACTTCCTCACAGAACTGTCACAACCGATTGTCTTCCAACTGTTCACATTTAGCTCCTCCTATTCGTCCATGGGATGCCACATTAGGTAGTCTTACTCGGTCAACAAAAATCACAATGTACTGGCATCTCAGTGAGACACTAACGGTGTCTTGCCGATGCCACATAGACGTCCTATTGAGCTCCATGAGTTTCACCGAGTCACCAAGTAGTCGCCCAGACCTATCGCATTCACTAGGAGATCATAGCAAGTCACCAAAGGTACATACCGAAGACACAAGTCATATCGAGCTCCAAAAGATAGTCGGCAAGACATACCGATATCGCCAAGAGGTTTCTCTGAGATCTCTATTATCACCCTGAAGCTATCAATAGTCGCCAAGACATACACCCTTCGCTAAGAGAACATACCAAACTCCAAGACTTACCCCGAAGGCTCTTCATCATCGGCAAGACTCATCAAAGTTGTTGGGACTTCTTACCAAGACCACCATGTTCCACCGATGACAAACATTCGCCAAGAGCTACACCGAAGACTTCAAAAGATGTTCCTATCGGTGAGACCTTCAACATTCACTGAGATGTCTTCGTAGGATCCTTGAGTTACCTTGATAGCCATCGGCTATCGGCAAGACAACCTTTAGTCGCTAAGACATTTCTCTGACCACTTTTGAGTTACTCCGAAGAACATATGAATGTTTCCCTGTCGGCGTGACATTCTCCATTTGCTGGGACTTCTTAGCAAGAACCCTTAGCTATCCTGAAGCCCATGGTCACCAAGAGTCTCCCTGAAATACGATTGAATGTCTTGTCGGCTAGAGGTCTCCTGAGTGCTATGAGGTCATAACAAATACACTATGTCACAGCGATAGACTCCACAGTTCAACCTTTCGGCAAGACATTTGCAAGGTCACAGTGACCTATTCAAAACAAAATGAATCAAGCTGCTAGTCGGCCAGAAAAAGAATTTGTCACACTGACTTAGCTCTAATGGAGGTTTCAACCTGTATAGTTTGAGGCACATATTTCCAACAAGATGCAATCATAGAAGCTATCTCTTGGGAATGTATTGAAAATTCTACAAATATAGGCATTGCAGGCCAAGGCAGTAACTTTTTGGAATCAATCAAATTATTCTCTCCCTTAACAATAATGTTATATGTATCCAGTAAGGTGTTCCCACAAAGGGACTGGATCATCACCAAAATGTCGATGTTGAGAGACATTAGATTGAACATGAATGCCAAATCAACTGGCGAATGGATAGCAGGTTGGATCATTTGCCAAGTTGTGTGAAACTAGACATTAAAGTCAATATGGCCTCCTAAGGGCCCGTTGTATGGTTTCCAGCTACTAAAATAATGAAGACCGATCTCCATTGTTTGAAAACTACTTGTAAAAAGGCTCTCCGAGCTGATCCCATGTACCAATGTTATTGGCTTCCAAAGTGTGATACCAATCTAGTGCCCAGTGTTTGAAAAAGATTGCAAGCAATCTCAACACTACATTTTTATTAGTTATACCATGCACCAAACACACTCTACCACATCTTGCAGATGATTGGATAGTGTTTTTGAGCCTTCACTGGTAAATTTTGGTAAATTTTTTTAAGTAGACACTCGGATAGAAGCCCAAATGGCTAGTGCTACTGGTGCTATGAGAGGGATTTTGGCATCCCATGCTACAAAATTTTTGCTAGCCATTGGTAATAAAATTGGAGGAGGGGTTGGGATGTTTACTAGAGGGCTCCTTACTTGTACTGTTACCAACAGTGGCACTGCCAGGCTAGGGTTGTTTGTTGTCTTGGATCTAGTAATAGGTCTATAGCTCATATACCCACTTTAAATTTAGGTATGTTCAAACAAGTCCAACTAGGCATGCCAGAAAAAGAATTGTTGATGCCTAAAATTCCTAGGCAAACAACCTTATGAGAAACTCAGTTAATGGGTAGACCAATTGCACTAAACTAAGTGACCTCTAAGTTTTAAAGAAGCTACATCTCTTGCATTTGGAGGGTTAGAAGGGGAAAAGGAATTACATATATAAAATAAAGTCTAATATAAGGCAATGCACCAAGAATTAAGTATATAGGCATTGGAAATCTTCCTTTCGAATGAAATTTAAGGTTCTGTTCAATAATCTGCGTGTCTGAAATTAACAAAAAGAATAGATGAAAAACCAAAGTTTATCAAATAACATAATATAACTTCCATATTCATTCACTGAACAAGAAGAGTGCAAGACATGATCTGAATCAGAAAATTTATATTGAAACAATGGAAGTCTTATAGATAAACTACACAATACAATAAATAGCAGAGTATAATGTCTTATCAATTAACTAAGAAACAAAGAGGCTGAACAAATTCACACAATTTTTGAGTCTTAATACAATAATTAAAAACAATACAAAGGTCTATAGTCTTTTTCACTTTTTTCTATGATTTTCCAACCCTTTTTCAGAGAGTTGAAGTAGTATATATATATATATATCTCCACCGCTTGAAAGCCAATAACCAAAAAAGATTCCCTGAGCACGGGCTATGTCACCCATCACAATGATTCTCTAAGGCTCTTACAACAGAAAGATTCTGAAACATGGTATTCAGTCACCTCAAACAAAATGCCCCCTTCTGCAATGATGAATGTGGTCTAAAAGAGAAATTAGAAGAAATCTCTAGATGACACATGTCACCTTACCACAGAGTTGGTTAGGACATGTTGCACAATGACGGGGCTTCACATTCATTCATCCTCCCCTTGTGATAAAAATCCACATGGAGAAGACACGTGGTGTAGCAAATGCATAAGCTTTGACTGAGGTGCCCATCCAAAAAGGTTCCCATAGTAGGATGCAATGTGGCACATGGGTGGAGCTTGGAGGAGAAGCAAAAGAGAGGATCCTCAAAGGCTTATGTTGTAGACATGTGGCTTAAGGGTGGAGTTTGAAGGAGAAGCAAAGGAGATAAAACCTTTAAAGGCATGCATTGTAAACACGTGGTACAAGCAAGCAAAGGCAGTACATAAAGGGGCCCAAAAATATTCAAACATATGAAGTGTGGGTCAGGTCCGATGCAAAACCAACAATAACCACCCAAAGGGAGCTTTAGTGATTTTAAATCCACATGTTGTACATCATGAATTACCATACTTGAAGCCCAACACACAACACACATGTCATATGAAATGAGACATAATAATGTGGTATAAAATATATTTTATCTATTAATTATGAGTTTTCTAGAATGGAAATAACAATTAAGCCCTCTAATGCAATGCACCCTTAAATTAGACTAACTATTGATCTACTCATATGGGTCCTTCCTATTTCTTCTATTTCAAATAACATGAACTATGACTTACTATGTGAATTAGGTGGAATACAATGCTTCTCTTCCTCTATCTTATCTATGATAACTCTATACCACCTCATCACCCAAGACCATTTCTCAAATTCCCTCTACCTTCTATTACTAAGATGACATATGAACTCTACCCATCCTCATCATCCAATACCATCTCTGAAATTACTTCTATTAATTTCCTTTCTTTTCTAAGAGGTCATCAAATATTCAATTCCCCACCTCAATTCCTTGATGTTGTTTTCTCTAATCACCTCTACACTTATTAATACCTACCATGGTTATCACCTCTTTCATATTCACCATCTATTTTTGACATTGAAATCCTAAAGGTGATCCACTCTAACAATGAATAGACCATCTATCAATATAGCATATCCACTCTAATCCTCAAGATTTCAATATTCTCCTTGGGTTGCATCTCATCGTTCAAAACTTATTCATTTCAATATTCTCCTTGGGTTGCATCGCATCATTCACAATTTGTTCTTTTCCAATCATCCCATTAAGGAGAATATTTTTTTTTGGATGCATCCTATTTTTAAATATCTTTACATTGGATGATTCCATCACTAATTACAATCCACTTGTAGTTGTGGAAAAGAGTCTATAGATGAATGGCTTTATCAATATTCTTAAATTCCATTACTCCATATTTTAGTCCTTAATCCAAGCTTGAAACTTATCTAGTTTAAAACCACCTTAAACTTAACATTTCCCCATTGGTTATTTATATTTTTTCCATTCCATTGGACTCACTACATGTAGGTATCTCTTCTACCTGTATCCCTAGGTCACCCTCTACTAAATGTTACTATGGAGGTTATTGCATTATTGCATTGACTTTTATCTGGTTCTCATTATGTTGCCTATTATTTAGCTATAGAATTGTCCTTTCTCTTGTATAAATGTATCGGGCCATAATCATTGAATAATGCATTAAGTATTTTTCTCTTCATTATGTTTTCAGAGCAGGTAAAATTCTTGTTCTTGGGCATGAGGATGAGTTGAAAAATGTTGACTTTAAATGTTGTAAAGCTGGGTGTGATAAAATATTATTGAAGATGTATGAAGGAGCTTGGAACAAAACATATAAATCTATAGAATTTTTCCATGTTCTTGCACATTCAAAAAGGTGCTTATTATTTTGAGTTCATTAGAGTTAAATATGAATGCATAAACAAGGTGTGTAGAAGAGATTTTTGTGATAGATATTTGTAGTAATGGAAAAAGTAAGCCTTTTTACTTGGTTTGATAATTGATGTTAAAACTAAATTAATGATGTATTAGAGTGGTGTTGTAATATGTTGTACACATGCACACTATTCTAGGAACTTTATTTGACTAAAACATGCCTTAATTCATCCTTTTCAAGCATGTTGTAGAGTGTGGTAACACACTTTCACATGTTTCTAGGATGTATTTGTTTAATTAAGCCTTATGGGCCCCTTTATGAACAAAATGTACTTAAATTTGTACCTTATTTAAGTGTTGTAAAGTTTTATAAGGCACTTTCACACTTATCTAGGTGGTCATTAATTAATTATGGGTAATTGGAGTTGTTAACCACTTTTATTCAAATTTAATTGTTCATTTTGACACCTCTCGAAGATCCATCTCGACACTTATAATTTAATTAACAAAATATTTCATTAGGAAAATTTTGGTCTTAAAAAATGGTGTCAGGACCCATTTGTCCTAGGTGGTGGATGGGTCCTCCCTTAATAGGACCCCTCTTTTTTAGTTGATCTAGAATGGGTTTTTAGCCCTCTTTCAATCCCCCAAGGTTAGGTCTTGGTGAATGGAGCCAAGACCCATTCGCCCTAGGTGGTGAATGGGTCCTCCCTTAATGAGACCCTCCTTTTTGAATTTCATTCTGACAGGAATTTAATAATGTATCTTTCTATATTTGGTGTCAGCCTTAGTTGTTTGTATTTCAAGGTTAATCTCCTAATTGATTATAAATTAAGGTTTAATTCACATTGTTTTCACCTAGAAAAATTGACAAGCATTATAGAAATTTCAAGAGAGAATTATAGAGCATTCATAAGGCATTTCAAGGAAAATTTTAAGAGTTTATTGCAGCAATTCAAGATCATATCATCATGTCAAGGGTTTGAAGCATTCATTCGTGTTGTTGAGTTAAAGAAGTGGATGTAGCATTGAAGATCTACTTGAAACTATTGTTCAAATGACATCCAAGGATCCAAGATCTACATTCTTCATGGCCACTACATGATAGTTTGCAGATTTACATCACAAGACATCATCCAAGGTGATATCAATTACATTATTTCATAAATTCGTGCTTCATTTCATCATTTGGTTTAATTACCTACAAGGGGTTTGACTGAGCTAAACCCCAACTCACTAACAAACAACAAGTTTTTCACTCCCTTGAGTGTGTGATTGTAGATTTATAGGTTGAAGATCAAGTGAAGCAAGATTTGGAGAAAAATTGTCAAAGTTGTCATTCAAAGTGCAAAATCAAGGAATCAAAGCTACATAATTGCATATTGAGTTCCAAAAGTTGATAATAGGGAATTTGAGAATGAAGACATCAAGCAATAGGACCTTAAAATTAGTTTTCCAAAACCCTAAAAGGACCCATTCACCACTGAAGGTGAATGAATCCTTTGTAGCTCAAAAACAATAAATTTTTGGCTAGGTACACAACTTTTTATGCTCTAAAAAATTCCCCTATAGTTTCTATAAAAATTAGGTAGCATCTCTGATTGTTATTTGCATATTTTTGATCTCATAATTAGATCTTTTTGTAGTGATTTAGAGTGAAATTTTTTAGTGGCATATCCTCTTGCTCATGCATTTGGACTCTACCCTATTTTTCACCTAATCATTTTGGTGAACCTGACATATTGACCATTGCAATTTTCTAATTTTTGGAGTCTCTCATTGCATCTTAAGTTAGATCTTTCATTCATTTACATTTGCATTCAATTAAGATATCATTTAGGGTTAATGTTTTTGCATTGAAATCTTGCATATCATGTAGCATTTAGATTTGCATTGTTTTGCATCTCTCTAAATCTGAAAATTAAAAAAACAAATTAGTCATTTTGCATCTCATTTAGATCTCATACAATTAAATTTGAAAAAAAAAAAAAATTGCATTTCAATTTACACCTAGCATTTTATCTTTTCATTGCATTTTTAAATTGAATTTCTAGAAAAAATGAAGTTGAAGCTTCCTATCTTAGAACTAGAACTGAAAGATATAACTAAAAACTTGCAAACCATTAAAAAAAAACTTAAAAATACCTAACTAGGATCCATTGACCTTTATCGGTGAATGAGTCCCTGATCAGGTCTGATTTGAACCTTCTAACAACTGAGAAAGCATCAAAATTTAGTCTAAAATCCACATAAACATCTCAAAAATATCTAACCAGAACCCATTCACCCTTACTAGAAAATGAGTCCCTATTAGCTATTGCTCTGCATTTTCAGGACATTAAAATCTTAGTTTTTAGCCTCTGTTTGGTGTTGTTACCTTTCTATTTCAGTATCTTAATTTGTAGTTTCATCAATTTCATTGCATTTAGCTTAAATTGCTTCATTTTAGTGCATTGTTTAAAGTTCAAAATTGCATCAAATGATTTCATTTTCAGCTTATTGCATTGTGTAATCAGGGAATTGCATTGCTTAGACTCTGAAAATTGCATTTTATTCTAGGTTGTTGAATTACCCCTTTGCTATTCTAGGGTTTGCACATTGGTGTTGTAAAACTTGTATGAGCTTTACAACTTGGTATCCTATTCACAATACTATTATAAGATGTAGTTTGAGGCTCATTTCATCCTAGGATATCTCACTCACCATGGATCTTTGGTTTCCTAACTCTATTTGTAATAGTGTTTAGAATTAACCCTCTATGACTTATAGTTTGCATACTTCACTTCCCATGACTTCACCTCCTACAATCAATGTGCATGATGTCATTGACCAGCTAGATGAGCAATTAGAAAACTTACAAGCCCATATCCTTAATGAATTTATAGACATTAGCTTGGTTCTCATTATACAAAATCTAAGGAAAGTGCTTAAAACTTGAAACATAACACAAATCCTCTATCGCCTTAGTTTCTCCATTCATGAATAATTAAACAAAAAAGAAAATAACAACATAAATTCCACAATCAATCCTCCTATTGAAACTAAGAACAATGTTAACATGGATCATGATCATATGCAACCACATTCTATAGAGAATGTGATAGCATTTTTTGAAGCTAAACCTTGTAAGGGCTTGACTAAACAACCTCTTGACATTTCTTTCTCATAAAATGACATACCTAAACATGCACCTGATGGTCCTATTTACATAGCTGGCTTAATCAATAATAATCCTACTAATGGGATATTGATTGATCCCATATGTGGAGAGAATGTGATCACATAAGAATTCTTATATGTGCATGAGCTATATCAAAAAACATATGATAACCTAAAATCATGGATCAAGGCACATAACAAATTTTCTTACCCTACGATAGGCTTGATGGATTTCCCTTTAAAGGTGGGACCGAAAACATTAATAGTCTCATTCTCCATCATCCTACAATCGGACCAATTTCGTGTGAAGCTAGGCTATCCATGTCTTTCCTCCATGAATGTCACCCCTTCAATTGTGCATAAATGTCTAAAGTTTCCATTTGGAAATGATATCTTTACTGTGCATTATAGTGGATTTAATCCTTCCTTGAAAAAAGGGAATTTTTCATTAGATTACTTTTGGCCCAAGCCTATGGAACCTATAAAGACTTGTGAAGATTTATTTTTCAAATCATATCAAAAATTAAATGCAAATAAAATAGTGGAACTATCCCTTTGCAACATGGCTCAACCTATGGATGAACCAACCATCCTTGATGCAATAATGATTGAACCAAAAGCACTTCCGAACATACAAGAACAACCTCCTACAATTTCCCATAAGAGACCATGAGATAATACAAGCAATCACATTGTCCCTCCCAGAGTCAAACAAGTTTACAAAGTCAAAGAGAAAGCAGTTAAAAAAAATATTGTTGTTTCTTCTAGTCCTACCAAGGAAGAGAAGGTCCAACCTATGATTAAAAAATATGCTCTTACACAAAAAAATATTGACAATAAATTGAAACAAAATCAAAGTGCTAGAGAGCATAGACATAGACATCGCGATATTGCTCATAGATTGAAAACTCAAGAAAACAACAATAACCTAGAAAATAAAAATCCAAACTTACCTGAAGCAATGCATGATGAATCTTAACCCTCACCACAACATAAACAAGAACATGACATGGAAATTTTTATTCAACCTCAGGCTATTGTGATTAATTTAGATGATGACATTGATATTGTAAAAATTGATGAACAAGTGCATGATGAGTTGAATAAACTATTTTCTTCTTCTATTAACTTAAATGAAAAATCTCCTAAAAAGAGTGTTGAACTTGGCATGACTCCTATTTCGACACTTGATGTTGTCCCTTTGGCTATTTTCCTGCATTTTGTTTGTACCGACTGAGATTGGGAAGCAGACGAACTATTTTAGGTTGACTCGCATGTACCTTAGTAGTATTTTGTTTTTATTTAGGATTGCATGTGTGTAATGTGATCCCCTGTGATGTTTTGTTTAATGTGTCTCTCTTTTTGTGCATTCCTCTATATGTACCTTCATTCTTCTCTATGTCGTAATCATTTTTCATTTGTCCTTTGTTTTCCTTTTGTAGATGATGAAAGGTGTCGAGAAATTTATGTCTCTTCCATGTTGAACCAAAATATTTTTCTTTATCTTTTTCATTTGTCTTGTGTTTTTCTTTTCTAGATGATGCAAGGCCTCGAGACATTTATGTCTCTTCCATGTTGACCCAAAATCTTTAACTTTATCTTTTTCATTTTTATTGTGTTTTCCTTTCGGAAACAATGCAATTTGTTGAGACATTCATGTTTCTTCCATGTTGACTTGAAAGGTTTTTTCTTTTCTTTCACTTTGTTTTTGTCATTCTTCCAGTTCTATGAGTATTTGGGGAATGATGATAGTTTCATGCTCTATGACAACATTGTAGCACATACATACTGACCCCAAATCCATAGATCCCTTATGTATTTGTGGGCGAAACCCTTCTTTCCTATTTCATGACGCAACTTATATTGGAAACATATGACTTGGCACAAGGATTTCCAAGGGAATCTCTCATGTCTTATACAAAAATTTTAGCTACTTTAAAGAAATGGCTCATAGTGATGGTGTAGCAATTGCTTTAAAGTGGGGGAATACATAGATGATATTTTGGAAAAAAAAAATGGCATGATTTTGTTTTTTCTTTTAATGTGTCCTATTCTTGCTGGTGTCATTTGGTTTGATGTTGTCCAAGAGTGTATGATCTACTATCGTTACACTAGGCACGATGATCCCTAAGACAAACCTTTACACAAACAAAGCAAAATCCCCTTTAACTAAATTTTTACATGATACTCAAAAGAATTTAAAAAAGAATTACATTGTGATGCCTTATTGAAGTTATCAGGAGGATAACTTTGGTATGGTTAGTATGATGGGAAGTCAATACGTTGGCATGGATTTCTCATTATATGGTGGCACATTGGCATGAATTTCTCACTAAACCATTTTTTTGGGACAACTCACCTAGTCAACAACATGAGGTTCCACTACCCTAGAGTGAGTAGCATATGTTATGGACAAATAGTCACGTTCCACATTGCGTTGGATTTATGCTTGATCCTTTGTTTTCATTTATTTTTCTTGGCATTTGGTAAGGTATGATTATGTATCTTTCTTATTGCTTCATACTTAAGTTTCTTGGATGTCTACTTTAATTGACATGCCGTCATCATCTCACTAAAGTGGGGTAAAAATGTTGTAATGGAAAAATTAATCCTTTTTCCTTACTTGGCTTGATTATTGACATTAAAACTAAATTAATGACATATTGGAGTGGTGTTGTAATGTGTTGTACACATTCACACTATTCAAGGACATTTATTTGGATAAAAAATGATTTAATTGATCCTTTGCAAGGGTGTTGTAAAGTGTTGTAACACACTTTCACACTTTTCTAGGATTTATTTGCATAATTAAACCTTATGGGGCCCTTTCTAAACAAAATGTACTTAAATTTGTACCTTATTTAAGTGTTGTAAAGTGTTATAAGGAACTTTCACACTTATCTAGGTGGTCATTATTTAATTATGGGTAATTGGAGTTATTAACCCCTTTTAATTCAAATTTAAGCCTTAATTTTGACACCTCCTGAAGATCCATCTCGACACTTATAATTTAGTTAAGAAAATATTTCATTCAGAAAAGTTTGGTCCTTGAAAATGGTGCTAGGACCCATTCACCCTAGGTGGAGAATGCGTCCTCCCTTAATAGGACCCCCCTTTTATAGTTGATCTTGAATGGGTTTTTACCCCTCTTTCAATCCCTCGGGGTTAGATCATGGTAAACTGAGCCAAGACCCATTTTCCCTAGGTGGCGAATGGGTCCTCCCTTAATGAGACCACCCTTTTTCAATTTCCTTCTGGCAAGAATTTAATAATGTTTCTTTTGAGATTTGGTGTCAGCCTTAGTTGTTTGAATTTTAGGGTTAATCTCCTAATTTAGTATAAATAAGGGGTTAATTCACATTGTTTTCACCTACAAAAATTGACAAGCATTATTGAGCATTTCAAGAGAATTCATAAGGAATTTCAAGGCAGATTTCAAGAGTTTATTGCAGCAATTTAAGATCATATCATCATGTCAAGTGTTTCAAGCATCCATTCATGTTGTTGATCTAAAGAAGTGGATGTAGTATTGAAGATTTACTTGCAACTATTGTTCAACTCACATCCAAGGATCCAAGATCTACATTCTTAATGGCCAGTACATGTTATTTTATAGATTTACATCACAAGACATCATCTAAGGTGATATCAATTACATTATTCCATATTCATGCTTCATTTCATTCATTTCATCATTCAGTTTAATTACCTACAAGGGGTTTGATTGAGGAAAACTCCATTCACTAAAAAAAAACAAGCTTTTTGCTCCCTTGAGTGTGTGATTGCAGATTTATAGGTTGAATATCAAGTGGAGCAATATTTGGAGCAAAATTGTCAAAGTTGCAAAAGTTGTCATTCAAAGTGCCAAATCAAGGAATCAAAGCTATAGAATTGCATACTGACTTCCAGAAGTTGATAATAGGAAATTTGAGAGTGAAAAAATTAAGGAACAAGATGTTGAAATCAGTTTTCTAAAATCGTAAAAGGACCCATTCGCCACTAAAGGCGAATGAGTCATCTATAGCTCAAAAACAACTTTTTTTCCAAGTACACAACTTTTTATGCTCTAAAAATTTCCCCCATAGTTGCTATAATAGTTAGGTAGCATTTCTGATTGTTATTTGCATCTTTTGGCTCTCATAATTACAACTTTTATAGTGATTTAGAGTGAAAAAATTTAGTGGTATATCCTATTGCTCATGTATTTGGACTCTACACTATTTTTCACCTAATCAATATTGTAGAGCAAAAAATTGAAGCAAAGGAGCATGCTACCCATTAGAATACAATTTGTATCATTTTTCTAGGTATAGAGTTGTGTGAAAGGCATGACGAGAAGAATATGCATTTAAATTGAATTTCAAATTATCATTGATAATGTTTCAGCCCAGTTTTTATGACATGCCTTCCATGGTCATTTCTAGATTGGTAGGATTTCAATAACCACCATTTAAGCCTTGTTCTAATGTTGTTTGGAGATCGCCACATATTTTTTTAGATTTTAGGGTTGTTGACTTGTCATTGCTTGTGCTCTTTCTAGTGAAAGTAAATGATTATTATTTTTCATCTCATTCAATAGTATCATATGGTCCCATTTGAACGAGAAGGTGACAATATGAGTTTTCTAAAAACAAAAAATGTTGAAGTTTTATTTTGAATATAAGTAGTGTTTCACTCATAGCTATAATTCCTAGTTTGATGTTTGGATGTTTATATATCCTTTGATTATATTGGAGGTGGTTAGAATACAAATAATGTGCAGTTGGTGATAAATTCAAGTTATTCTATCTTCAAGAGTATTGTTTCTTGTCTTGAGCGAAATATTTAAATAAGTTTGCACATGGAAAAATATCAATATCGATTTGGCCTCTCCATTAATTTGCAAAATAAATTTTAGAAGGCCACAATTATGTTTATTATTTTTTTTGTATTTGAAGGATAAGGAGGGAAAGTAGAGGAATAGCCACACAAAAGAACTAGTGCTCACTAGGCTAAAGGTTTATGTAGGAGTTCCTCGTTGATATGACAAGGAAAAGTGAATGATCTAGCTTCACAAGTTACAACTTTGGTTTTTGTTACTAACTCTGATAATGGATAGGCATCACTTAGTTTTCACAACCTACTTGGATTTCAATGGTCTTTGTTGAACCTCTACAATATTAACTATTGTATTTAAAAGGGAGTTTCTTGAAATAGGCATTTCTAGTATCTGAAGACATATTCTAACTAGTTTTGCATTGCTTCTCAGATTTCTACTCCTCTTTCTCTAAATGGGCCAACAAATCAATTGTGTGAACCTATCTCCTTAGTGAATGGTCTCCTTCAATCCATATTTCATTATTTTGAAGATACTAAGAATGGATCTTCAAATAGTTATGTAATAAAGAAGAAAGATGAGATTGACCATGTTTCAAAGGAAAACCATTGATTAGTTTCATCCATGTCATTGGAGGTTGGTGGAACTAAATAATGGAATAATTTTCATCATCTTAAGTTATATTCTCACTTTGAGATGGTGCTTTGCATAAGAAGCATTTTTTTTTCTTTCTTTTTAAAGCTTTCCCTGTTTATGCTGATGGATTTTGAAGAATACATATATATTGTGAAGTTTTTTTTCTGAAGATATGTAAGAGATTTGTTGTTGAAAATTAATATGAATCATTTCCCAAAGAGTTCATGAGACTATGATTGAGAGTTATACTCTTATGATTGTCAAGAGAAAAATTGATGGAGCCCTATATGTGTAGAACTTAGTATTGGATGTTGTCCAATAATTTGGTGCTTGTGGTTTGAGAGTTTGAATAAAAGATAACTTGGGAATTATTTCAAAGCTACACCCTTGCAAGGATCATAAGGCAGCTTGATGAAGTTCAACCTCATTCAATATTTTTTCTTTCAAAGAAAGATTTTGTAAAAAATATATTCAAATTTTCTATAATTTACAAGTTTTGCTATGTAATCCTTAAGGGGCTTCCCTTGGCATGGTGAATTTTGAGGTTTTTCTGACGTATTTTCAAAGAAAATATAATAAGGGGGGAAATGTTAGTGTAATAGTTATTACATTGTTAGATTAGCCATTATGAAGTTCTCGTTGTGCTCCCAATTATGCATTTATAAAACTACACATTCTCTCGTATAAATGTCTATAATGATCATCAAATAATACATCAAGTATTCTATTCTTCACTAAATTTCCCCTATCATCATATTATTCAAGTGCATATACTACCCATTGTTTAACCTTACTCTAAGATATCTTTTTGCCATAAATCCAACCTAGGCTCTAAAACCATTTGATGTAGTACCCATATTAAGTAACCTTACTACTTCCTATACAATTTACTTGTGGACTCAACATTTGACATAGATCATAAGAATGGTTAAACCAAAAATTTGTAAGGATGAAGATCATACATGGGAGGAGAGTATTGATGCCAAGAAAGTAGTGGACTACACAAGTTTATATGCATAAGAGGTGTTGATGAATGTCACACTTGTCGATTCAATACAACACAATGAAAAAACATAATGATACTAACAACTCATCTACTAGGCTCATGATTGAGGCTACCTATAGCATGCCTACTTTATACTTTTATCTCTTATTAACAAGTTTCCATTGTGTTTCACTGTGTTATTGAATTGAATCCACAAGTGTAACATTTGTCAACACCTCTTATGAAAACAAACTTGTGTAGTTCACTACTTTCTTTGGATCAATACTCTCCCCCAATGTACAATTTTTTAGTTTAATCATCCTTATCATCTATATGCATTTCCCTTCTTTACAACAAAGCTTCTCTAGCACATATATTCCTAGCTCCTTCAATCTAAGAAGTTGGAAATACATTCTTTTATTTTTTCAATTTATTATAGGTATTTATATCCCTATATGGTATATCCCCACATCATTTATCGTGGAATAATTTTTTTAGATAAGAATCCATAATTTTAATAAATATTTTTCTATAGGGTTACAATTTTAGAGACAATCAAAATTCACGATCCTATTTTTTTGATGCAGTCTTGGATACAATATCTAATGAAGGATTTCCCAACCATGCAACTAGATGGAATAAAACATAATATGACTCAATCAAAATAATAATAAATATGTTATATTTTTTATTCTGAAACAAGAATTATAATCCATTAAATGGTTTCCAACATGTTGTGCCTTAGTTTTTTATTGCATATGTGAGCATTATTAAATTTCAAGATTTAATAGTTTAGTGCTAATATCACACTCTAAAAACTCAAATATCTTCTTGAATTCTTTCCAAGGATCAAGTGAAATTTTTGTATAGCAATTATTAACATTAGGAATAATTGTAATCAACCTCAAGGGGGTGTAAAGATCAATTCCAAGTGTAATATGTAGTCACCAAAAAATATGAGAAAATTCTAGAATGAATTATATTATAATGGATCAATTAATATCAATGTTGTGCATACCATAAGCTCTCTTGTCTCCAATGTATCTTAAATTTATTATTTTGTTGATGTGTACTTTAGAAAGTTTCCACAATCTACTATCAATGAAATTAGATGCCATCCAATTATAATTCCCAGCAATGCCAATGTATTGATCTAAATCTTCAAACAATTGAATGAAATGTCTTAGAATTATGCAATAAGGGTTGTAGCCTATGCAAAGGGCCATGCAATATTTTTTTTAAACAATAAAATTTTATATTTATAAATTAGTTTATTATTCACTCTACTATTAGATTAATTATATGCATTTTACTAAGTTATAATTACTTTATTCATTGTTTAATAATATCACCATCATTAAACATTTATGAATTTATGAAATGGGTGTTGAATTATGGTTTATGTGATTAATCTTTAGTAAAGGAGGATAAATTATCAAATAATATTTACTTCAAATTTCAAATGTATTTCCATTCAAATTTTGAAATTTCTTATAAGATTAGGACATTATTTAAACAATCTATAGAATATTCATTTAAATATTAGTGTTTCATTATTCAATTTCAAAAACACCATAAAAAATATAATGGATAAAACATGATTTTATTTTTTCTAAAGAACAAGATTGTTTATGAATCAATTATATTTTCACGGTTGATTTATTTTTCATGCACAAGAAAATTGGAGACCCTTTTTAGGGAAGTAAAAAAAAAATCATAATGATAATCCCTAAAATAGATAAAGCAACAAGCTTGGAAGATTTTAGACCGGTCTCTCTTACAATGCTTTTTATAAGATCATGACTAAAGTAATGGAAAACAGCCTAAAACCACTCTTGAGATACCTTATTTCAAAGTCTGACCAGACAAGATTTTTTCTTAGGAGATCCATCCTAGATGGAGCTATCATTTCCCAAGAAACCATTCACTCTTTGCAAAGTACATAGAAAGCTAGAATGTTGATAAAAATAGATATTAGAAAGGCCTATGATAAAATAGATTGGGGGCTCTTATGTAAAACACGCAAGCCTTTGGCTTTAATAGATAGTGGATCAACTGGGTTTTGTCTCTCATATCAATTCATAGATTCTCAATTTTGGTAAATGGATCTCTAGAGGGATTCTTTGAATCATCAAGAGGAATGACATAAGGAGATCCATTATCTTCATTTCCTTTTATCATCATGGTAGAGGCTCTTGGGAGTGCTATAAGGAATGCTTAGATTAGTGGTCAGATTAGAGGAATTAGAGTCTCAAGTAACACCCAATATATTACCCATTAGTAGTTTGTTGATTATACCTTACTATGTGGTGCAGCAAAAAAGCAAGAGGTAATGCAATTTTTGAATTTATTAAAGTTATATGCTAAATCATTGGGTCAAGAGATCAACCAATAAAAATAAAAATAAAAAATCTTGTTAGCTCCTCCCAGATTAGAAGGGGAAATTCTAAACATTTTGGGATTTAAAATAGGAGTATTTCCTTGCTCTTATCTCGAGCTACCTCTAGATAAAGGATTAAGAAACACAAAGTTGTGGGATCCCCTTAAAGATAAACTTGATAACAGGGTAACTTCATGGAAAGGACATTGGTTGTCATGGGCACGAAGAATCATAATATTGAAAAATTTCATCTCCTCTCTCCCTATTTACCTACTCTCCTTCTTGGCACTCTTTGTGGGGGTCAATCACTCAATTGTATAAAATATGAGAAGATTCTTTTGGAAAGGCCTGGTTGAGAAAGAAAGAGTGTCTCTCATCTCCTGGGAAAGAGTCTGCAGACCAAAAGAGCTTGGATGGTCTCAGAAATCAACTTTGGTAGAATAAAGCACTAAGAGCGAAGTTAGTTTGGAAAATGATAAAGGAACCACAACTCAAATGGGTGAAAATATTTCAAGATAAATATCTTAATAGTTCTAACCCATCCGACATTATTTGAGTCTCTAATCCTTCCAAAGGCTCAAGAGTGTGAAATTTTTTGCTTGGTCTTAGACAAGTGATTTTAGATTATATTACCTGGGATATTTATGATTGTGCAACAAGTCTCTTCTAGGAAGACTCTTGGGGTGGGTACCCGAGCTTGGATAGTAACTTGAATATCATTCAAACCAAATCCTTTCTAGAATAGCACTAGGGCATCAGGGTCAAGTAATATGTTACATTCCATTCCAAAAATTCAGCATTGGGGTGGTGTTGGAAGGAATTTTTCTCATTGCCACTTCCTGTTAATGAGGCCGCATGACTGCAAAAAATTCTTTCAAAAATAAAGAAAGTTTTTAGAGCTGGTGAAGATAGGCTAACCTGGGCAGGCTCAAAAAGTGGCCTTTTCAATGCTAATGATGGTTACAAGGTAATATCAGGGAAAGAAAACCAAGCCAAGTTAGATATTCCAATGCACTAATGTTGGAATAAACTATGTATGGGGTAAACCCACAAAAGTGGTTTAAAATTCAAGTGAAGAACGAAAAGTTGCAAGAAATGACCCCATGCAAAAAAAAAATTGGAATTCGAGCGAACTTTTTGGTTTGAACGAACCAAAAGCAGGTTCACTAGAATCCTAGTTTGAGCGAACCCATTTATAGCAAGGTCCCACCATTCCCACCAAAAATCATAGATGAAATATTTTTTGAAAGAAGGTTCACTCGAACTAGGGTTTGAGCAAACCCTAGCTTGAGCGGACCCCTGGGGGTTCACTCGAAGCCCCTATGGTTCACCCAAACACCCCTTTTCCAACCTTCTCACCCTCTTGCATGAAAAAAATCCAAATTTTTGTGCTTCAAAGCTTGGGTTGAGGATGAAAATAGAGCAAAATTCATAGACCCAACTGGATGAGGGTAGTCCTCGAAACAAGCTATCCAACGAATATAATTTTAATAGGTTTTGGTTTTATTATGTATTTCTTTTTTTAGTTTTATTAAACATAGGTTTTTAACCAAAAATTAAGCACTTTGTTCTACACATGTGGAAATGTAGTAGATTATTCAAAAAAAAATTGAAAAATATGAGTGCAACAAATATTGAAGTCCTTGATCCAACAAAAAAAAAATTGAATTTCAATACATACAAAAAAAGTTGTGTTATATGGTCTGCCTATGTCTGAACTGTAATTGGTTTGACTTTGAGACTTGATTAGGGAAAAATAATTCAATAAAACACTATGAAACCAATTGGAAGCACTAGATATCATAGTTTCAAATTTAAATTCAAAAAAATTAGAATTTTATCCTTCATGGAAAAAAAAATATGCATTATATAATTAGCGTCACTCCTTAAAAATTTTGTTAATTGAAAAAACTAGTTTTCGAAGGAGATGGAAAAAGAAGTGCAATCTAATAGCAATTTGTTTGAAAAAAATATATTTAGAATCTACAAACAAAATGTCACAAATCAGTAGTTTGCATCATCTTCAAATTCCTCACGGTTTAGCCCTTATAGGTGCCCGAAAGTGAAGATTTAGTTAGAAAATATTATTCCAGTGTCCAGTTTGGCCAAAAATTTAAACCATTATTGTGGGATCATGCTATGCCTAAAAAGGGAGTTTTCGCATGGGCTACAATTCAGAAGAGGATTTTAAACACAGAAAGATTCAAGAAGATGGGATTTAAAGGGTTGAGAATGTGTGTGCTTTACAAAAGCTTAGAGGATAATTACATTACCTAATGGCATTATGAGCTTATTCAAAAGTTGGCCAATCAAACTAGGTAAGGGGATTTTTGAAATATTGTGGATAATCTGTCCCAACCTTCTCATTTAGGAAATCTAGAAAGAAAGGAACACATAGATCTTTGAAGATAAATCTATGTGAATATTGTCCTTCCTCAACAAAGTTGAAGTAGCCATGGTGGAAATCACAAATAATAGAATCAAAGGGAAACCTGCTTAGAAGGAAAATTTCACTACGTGGGAGGAAAAAATGAGATTCAACTGGTTTGGACTATGTATTCCCCAATTTGGTGGAGACGAAGGAAAGGACATGTCAATTGCTAGAAACCAAGTCAAATGGTCTCCCCCATAGTTTTGTTGGTTTAAATTAAACTTTGATGGAGTATCCTAGGGAAATCTAGGGCCTTCAGGTGCCAAGTGCATAATCAGAATGTGGAATGCATAAATGGTTAGGAGGTTGGAAATTCCATTAAGCAAGTACAATAATAACATAGCATAGATGAATGCTCTCATTGAAGGACTATTATTTTGCAGAGATATAATTATCAGTAAGGTGGAAATTGAAGGGGACTTTGCCATAACCATTAATGCAATAAGATAAAGAAAGACTCCTAGTTCAAAGTTGTGTGCCTTAGTTGAAAGGATTAAAGAAATGTTGAATGTTTTTGAAGATTATACACTTAACCATATCTATAGAGAGGCCAATATGGAATAAAAAATTCTCTCTAATTTAGTGGTAGATGGGATTTCCTTTAGATTAATTGGACCAGTACTTAACTGTGAATCTTAATCAGTGGTCTCGAGAAGGAATGTTGGAACAAACTAGAGGCAAGAGCAGGCATTAGCTAGTCAGGAACTAGAACCGATGTTGGTGAGGGCAGTGGTGTTGAGTTGGCAATGACTGAGTTGGAGGTAAGGGTGGGAATTGGCTAAGTGGCAACAAGGCATGTTGGCGATTAGTAGGTTGGCCCCTCCATGGTGTTAGATTGTATTTTTGATGTTAATGGGTTACATGGAGCTTTGTCTCAATACCCATGTTGCTATGTACAACTTTTTTTTTATTAATATATTTTCACAACTTCAGCTACATCTTACCGATAAAAAAAAAGGTTGATTTAGTTTTATTCAATTGATTTTCTTATAATTAAAATTTAATTGTGGGAAAAATGATATGTTTTGATATGTTAATTTACTAGTGTTTGTAATATTATTTGTATGTCATTATATCAATTATTTGATGGCATTTAGATAATTGTTTCAATATACAATTCAATTAGTTGTTAAGTATTATATCTAATATTTTTACTATTTTTAGTTGCTTCTAAATATTCAAAACAAAACATGAAAATCAAAATAACTTGTAGTGTTTGGTATTAATGATGCTCCTTTCTCATGTTTATTTGTCACACTGTCATGATTGAACTATGTCATCTACAACCTAATATACATAGTGTTTGTAGCATCATTTCTTTAAACCATTTCATTTTATTGATTTAAATTTGAGTGAACAAAAAAATCTTGTTTAATAAATAAAGTAGCAATTTAATACTATATAAATGAACAAACGAATTATAGTTTGGTGTTAATTAAATTGTTACCATATAATTTTTAATAATTTTTTACTCAATTAAAAGTATGCATTTAAAACACAAACCAAACCATGTCTACATAAATAAGAACTTAATCAAGCAATTTTTCCCTTAGTGGGTAGTAGAAAAAAAAAATGAGGCCCTTAAAAGTGATACATATCCAGTTTTAACAATTCATATTAAAACTTAGAAAAATATAAATTGCATATTTATTATGCTTATATTATATGGATGGATGTATGCAAATAGTTTGGATAAAATAAAGAAGTTCATAATATTTGGGTTTTTTGAAGGGTTGGGTAATTTATTCAAACATTGGATATAATTTTTGCCAGAGATTTAAAAAACTTATTTAAATAACTTAAATAAAAAATATAATAAAATTTTATTTTATATGCATATGAATCCAATGGATGGATTTGATTGACTCTTGAAGACTTTAAAATGAATTGTGAGGCAAGACTCAAACCTTTTTAAAATAGATACTCCTAAATGATGGCAACCACTATGGACTTCCATTAAGTAATTGTAGTCTTTAGTGAGATATTGGGGACAATAAATTGTCTCAATGAGTCCAAGTATTTGGCTAGAGTAATATATCTATCTCCTATAGATAGATGTATGTCCTAGGTGGATAGAAGAATACTTTTCATATATGGGTGGATGTCTATCTCATATGAATAGAATAATGCATGAATATATAGATGTTAGAAAACATTAAAAAAATATTGAAAGTATAAATTCAATTGTTTAAAGTGTTATAATCATTAGAAGAACATATTTTATATGAAAACTATTATAAACAAAAAATCAAGAATATTCAAAACTTAAAAAAAAAAGAAGTCATATCTTCTTAAAAAATATTAAAATATTTCACATACATATTAAATTTTATGAAGTTCAAAAAGATAGGAAATATATAATTTTTAAATATCAAGAATATTCATAACTTTCTATTCAAATTTAAAGATTTAAAAAAATAATTTTAAAATAAAAAAATAAATTATTAAATAATTTAAAATATATATAATTTTAATATTTATCATTTTTTTAACCTGTAAAATAAACTGAATGTATTAACAAACTGTCAAATATCTATATTTCATATGGCCATCAAAGGACCTAGTTTTTTATTCTTCAAAAATTTTCCCTTTTGAAAACTTAAAATAAATATATATATATATAGAGAGAGAGAGAGATTAAAAAATTCTTAACTACTCTACCATTAAAAATCCTCACATCATATCCTGCACTTCCAACGAAATTGCCCCTTAAGTGACAACACATAACACAGATTGCTATCATATAAACTAACTACTTGTCGTGAGGAGTAAGAAATCTATAAAAGCAGACAAGTTCTTCCTGGAGGCAACTTCTGACCACTTCCCTAATTTCCTCTGAAAGCGAAATTTGAAAGATTGATTCAATGAACAGTAGAGACAGACGTCTGTCTCTTTCAACTGTAAGAAGGATGCAGATTCCTTCTTTGCATGGGTAATTTCTTAATTCTTATAGTTAGTTAAACATTTCATGCAATCTTACATCAATCTCACACGTCACTTTCACAAGTGTTGTAATTCAAATTCGCTGTAGAAAAAGGCAAAAGTACGTAATGTCCGAGCTCATTGTACGCAATTTCCATGATGACCACCGTTTCTAATGTCATTTTGCATTGCTTACGACTTCCGCGATAATAACAGTGGTGAAAGCACGTGAGGAGGCTTTACCTTTCTGGAATCCTACTAAATGGGAACATACTGGCGTGTAATCATGCTAACAGCAGGTGAAGATAATTAATATTAGGATGTCTAACCTACTATTTGTATGGAGCAACTTGCAATGGTTGTTAATCAAATTGTAAGTCAAATATCCATAAGCAATGAGCTTTATTTAGGAGCACCTTCCAATCAAAATTAGAATCATTGGTGATACAATGACTGATTAATGACTGATTGGGGAGAAAGATAGAGATATTCAAATATAGATGTAGAAGGAGAAACAAATGATATATAAAGAGAGGGGTAGAGAGTTGTATAGATAGACACAAAGGACATGGATGGAAGAGAAAGAACAATAGAGGGAGAAAGTGAAAAAAAATAAAATGGAGAGAGGAATGGAGAAATAGAAAGTCCAAGAGATATAAAGAGATAAAGAAGAGAGGGAGAGATATCTTTGAGAGAGATAGGGAAAGAGGAGCAGGAGAGAAAGGGGAATGGATTTGCTATTATTTGTTATAGTTTTTCTTCACTTCAAAAATATGGTAATATCTATTAATATAAATAATTGTGTGATAGTGGAAGCTTATTTGCACTACTAACCTTCATTGATATCATTATTAGTAATAAATAAATTAAAAAGAAAAATGAAGGATGTACTTCACACAAAAAATACTTAAAAATTAAACAATATATTTATGAACTATAAAAATTATGTGTCATTGCATCGATTCAATCCAATGAACCATGCAAATTTATTATAATTTGTATGTTGCCAACTATTTCTTTAAGGTCAATCTCACAAAATTTTCATAAGATACTATTTCATACTCAATACACATATTGGCACAATTGAGTCTTCAAGGAAAGATCAAAGTTAAAATAATGAAGAATTTTCCTGCGTGTCAAAGTCCTCAAACAACGACACGTCAAACAACTTCATTAGATACTTTGTAAACCATGTTTCAATAACAAGCATATGTCCCATAATATACTCGATGTCTTTGTAATGCCCCACTTGAAGCACAAGGAAAAACCTAACAAAACTACATTTAAAAAAAAAAACACAACCACTACACCAAAGATATGTCATCAGCATGTCGTACTTTCACAATGATGTGCACACAATTGGACCACATGAACATAATGATAAAAGGATGAAAACAATAAGATGACCCCAACATTGCATAAGAAAGGTGGAAACAACATAATACTAACCAATTGTGAGACAAATCCACTATGAAGAACAAGAGAGGTGAGAAAGAGAACATCCCCAACACAATGATTGGTTAAACCCATGACCGTGTTCTCTCATAACATGACTCTAGAATAGGATGAGGGAATAATTGTCCTCAAATCACATCTAAACTAACTTAACCAATCAACACAAGGACAAACCTTCACCAAAGGATGCCAAACCAAGAGATACATACTCTCCACTAACTTGAATAACAATAGTCACTTCCATACAAACAACATAAATGGAATGGTATTGTTGTACAACATGTCAAGACATAAGAGGAATATTGTGAACTCTAACAAGAAAAACCATGAAGTTTGACAACCTTCCCAAGACTTCACAAGACAAGGTGCACTATCTCCCTAACCCTAGGTTTTCCAAATGAAAAACTTCATAAGATTGCATGTAAACAGATGCAAGATAACCCACAAGTCCTCAATAAAGACTCATAAGGAAAGGTTTTGAACATAAATAGACCCCTCATACCATGATGAAAATCTTTTGTTTACATGGTTTACCCATCTGAAGTCTTGAAACAAAGAGGAACTAACAAGATAAAAAAGAGAGAAAATTTGACTAGGTTTTGTTGTGTTATGGAGACAAATCAAACTCAGATGGGAAGAGATATTCACCAATATTTTGTTTAAATTTTGTGCATCTATTCAATATTTATGTTGCACTTGTATTTAGAGGAGTGGTTACAAACAAATAGTAAATGGTGCAAGTGAGATCAATTACAATTATACAATATAAAATTAATAGATAGTTGAAAATATTAAATGTAGCCAGTGCCCAAAAGAAAATGTGTTATTGGGTGCATGAGTAAAAACCAATGGCTACACTTCATTTGTAACTAATGGTACATGTATGCAAGCATATACAAACACTCGCTAAAGAGTTTTGTGGGTAGTAGGTTGTGAAAAAAATTAGCAAAAAATTATAGTTTTGTGGCTAGAAAAATGCAAGAAGAGCTACGGGTACATGCAGCAAAGGATATGTAAAAATAATAGTCGTAAAACATGGAGAAAAGAATTGCTATAGGTTGAAGTGGTTGTTGATAGTTTTGTAAGAGTTATTTGTTGAAAGTTTAATATATATTGGACCCTCTTGTTGGTGGTTATAACCCACTTTTGGGTGAACCACATTAAATCTTGATGTTGTTCTTTTTGCTGCTCTAATTTTGTGTGTGTTGTATTTTTCTGTTTTATTGATCAAATATACATTTAAATAATAGATATCTACCTTATAACCCTAACAAGTGGTATTAGAGTGGGTTATGGTTAGTTATCCTCTACAAGAAGATCCCGCGGCTAAGTGGGAGTCTCACGGTTGTGTGGAAGTTATGGCAAATGAAATAAGTTGAGGATAGACAAATTTAACAGGAAAAACTATCAGTTATGGAAAATGCAGATGGAGGAATATCTCTATCAGAAGGATTTATTGTGGCAATTGGAAGGGAAATCCAATAAACCCTTGGCTCTATCTGGTGGGGATTGGGATATTTTGGACATAAAGGCTCTTAGTAGTATTTTTTTATGCTTGGAATAATTGATGGTATTTAATATTACAACAACAAAGACAACCAAAGAGTTGAAGCAAACCCTGGAAAAACTATATGAAAAGTATTCAGCTTTGAATAAGGTATTTTTTTATGAAGCATTTATTTAATCTGAAAATGATAGAAGGTGGGTTAGTTGTTGATCATTTAAATGAGTTTAATACAGTTTCCAGTAAATTAACTTCAGCAAATGTAAACCTTAATGAAGAAGTTAGGGCTCTTTTGATCTGTTGTTCTTTGCCTAAAAGTTCAAATAGCTTGGTAATGGTGATTAGTAATTCTATTTCTAGTTCAAATACACTGAAATTTTTTGATGTTGTTGGTGTTATTTAGAGCAAGGAAATTTTTAGGAAAAGCTCAAGTGGTTCATCCACATCAGGTAGTCTTTTGAATGTAGAAAGAAAAGGTAGAACAAAGGAGAGAGGAAATAATTCTAGAGGTTTTCAAAAGTCATTAGAAAAATCAAAGGACAAGAGCTCCCAATCTAGAGACAATGAGGATTGTCGGTACTGTGGTAAGCCAGGTCATTTAAAGAAAGATTGTTGGTCTCAAAAAATAAAGGAGACAAAAGGAAGGAAATAAAGAGGAAAATGTGGTAAGTAATAAATCTAATGAGGATGCTTTGATTCTTTCCCTTTATAATGCTGATGATTCTTGGGTGTTAGATTCAGGGGCTTCATTTCATGTTGGGCCCCATAGAAGTTATTTTCTTGATTATGTCCAAGGGGATTTTGGGCTAGTTTATTTGGGAGATAATGAACCGTGTCAAATTGTTGGAAAGGGAAGAATCAAGATTAAGTTGCAGAACTGCAATCATTGGCTACTACATGAGGTAAGGCACATTCCAAGGTTAAGGAAAATTTTAATTTCAGCAAGGAAACTAGATGATGAAGGTTGTGTTGTTACATTTAGTGATAAGAATTGGAATGTTAAAAAAGGTGCCTAGTGGTAGTAAAAGGTGTAAAATTAGGAAAATTATATCTTTTTATAGGTTATATTGTTCCTTGTACTTTAGCTATTGCATATAAAAATCAAATAGGGGAGTTGCTAGAAAAAATTCCTACAACAATTGTTGCAGGTTTTGTAACAGTTTTAGGAATAGTTTTGCAAGTTTGCAGACAAAAGATCAGACAATTGTTGTGGGTGAAACAACACTATGGAATAATAGACTTGGGCACATGAGTGAAAAAGGTATGAAAGTGATTCATTCTACAAAAAAAATTACCATTTCTAAAATGCATTAATATGGATTTCTGTGAAAGTTTTTAAGTATGGTAAACAAAAGAGAGTAAATTTTATCAAGGATGTGAAACAAAAGAAAGATGAGAAATTGGAGCTTGTGCATATGGACATATGGGGACCAACTCAGGTATCTTCTCTCAGTGGCTCTCGATATTATGTTACATTCATAGATAATGCAACTAGGAAGGTATGGATTTATTTTCTTAGGTAGAAATCTGGTGTTTTTCAAACATTTAAAATTGAAGAAGCTTGGTTGAAAATGAGACGGATAAAAGGTTAAAATGTCTTAGATCTGATAATGGTGGTGAGTATTGCAGCAAATATTTTGAAGATTATTGTTCTTCTACTAGTATTCGTAGGCAGAAAATGGTTCCAAGGACTCCACAAGAAAATGGAGTGGTTAAGCCCATGAATAAGAAAATAATGGAGTGTGCAAGGAGTATGAGATTGCATGTTGGGATGCCTTTAAACATGTGGGAAGAGGCCGTAAATACTATTGTTTATTTAATTAATAGAGGTCCCTCTAATCCTTTGGGTTGTGGTATTGTAGAGGAAGCATGGACGAGTAAGAAGGTGAATTATTATTTTCTCAAAACCTTCGAATGTGAAGCATTTGCACATGTTGACTCTGAAAGTACAACCAAGTTAGAAGATAAATCAAAGAATCTATATTTTTTGACATGGCATTGATAAATTTGGCTATAGGCTTTTGGACTATGAAAATAAAAAAATTGTGAGAAGCAGGGATGTCACATTCAATGAGAAAGTTTTGTACAAAGATGAGTAGCAATAGCATGAGAAGAAAGAAAATGATTATGTAGTACTGGATGACACTCCAAATAATGATGCTCCAGTGATTTCTCATGCTCTGTAACAACAATAACAACAACAAATACCACAAACTCCAGTGAGTGATAAACAATCTTTGTAGACATGTAAAATTGACCTTAACACCTGTCACACACCTTAAATGAAATTTTCACATCATTGGCATCAATATCATTGAATATCATTGCATTTCACATCAAAAGCATCAAAAATCATAAATTTCCCCTATTAATTAAATAATATGACATTATTGTCGGTATTGGCATGGTGTGATGGTTTATAGGTGGCATTGTTGTTCTTGCCACCAAGGTTCAAATCCCTTTGGGGTGGTATTGTTGAATGGTTGTATTCCGGTTCATAGCTCCGGTCAAAAGCGTTTACCCCTTGAATAAAAATAAAATAATATGACATTATTTAATTAATTCACTTTTTCACCATTTTTGATGAGTTAAATAAATTTTATTTATTTAATAAAATCCTAAAACCCTAATCTTTGCTATTAATTGAATAATTTGACATTATTTAATTAATTTTCTTTTTATTAATTCTAAACAGTTAAATAAATTTCATTTACTTAATAAATTTCTAATCTAACTTTATTCTTCTTGATTAGTTAAATAATGCTAAGAATTTAATTATGTCGATAATTCACTTGATTCCCCTAAGTCGATTAAATTATTAAATCATAATAATTTAATTATGTAATATTCCCTCAAAATTTGAATAATGAAATAAAACTATTCAAAACATCATCAAAAATCAAATCAAACTAATGTAACTTTTTTTGCAAAATTCAAACTTGATTTGCACGTTCAACTCCAAAATGAATGAATTAATTAAAACAATTAATTAATCATTCTCAACCACTTTCCTGATTTCAAGAAAAATACAAATCACTGATGGCTTAATCTGTATCTTGACTGATTGATCTATTTCTTGACAGATCAAATATATTTCCTAATTGATCATTCTATATTCCTAACTGAGCACACTAAATCTACACTTACTTCAAAGACAAACAAACAATAGTGTTGTTAGCAAATGAAGAAAACCAAATCAAACACTCCTATGAGATACCTAAATATCTGACATAATAACCCAACCAAAATAACCCTGTACATAATAACCCGGTCACAATAACCAAAGGACAAAATAACCCAAGGTCATAATAACCCAAGCCAAAATAACCCTTGGTCAAAATAGCCCATCGAGAGAATATCCCCATACGAATATAGAGAAAGGAAAAAAAAAATTATATATTACATAGAGGTTATTCTATCCATGAGTTATTATGACCCAGGGTTTTTTTTTCCTTCGGTTATTATGATGGGGTTATTTTGGCTGAGTTATTAGGTCTGAATACTACTAGGATATGCAAAAAAAACCATGAAATGACAAAGAAAATCAATTAAAGCATATAAAAGCAAGATCATACCTTATCCCATAGTGGAAATGGTGCTCCTTTGATGTGAAGAGGATGCCCTTTCCCACCCCCCTCATAAGCTTCCAATGATGAACATAATGTGATGGAGATGCAAAGATGGAGATGAAAAAGAGCCTATAGTGCAAATGCTAAGATTGTTGATGAGATTGTGGATAGAAGTGGCTTCTATTTATAGATTAGAGGGTTGAAGAATGGAGAGATGGGAGAAATGTGGGACTAAAGGAGAGCCAATGAGATTGGGACACTTGTCTCAATCCTAATGGGTGAAGTTGGAGCACATTTTGGAGAATGTACATAGTTAATGCATGTGGTTGAGGATTTGAGAGGTGTAAGAGATATTAATGCATTTGTAAGAGGCATTAAATGAATATGATTGAGATATTTTGGAGGGAAATTGTGTGGGAAAGAAATTCAAATAAATGGAGTTAGTGAAAGAATATTACCTTAGAATATTCCTTTGTGAGGGAAAATGAGATAACTAGATAATTAAAAGAATTGATTTTCATGTGTAAGTGGGTTGGTTAGTCAAGGGTTTATGTTTGACCCAAGTTGAGTAAAAAGCTATAGGATGGGTAATGATGGTTAGGGGATAATTAATTCAAATTAATTAACTTGGAGGAATTTAGGGGATTTGACATTTGATTTAAATGATTTGATTTATTAAATCAGATGAGAGGACTTTTAAGAATTTAAAATTAAATAAATTGATTTATTTAATCAAATATGATGCACATTAGTGAATTAATCAAATTAATTGCTTGATTTGATTAATAGAAGAAATGATGTTTATTCAAGCATCTACACTAACAGATCAATCTGTTATTCAATCACACTAATTATGTAATCTAGTTACACAGATTATGCCCATCTAAATCCTCTCAACATCTTTCAATCATCAATCAAGATATTCTACTATGGATCCTAGTCATCCATTTCAAATCACAATTTCTATATAATAAACCTCTTTCCTCACAAGAAAGGATCAGAGAATTAGTATAGTTAATGCAACGAAGTAATGCCAAGATCCTAATTGACATTGACAAAGCTTCAACCAACATCTTCGATCAAACACATGCACTCTCTTCGAAGCTCTCACACACACAATGGAGGCTTCATATTGAATTGAATAATCAAACATACGTCAATACGGATACACTTCTACACAAGATGGGTAACAATTTAGTTTAGTGAATTCATTTGTTCTTGTTTTATTTAATTTACATTTCTTGAATTCAATGTTCTTAATCATTCATTTCGTGAGTAATGGGCATAGATCTTCACTATTGTTTTTTGTTAAGATTTGTTTCTATCCAATGCAATTATCTCATTTACACCTATGAATTTCCCCCTTACTTATTTTGGCATGCCCAGTGGTACCATGGTGCTTAAAACTAACAACTTTTTTAGCCAAATTTGAAGTTGTAGGTCTTGGATGTGCTCTGGAAAAATCTTCATGCACAAGTTCCAAAATATTTTTATATTTTCCCTCATGGTTCTAGCACTTTTGACAATGATTCTAGCACTTTTGATAGTGATTACTATGCTTTTGACTTTTTTCAACACTTCTTTCTTCTTATAGAGGGAACTTTTTATTTCTTTTAGCGGGTTTTCCTTCTTCCAGAGGCCACCTTTGCTTGTTTTTCCATCGCTTTTGCTTTGTTAATTTGTGTCTTAAATATGCAAGTTAAAATTTAATTTCTAATGCTCATGGGCGCCCAATTTGAATGTGTAATAGGTACTAATATTTATGTATGCAATATTTGTAGAGGTATAACAGGTGTTTGACAAAAGAAAAAATCCCATTAACACTTTTTCTATAGGGAAGACGAATGGTCGAAGAAATTTTAATTTTCAAATCTTTCTTAAGTTAGGAAATTTTAATTTGGTGCTTAAAAAGAACCCAAAAAATAGCACATTTCAATTTAGTGCTCTAAAATGAATCTTTTCCAAGCTTTCTAAATTAGAAAATGCTTTCATTTGGTGCTTAAAAATAATTCCACAAACAACACATTTTGATTTAGTGCTCTAAAATGAATCTTTTACAAGCTTTATAAGTTAGAAAATGCTTTCATTTGGTGCTTTAAAAGAATCCCACAAACAAACACATTTTGATTTAGTGCTCTAAAATGAACCTTTTTTGAAGCTTTCATAGTTAGCGAATGCTTTCATTTGGTTCAATAAAATGAACCCGACAAACAAACACTTTCAATTTAGTGCTTTAAAACATGTTTTTTATTGTTGGACAAACGATTTCAATTTGTTGATAAATGCATGATTTATTTTGTTGACTATTAAGACAAGGATATATAAAACACTCAATTTTGGGCTTAAAATGAACAAATCAATTTTTTTCTTGCATCTTTGCTATCTCATTGATTTATATCCAAGACACTTCTATTGTGTAACGCCCTGTCGCATAACCGTAGAGGATGACACAAACACAATAGAAGGGTAAAATTTTTGTATTAAAGTGTAATTAATAACAATTAAAGTGATCTACACTTAATGCATACATCCTATAAGGTATGCGACAATGCTTACATTTGAATTCCATAACTTACAAAAGTGAACCAACCATAGCATATTGTAGAACCAAGATCCTAGCACCTGCAAAATACAACAAACAAACACATTAGAAGATTAAAATGCAAGCCAAGATCAAAGTTCCCCATAAGATCCATTAGCAATACTCAAAATAGAAATAGAAACAAGACCACAATGAAAAATTAAGGAGATAGATCAAATCCTATTAAAAAAATGCAAACTCTTGATCTTATGGGGGAGTCAATGCCAATTTGATGTGGAAATTGGCCCTTTCCTAACTCCTATGCAATATTTTGATGAGTTGGTGGTGATTGATCCACTTGGTGATTGCTTCAAATGAATTCCATGGAGAAAACCTGTAATAACCTAGCTAAGAAATGATAAAAATGGATGAGGAATGGATGAACTTGATATGAAGATGATAAATTTGCCTCAATTCTCCTCCTCAAATGAGCATTATGATTTTGCATTGATTGTGGCTCCCTCAACAAATAGAGAAGGCCTCTATTTATAGAAAGAAGGATGGAGGATTTGAAATATATAGAGGATGCGGGATAAAAGATAAGCCAATGATAAAGCACCACTTGGCATCATGCTAATGGACAAAGTTTGAGCACATTTTGGAAAATGTGAAAAGAGGGGGGAATTAAAATTCAAAACATGGCTTGAAGGATGAGGTGAAATGTGAATTTAATGTCACATGGCTAAAGAAAAGGACTTGTAAGATGAGTTAAATTCCTTGTTAGAAGGGCACATCCTTTTGGAGGGATTTTCAAATTTGGGGAATATTCCAACCATTGATGCCTTTTTGAAAGTAAATAGATGGTTTAATAAATTGATAAATTAATTTTCATGAGCAAGTGGCAAAAGCTAGAGGATGTGACATGGATTAGGATTAGATTAATCATGATTTGATTAATTTAATAGGAGATTAGATGATTTGACCATTTGATTTAGATTTTTGGATTGAAATAAATCAAAATGAGAGGAAAATGATTTAGACTTAAAATTAAATAAATATTTTGATTTATTCAATTATCTTTCAAAGGGACAAGATAATGATCTTTCCAGTCTAACCCTGTCCATCTTGTCCCAAGTCTAAAAAGTCCTCAAACCCATGAGCAAAGAACAATTAACAAGTTATATGATTTAAGCTACCCTTTCCCCTAATACAATTATTTAATTTCCATTGAATTAACTAACTCTCACTTGAGTTTCCCTGGCACCACATTGTGCGCTAGCTCCCATTGAGACCACTGCCTTACTAACAATAGAAGGATCTAATCCAAAACCCAAGGGTAAACATAGTGCACAAAACAGATATTAAATCTCAATCCAAAATATAAGAGGTAACACATCCCATTCGAAGTAACTGGGTGTTTAAATAGAATAAAAACCGAGTGTAATACCCAAGGAAAATAAAGGGATGAACCATAAAACACAAAAACCCCTTCATAAAATAACATCATCTTGAAGACTTACATACACAATTAACTAATTTCCCCAAAAATGTGAACATAAGAAATAATAATTTAAATAGGCAATTCAAGCAGGAAATAAATCTACCATTGGGATCTCCTAAATCCAATTTCCATTTCAGGAAAATACAATAACATATTGCTCAAATAAAATAGCTTATTACAATTTCACTTTCAGAGAATAAGAAATTAAATCTATTTGTTTTAAATCAATTTCCAAATTTTGACTATATAGAAGTCAAATTTCCTCATTTAAAACGTTTCAATTTACTAAACTGAAGAATCAAAGCATTAAACATGTAAGGATTACAATAAACTCAATATATTTAAAATAACAATGTTTTATAATACTTATTGCTTAATAAAATCTCTCTCTTATCTAATCTTCAAATTAACCTATTATCAATCCATTTAATTGCAATTCTAAGTAAAATTTATTCCACTCTATTCTTTTTCTAACATCATATTTCTAATACAGGAATACAAAATATTAAGATATAAATATATATAATTATACATTTAAATAGTTCAATACTAGTGTGAATACACAAACAGTGACAATGCAATGCATGGGTAGAAGAAAGAACTCTATGAATTACCTATCAAATACTAACTATATGTATCCATAGCGGATACCATGCATTCATTCACCATACCCAAGACTCAATTTATCAATTCGATGATGTGAATAGTTATGATGAAACACAAATAATATAATTTGACAACCATTATGCTATTGATAGCTCGGAATCAGAGACTATCGAATCTCTATTAAAGCAGGGAAAATAAGATATACATTTCCCACGCCGCACGTAGGGAAGAGATGATTATGTGTTACCCAAATTCAAAACCCCTAAGGCGTCACTTGAATTCAACTAAGGGAAGTGTTGTTGGTAATACTTAACCTATAAATATATATGATTCTATTTCATGTAGCCACTGTCAAGAGTGTTTTCAGACCAACGAGATGGAGGGAATTCTTCTTTAAGGATAATTTACAGAGTTTTTGGTTGCGACTTTTAAGTCAACTGCACGCCAGTATCGATATTCCCAGCAGAATTAATGCTAAGGAAATTTTCTTTAGATCCAAGGATCCAAAGCACATCAATAACATAGACTCATATAACAGAAACTCCATAATACAAGACCAATAGGTAAGAATGATAAACTAGTTTAATTTACACCAAAACTTCAATGTGGTATTCGATAAGTATACATGGATAAGCATAAAAAGGTAACTAGTAGTTTACAACGTATGCAAGACTTAGTAGAGGAGAGGGGCAGTGAATGATATGGAGCATACACTCAAATTATCAAAAGAGACAACTATGGACAACTCCCAACTGTTAATTAGCATACACTTGAATTACTTAATCTATATGTTTGTATTATGTCACTTATTCAGGTTACAATTACCATTCGGCCATAGACCTTGGCAACAACTCCAAATGTATTCATTAAAATCTGTTTGTACCCTTTCTTGACCTCACATCCATTATCAGAGGTCAACTAGTGATAATTCTATTATAAGGAATGATTTAATGGAAATTTCTAAGTTCCGGTGATTTTAGATAAATATACATTTACCTTACTGCCAGATTAACATGTGCATGGGGCACTAAGACTAATAAATTTAGGTAGGAGAATGACCTTTAAACAACAATCTTCCTATTTGTTAGGTGATCCAATGTCGAGATAAGCATATGCTCTAATATTACAAGTGAAAGACTAATGGACAACATGAATACCACGCACTAACTAAAACATTGATAAACAAAATGAAGAACATTGTCATTGAGGATTATTCAGTAAATCACAAAAAGATAGTATTTCAAGATTCCACAACCTTTACATAGGCGATAAACTAGACAGGTCGACGCCTTACTCTTGATACACATTAGTAGTCAAGAAGCTACGATGAAAGAGACAAGGAGTGTTGGTAGCATAAGGTTTAATTAAAAGGAAGAGTATCAAAATTCTTCAATTGATAAAGATAGATCAACAGCTGATACACACAAAAAGGTTCAAAATCCTTCAATTTAACAAACAAAATTACCTATAGCTAGCAAGGAATTTGTGTATCAATCGACGCAAACATCGTATCAACGCCAAAGCTAGTATTGTAATAGTTGAAACTTTAGTATGCAGATTATTATCAATTGTTAGAAACAACAGAGTACATGTACTACACTAAATATATTTATGTCCACATTTCTAAAGGTAACATGTAATTGTTGGTTGGTTTCAAACTCAGGCCGAAAATTAATTCTTGTCTAAACAAGAACCCTCAGCATAGACGGCGACAAAATCTACAGAAATTATGATAGGCTCAAGAGATGCTTATAATATGTTGCCAAGGTAGGCAACGACTTTAGCTACAGAGTACAAGCTCTCTTTTTGGTAAAATAATTCATGATACCAAGAAGCTCTATGCATAAAACAAAAGGCTTGAATAGATTTCTAAAATAACCATTTAAGGAAAGATTTCAATGTTTCATCAACTTTATGATAATTGAACATTTCAAGGGTTCAAAATCGAAAGACATTAAATCCCCAGAGGGTTAAATCTACAGACCATTTTTTCATAATTTGTTACTTTCTAGTATTATTTTCGTAATATTTTTAGGCATTTGTAAATAAAAGATAACAAAGGAACCTGGATTTTCAATGTTTCCCCCTTCCTTGCAATTCTTGACTCCCAAAACCTTTGAAAGAAAATCCTCAAGCACCAAACCAAAATTCCCATACACACCCTCTACCAGAATTAGTTTCTTTCTAGAACCAGAACCCTAAAACTCCGTACTAGAATGCAATAAGTTTCCCGAGAGCTTCTTTCCCAATTTTTAACAACCAATAATAACAACCTCTTTCAAAAAAAAATCATTTTCTCATTGTTGTGAACTAACATCTTTCCTCTTTTAGTTAATGTAAATATTGTCTTAAGAATTAATTCCCAGCAACAGTGTTTAATTTTTTTAACACATGCCATAAATAAAATATCTTTTCAACCAAATCATAGATATTTCCTTAAGATAATTACAAGATATTTATGCAGTTAATAATTCAAAATTCACATATTAATTTCCAATTAAATTTAATCTAATTAATTTAATCACTTTATAAACTAAATTTAATCTCAAACATTAAATCACTTTACAAAATAAATTAAATTTATTTAATTAAATCAAATATAAAGCTTCTAGCAACATTAATCAAAATTATTTAAATAATCACTAAAAACCATTATAAGCATTAATTAAGCTGTGTTGAGGTTCCCCAAATCTGAAATGGAGAAGCAAAAACTTGTCAAGATGATGAATAGTTACTATGAAGCAGACACTATAAAAGCATTATGGAGAAAAGTGTTAAGGGTTATCATGGAGTACATCACTCTCGACGGCCGCTTCACTAGGGTTTATGGATATCACTTCATGTTGCTTAATCACTTCTGACATAAGGTGCGTGTCTCTATCCCCTTCTTCTTGCTCTGTTCCCTGAGAAATAGCTTTTCTGATCACAGTAGAAGCCCTAAAAGATACCCGATTCTTCAAACGGGTCTTTTAAGGCTCATTTATGAGCACTTTCAAAATATGCATGCCCTTCCAAACCCTATAGCCCCTTTGGAGCTTGATGAAGATGATACTGAGTCTAGCATTTCTGATACCAAAGCTTCCCCTGACCATGTCAAGAGCTCTTAGCCTCCTCTGCCCCCCTCTTCTGCCTCTGGCTACTCTCCTCAACCTTCTGGCGCCTGCTCTATTTCTTCCTCTGGCCACACTAACCCTAATGCCAATTTGGTGGGCTCTAGCTCTCTGGTTAATAAGCTTGTTTCCTACCCCAACGAATCCCCTGTTGTTTCTGCTAAGGTGACCGGGGTTAATCTTGACGACCCCCACGTTCCCCAGAATATTCAACAGGAGAACTTTAGCCCCCCCAAGAGGTGCGGAGTCGGTGATTTTTGGGGTCAATTTTGAATGTGAGCCCCCTTTTGACTTCGTTGGTAATGCCAAGAGCTGCTCTTGGAACCAATTGAATTCTGCCAAATGGGTATTTCATGAAATAAGTGAGCTAAAAACTAAAAATTTGTGTCTTCATAGCAAGCTAGGGGAAATTGAAGCCAAAGTTGTAAGGTTTATTCAGCTCGAAGCGGAGAAGAATTACAATGTGAAGGACACTACTCAAAAGGACATCACAATCAAAAATGATATTGAAAAAATCAAAGGAACTATGAAAAAAATTGCTGAGCAAAACTGTAGAATTGCCAGACATAACTCTGTTATCATCAGGGCAATGTCTGAAAGACTGGAGAAAACCTAGAAGAGAGCTCTGATTGTCGATCTTGATTAGGAGAAAGACCAGGATGAGGAAGCAATAATCACTAAACGTACCAGATCAAGCACAAAAAGGAAAGCCCTGACCACCCCAAATATGACTCAGATTTTTATGGAGGCGGTTCAAGAAATGGCAGACTTGGAAGAGGTTGCGGAAGAGCTTCTGAATTCTATGAATTAGCTGTTGCCGGGCCTAGCTTTTTCTGGTTGCTGGCCATTTTCTGGTTTCTTTGAGGCTTTTTGTTGCTACCTGCTTATGCTAGTTTTTATCTTTCTGGCAGTTTTTCTATTTTTCGGACCTCTATTTTGATATTTTCCTGTAATGTTACTTCGCGGTTTCGAGTCCCTGTAAAACCCGTTTATCCCCCTTTTATCAAAAACATTAATTTCCCACAAAACATATCTTGCAAAATAAATAAACAAGAAGGAAAACATGGACAACATGACAAATCAGCAAAACCAAACAAAGACTGATGACACTCTGACTAGGGTTGTGGCTTGACAAGGAAATCTCATTGCTATCTCCCAATCAACTATACCATTGGGCAGTGGACACACTCAAACCTATGAATTCGGGTGGAGTCAATGTCCTGTACCTACAATCCTACAATCAAAACATATATTGTACATGTATATAGATTATAAACAATCACATTGTGAAGAGAAAATCATGAAATCATATAGGGCACTCACAAGTGGGTGTTACAATCCCATTCCCTTCACCAATATAGTGTCACATCAAAACTAAAACATCAATTAACTACAAATGAGCATATATATAAAAACACACTAAAATAATTACCAATGGTACATTAACAATCAGGAACAAAGTGCAACAATTGGAGGGGCACTACATCCTCCCCCCCTAAGATTCAAATTACTCCTGGAAGTTGAAAGATAAGGTACACCATGCACATCATATAACCATTACTAATTAGAAGTATAGCGAACATAAACATAAGTCTCATGTTACATAGAGTCAAGTTTATCCAACACAATAAAACTCCATAATTCCATGTAACATAAAAATCATTAAGGGAAGTCATGATCATCCAAACCATTGAAAATGGTGCAATGACCACCAAAAAAGTCTCAAAGTACATATCACATCATAAAAAGTATCAAGTGCACATCTCAAATATAATAAGTGTCAACCTAACAAAGGAAATAAGAAAAATACTACATCCCTCCTTCCACTAACAAACTACTCACTATCTGATATGGGACACCCCTCAAGGTCCTCATCTAAGTCCATACCCGCCTTCATGGAAATGGAATGCTGAGTATGAAGGCTTTCCTTCTCTTCATTAGGAAAAATAGTTGTGTTAGGTCCACACCCCATTGGCCAATCCCTGATAATGAATGGTTTCTTCACTTTAACTATGCGTCTCAACTCTTCGATCTTCTTTCCTTTTTCCATCTTGAGCTGAGAGAGGGCCTAGGCCAAGGTCTCGTCATCAGAAATACAAGGTGGAGCTTCTAGTGTGGGGTTATCTTTGATCACCACACCCTTCTTGCAGCCTTCACTGCCTTTCCTTTCCTCTTTCTAGCCTTTGACCTTCCCATCACTGCACACAAAGTGGGGTAACATTAGACTCTAATAAAATTCTAAATCCCCACTAATCCTAACTTAACATACATCTACACACAATACATCACATTCATACACTACAAAAATGTCCATAATCCATTCCCCCAGTAGGAAGGATATCGATGCATTGTGCACTACACTGAGGGTCCTATCCTCTTTACTGGTTTTCTATACTATTGGACTAACACCACCTAACGACAACTTCAGGATAAACAAGTGAGAAAACCCCAAAGGAAAAACATAAAATCAAGAGTACAACACCTAGGTCAACATAATGGACTCACAAATATCCAAAGTACCTAGTGTTAGAACCTTGGGCTTTAATACCATGTGTAATGCCCTACCACATAACCCTAGAGGATGATGCAAACACAATATAAGCGTAACAATTTTTTTTTAAAGTGTAATTAATAATGAGTAAAGTGATCTACACTTAACACATACATCCTCTAAGGTATGCGACAACACTTACATTTGAATTCCATAACTTACAAAAGTGAACTAACCATAGCATATAAAATTAAACTCATGATATAAAGAACATAGATCCAAAAGCATTAAAATCATCACATAAGATACAAAGTACATTAATGAATCATTTATAGTTTGCATTCATTCCATAAAGTAGTTACAAGTCTCATTTCCAAAATGAGGAAGATCATACAATAATGTTACAATAACAATGATACAAGAATCTTCCTCAAATAAAAATGAGGACTAGTACATATACATAAGTATCCAACTGAACCAAAAGTAAATAAGAGATGGTACAAGTAACTGGAACATATGAGTTCTCTAATCTGGAAGATCCCACCATCACGAACATGTAGTGGAAACTCAATAGTGAAGGTGCATGTTCCACCCAACCAAGTGGTACCCAAAGGCCCACCCCTTGTGTGAGGACATAGTAAAAGGGCTTCCTAGGAAAAACCAACAACCTATAGACACATGCAACACACAATACTATACCATACAAAAATAATACATACATAAAGGTTACATTGCTTCCAGATTAAAATAATCAAGTATATCAATTGTAGAATACATATTGTTGTCATAGGAGTAGTTGCATGGGTTACCCTGGTAGATCTTCCTAGGCCTTGGCCCCCATCTTGACTTACCCTGGTACCCTCTCACGACACTCGGCCCCACATGCAAACCGATGTGGAATCAATTATCTTTCAAAGGGACAAGATAATGATCTTGCCATTCTAGACCTTCCTATCTCATCCCAAGTCTAAAAAAACCCTTGAGCCCATGAGCAAGGGACAATTAACAAGTTATATTATTTAAGCTACCCTTTCCCCTAATACAATTATTTAATTTCCACTAAATTAACAAACTCTCACATGAGTTACCCTAGCACCACTTTATGCATCGACCCCTATGGAGAGCCACTCCCCTACTGACAACACAAGGATCTAATCCAAAACCCAAGGATAAACATAGTGCACAAAATGGATATTAAATCCCAATCCAAAATATAAGAGGCAATAATGTATCCCGTTCGAAACAATCGAGTGTTTAAATAGAATAATAACCAAGTGCACTACCCAAGGAAAACAAAGGGTTGAAAAATAAAACAAAACAACCCCCTCATAAAATAACATCATCTAGAAGACTTACATATACAACTAACCGATTTCCCCAAAAATGTGAACAAAAGAAATCATAATTTAAATAAGCAATTCAAGCAGGAAATAAATCTACCATTAGGATCTCCTAAATCCAATTTCCATTTCCAGAAAATACAATAACATTTTGCTCAAATAAACTAGCTTATTATAATTTTGCTTACAAAGAATAAGAAATTAAATAGATATTTGTTTTATATCAATTTCCAAATTTTAACTATATAGAAATCAAATTTCCTCTTCCAAAACATTTCATTTTACTAAACTAGAGAATCAAAACATTAAACATGTAAGGATTACAATAAACTCAATATATTTAAAATAATAATGTTTATAATATTTATTGCTTAATACAATCTCTCTCTTATCTAATCTTCAAATTAACCAACTATCAATCCATTTAATTATAGTTCTAAGTAAAATTTATTCCACTCTATTCTTTTTCTAACATCATATTTCTTATACAAGAATACAAAATATTAATATATAAATATATATAATTATACATCTAAATAGTTGAATACTAGTGTGAATACACAAACAGTGACAATGCTATGCATGGGTAGAACAACGAACTATAAAAATTACCTATTGAATACTAACTATATGTATCCATAGTGGATAACATGCATTCATTCACCATACCCAAGACTCAAGTTATCAATTCAATGATTCCAATAGTTACGGTGAAACACAAATAATATAATTTGACAACCATTATGTTATTTAAAGCTCATAATCAAAGACTATTGAATCTATGTTAAAGCAAGGAAAATAATATATACGTTTCCCACACCACACGTAGGGAAGAGATGCTTATGTGTTACCCAAATTCAAAACCCCTAAGGTGACACTTGGATTCAACTAAGGGCAATGTCGTTGGTAATACTTAGCCTATAAACATATATGAATAAACATATATGACTCCATTTCATCCAACCATTGTCAAGAGTGTTTTTAGACGGACAAGATGGAGGGAATTATTATTTAAGGATAATTTACAAAGTTTTTGGCCATGAATTTAAAGCCAACTACGTGCCAACATTGATATTCCCTGCAAAATTAATGCTAAGGAAATTTTCTTTAGATCAAGGGATCCAAAGCACATCAATAACATATACAGATATAATAAAAAATCTAGTATACAAGACTAATAGATAAGAATAATAAACTAGTTTAATTTACACCAAACTTCAATGTGGTATTCGATAAGTATACAAGGATAAATAGGGTATGTGCAGGATCATGGGCCAAAAAGTGGCAATATGATGGGTATTTGTAGGGTATGTGGTTGACGACCTTTTTTTGACCCAAAATTGATGAAATGAAAAGGGTCTTTAAAGGATATTTTCATCTTTCCACCAATATAAATTATTCTTTACTTTGAATTTAATAAATAATTATTACTCATTTTCTATTTGAATTATGACTAAAGTCCTCATTGATAGGCTAATTAAAAAACATCTATAACTTTCAAACGGTATCACATTTTTGGAATCCAAAACATGCATCATATTCTATGCTTCGTATACTATAGGATTAAAAAAAGAAAAATTGAATTTTATGAAGATTTGACAAGTTAAGGTGGTCAGACATACAATTTTTTATATTTTTTAAAAGTTGTAAATAAAAATTCATAATTAATTATTTACTTTGAAAAAAATTATAGAAAAATATGCATCAGATCCAAACATAAGTCCTCTACTTATTTCTAAAATCTTATAAAAAAATATTATCATTTTATTGTGGTTAGGGTGGTCAGACAAACATCTACTTATTTTTTCCCTGAAATTTAAGTACTACTGCATTGAAATTTCAATTTTTCACCAAATAGATTTTTCTTTTTTAAAATAAACCTAGTAGTTTAGAAACTACATTAAATTTTCTATAGATTCTATTCTTACATATTTTTGAAATAATATAGATAACTTATTCAAATTTTTATGTCAAGTTTCCTAACTCTGATTTTTCTAATTTTTTTGCCACTTAAGGGCCTATTTTTTCCATGATGATCCTGCACATACCTAGTACAAAAAGGTAACTAGAAGTTTACAACGTATGCAAGACTCAGTAGAGGAGAGGGGCAACAAATGAAATGGAGAATACACTCAAATTATCAAAAGAGATGACTATGCACAACTCCTAGTTGTTAATTAGCATGCACTTGAATTACTTAATCTATCTATTTGTATTATGTCTCTTATTCATGTTACAATTACCATTCAGCCATAGACCTTGGCAACAACTCCAAATGTATTCATTAAAATTTGTTGGTACCCTTTTTGGAACTCACATCCATTATCAGTGGTCAACTGGGGATGATTCTATTATAAGCAATGATTTAATGGAAATTTCTAAGTCCCGATTATTTTAGATAAGTATACATTTACCTTCTACCAAATTCACACGTGCATGGAGCACTAAGACTAATAAATTTAGGTAGGATAATGACCTTCAAACAATAATCTTCCTATTCACTGGGTGATCCAATGTTGAGTTAGGCATATGATCTAATATTACAAGTGAAAGAATGATGGACAACTTGAATATCACGCACTAACAAAAACATTGATAAACAAAATGAAGAACATTGTCATTCACAATTATTTAGTAAATCACAAAAAGATGGTATTTCAAGATTCCACATCCTTTATATAAGCGATAAACTAGAAAGGCCAATTCCTTATTCTTGATACACATTAGTAGTCAAGAAGTTGTGATGAAAGAGACAAGGCGTGTTGGTAGCATAAGGTCAACTTAAAAGGGAGAGTATAAAAATTATTCAATTGATAAAGATAGATCAATAGTTGATAGACACAAGAAGGTTTGAAATCCTTCAATTTAACAAATATAATTACCTATAGCCAGCAAGGAATTTATGTACATCAATCGATGCAAACATCATATCAACGCCAAAGCTAGTATTGTAATAGTTAAAACTTCAGTATGTAGATTATTATCAATGGTTAGAAACAATAGAGTACATGTACTACACTAAATATATTTATGTCCACATTTCTAAAGGTAATAGGTAATTGGTTGGTTTCGAACTCAGGCTGAAGATTAATTCTTGTCCAAACAAGAACCCTCAATAGAGATGGCAACAAAATGTACAAAAATTATGATAGGCTCAAGAGATGCTTATAATATGCTGCCAAGGCATGTAATAGCTTCAGCTATAAAGTAAGCTCTCTTTTTGGTAAAATAATTCATGATACCAAGAAGCTATACACATAAAACAAAAGCCTTGAATAGATTTATAAAATAATCATTCAAGGAAAGATTTCAATGTTTCATGAACTTTATGATAATTGAACATTTCAAGGGTTCAAAATTCAAAGACATAAATCCCCAGAAGGGTTAAATCTACAGACAGTGTTTTCGTTATTTGTTACTTTCCAATATTATTTCCATAATATTTTTAGGCATTTGTAAATAAAAAGAAAAAAAATGCTTAAAGATAACAAAGGAACTTGGATTTTCAATGTTTCCCCCTTCCCTACAATTCCTAACTCCCAAAACCTCTGAAAGAAAATCCTTAATAGAACAAGCACCAGACCAAATTCTCATACACACCCTCTACCAGAATTAGTTTCTTTCTAGAACCAGAACCCCAAAACTCCATACCAAAATGCAATAAGTTTCCCAAGAGCTTCTTCCCCAATTTTCAACAACCAATATTAACAACCTCTTTCCAAAAAATATCTTTTCTCATTGCTGTGAAATAGCCTCTTTCTTCTTCAGTTAATGTAAATATTATTTCCAAGAATTAATTCCCAACAACAATGTTTAATTTTTTTAACACATGTCACAAATAAAATATCTTTTCAACCAAATCATAGATATTTCCTTAAGATAATTACAAGATATTTATGCATTTAATAATTCAAAATTCATATATTAATTTCTAATTAAATTTAATCTAATTAATTTAATCACTTTATAAAATAAATTTAATCTCAAAGACTAAATCACTTTACAAAATAAATTTAATTTAATTAAATAAATAAAATATAAAGCTTCTAACAACATTAATAAAATTAATTAAATAATCTCTAAAAACCATTATAAGCATTAATTAACATTAATTTCCCACATAACATACCTTGCAAAATAAATAAACGACAAGGAAAATATGGACAACATGAAAACTCAACAAAACCAAACAAAGACTGGTGATACACTGTGACTAGGGTTGTGGCTTGGCAAGGAAATCCCGTTACTATCTTTGAATCAACTATACCATTGGGAAATGGAAACACTCAAACATGTGAATCTAGATGGATTCAATGTCCTGTACCTGCAATCTTGCAATCAAAACATATATCATACATGATGTATATAGATTATAAACAATCACATCGTGAAGAGAAAATCATGGAATCGTAGGGCACTTGTAAGCGAGTGATGCAATCCCGTTCCCTTTATTAATACAGTGTCACATCAAAACTAATGAAACTAAAACATCAATTAAATATGTATATGAGAATATATCAAAAACAAACTAAAACAACTACCAATAATACATAAACAATTTGAAACAAAGTGCAACAACTGGAGGGGCACTACATATTGGTTGCTTTAAAAAGAACCACTACTATCTTGTACACACCTTATTTCACTCTTTTTCGATAGCACTGCTTGAGGGGCTTAACTAACATTACGATGAAGTGCATTCTATGTATTTAATTTTAGGAAAACTAGGTAATTATCCTCTCCCCTCATGCCTTTTTGGTGATCTTGGTTGATGAAAGTCATCTTGGGACACATCCCATGCTAGACAACTCAAAGGTAGCCCCTAAGTGGTACTTTTTTTTGGTTCACTATATAAATTATTGTGAGTGTGAGGAAAGTTTATCATTCACCTGGTGGTGATGTTCTATGCCAATATTATTCTCCTATAGTATCCACGTGATACGTAAGAACCCACAAGACCTAGGAGGCCTCTTAATTGATAAAAATGGCACATGTACAGACACCAGTTATCCCAAAATGTGACTAAGAACCAAATGTTTTAGAAGCTACCCCTTTTATCCAAAACCTCTAAAGTGGTGCATTGAAATTTACATATGAGATGTCACTTATCAAGTTCAACTTTATGGTTGAGCATAAAAGGCCTCTCCATTCATTGCATGTAAAATCATCCCTTTGAGGCATGATGTAATCCCACCTAGGAAGAAGTGTCTATCCTTAGGGAATACTTTTATTCGTGAAACTACCAAAGATCGATTCGGTTGCATTGAAAACATCAAACTCTGTGCTTGAAATTAAAAATGAACACATCCAAAGAAGTAGTTAACATGGTTCTAAATTGGAAAACCCCTTTAACTTAGTGTGAATACTTTGAAAAGAGACATCTATTTGCACTCCTAAAAGATATCATAAAACAATATATCTTTGAAGGTTTTCGAATATCAAGGCTCACATATCAAGTCACATCAAGAAAAAGGAAAAAATTGGAAACTATAACTTAAGCATTTCTACCTCTATGAAATTTGAGCTTTTATGGAAGGAAACACTCTTAAGGTATAGGCATCTAGGATCTCACAAGTTTTTATTGTTGTGTTGCATGGTATCACTTGCAAAATATCAAAATAGATTAAACAAAATCATCCAAAACTACAAAAATCATCAACACTCTTAACAAATACTAAATTAGGAAAATCAAATTTGAACAAAGGCTAATTTTGCTACTATTTCTATCTCACTTGACCCAAAATTGTTTAAACTTTCCAGAAAAAGCCCTCTTTTTCTCTCTATCCCATAAAATCCACTAATAAAAATCTATTGCATTTGACAAAACTAGCACTTACTGCAAAACTAGCTGCACTTGATATTTTTATACCACAATTGCCAAATATTTTCCAATGCACTTGCCAAAAATATGCCTGCACTTGCCCAAAATGATTGCTTTTGATTGTGTAATACACCACATTGAGAAGATATATATAGAGGTTGCACTTGCAAAAACTCAACACACTTTCTTCTCAAAACTGAGCGCACTTGATAGAATTCATACCCTAGTTGATAAAATTGGATGCCTTTGCTCACAGTTTGTTGATTTTTCTTAGAAACCATCTTTGTTACTCTATCTTGCTAAAATTAAAAAAAAAACTAAAGCTCATTACAAGACCCTTGTTGAAATGAAATAATTAGGAACCCAAGATAGGTCATATAGTCCTTCATCCATCTTCAAACTTCATCCTACTTTTGGAAATCAAAAAAAAAAAAAAAACTTGAATTATTCCCTCACCCACATTTCTAAGACATCAATAATTACTTGAACCTCAAGGCTAGTTCAAGTAGTCTTTTCCACAACATATCCTTTGGAAGAAGAAGTGAGATATCAATCTAGGCCTTTTAGCATTTTGAGATCTAAGAATAGCGTCATTCAAAATAAGAACTCAAAACTTAGGGTGTTGAACTTCATAAGAACCATATCAAAACACCAACACTTTCACCTTATGACCATTTGGTGACTAGTTGCTCTAGTTCAACAACCAAACCTTACATCAAATATCATACAACCGAACTTTGAGTTGATTCAAGGAGAACAAAAAAATATAATCAATAGTTTGAGGAGCTTTATATTTGAGACAAAAGAAACACTCAAGCAATGGATAAACACAACAAACATCTTAGTGAAAGAGGAAGAGAAAGCAAACCTAGTAACCAGAAGACTCATTTTACCACCTCCTACATGAAAATAAATATATGTTCTTCATGATCTCTGGTAAGAACGAAATCCTTAAATGAAAGTCCATATTTTTCCTTCTAAAGAGGCACCATAGTTCAAGGTTTATGAAGAGACACACCTTGAAGATTTATCGCAATTGGGACACCTTGGTAATAAATCGTTATGATTGGTCAACAGAAATCGCAATGTACTGGCATCTCGGTGAGACACTAACAGTGTCTCACCGATGCCACATAGACTTCATATTGATGTCACCAAGAGACTCTGTTATCGCTAAGACATTCTATTGAGCTCCATGAGTTTCATCGAGTCACCAAGGAGTCACCCATACCTATCACATTCGCCAAGAGATCATAGCGAGTCACCAAAGGTATACCGAAGACACAAGTCATATCGAGCTCCAAAAGATAGTCGGCAAGACATAACAATATCGCTAAGAGGTTTCTCCGAGATCTCTATTGTCACCCCGAAGCTATCAACAATCGCCAAGACATACACCCTTCACTAAGAGAACATACCAAACTCCAAGACTTACCCCGAAGGCTCTTCATCATCGGCAAGACTCATCAAAGTTGCTGGGACTTCTTACCAAGACCACCGTGTTCCACCGATGACAAACATTCACCAAGAGCTACACCGAAGACTTCAAAAGATGTTCCTGTTGGTGAGAACTTCAACATTCACTAAGATGTCTTCCCGGGATCCTTGAGTTACCCCGATAGCCATCGGCTATCAGCAGGACAACCTTTAGTCGCTAAGACATTTCTCTGACCACTTTTGAGTTACTCCGAAGAACCTATGAATGTTTCCCTATCAGCGTGACCTTCTCCATTCACTGGGACTTCTTAGCGAGAACCCTTAGCTATCCTGAAGCCCATGCTCGCCAAGAGTCTCCTTGAAATACGATTGAATGGCCTTTTGGCCAGAGGTCTCCTGAGCGCTATGAGGTCATAATGAATACACTATGTCACAGCAATAGACTCCATAGTGCAACCTTTTGGCAAGACATTTGCAAGGTCACAGCGACATGTTCAAAACAAAATGAATCAAGCTACTAGTTGGCCAGACAAAAAAGATGTCACACCGACTTAGCTCTAATGGAGGTTTCAGCCTGTATAGTTTGAGACACATATTTCCAACAATCTCCCACTTGACGAAGATCATAAAGGAACCTCCAGAGCACATCATAACTTACTGAAAATCATGGGCAGTAAGGCCCATTGAAATGGGACACCACGTGAACTTATTTGTGCTCACTGGCTTCGTCAATGAATCTGCAACATTCTCCAGAGTATCAACCTTTTCCAAACTAAACTTTCCATCCTCAACCATATCTCATACAAAGTGGTACTGTACATCAATATGTTTCATCCTGGCATGGAAAGTAGGGTTCTTTGCCAGACAAATTGCACTCTGACTATCACAGAAAATAGTTATTTCCCCTACATCAAAACCAATGTTAGAACACAATCATTTCAACAATACAGCTTATTTACAAGCATGAGTAGCTACCATTTATTCAGCCTCTATAGTGGACAAAGTGACTATAGCTTGTTGCTTGCTCATCCAACTCACTGCACCACCATTCAACATGAAAATGTATCCACTGGTGGACCTCCTGCTGTCAATGTCCCCTACCCAATCAGAATCAACATAACCACACATGCTGAGAGTCCTCTGTGATTCAACCGAATTCCCATGGTAACACAAAGAAAAATCTGAAGTACCCTTCAAATATCTAAACACTCTCTTCACAACATCCCAATGCGTTCTTCCTAGATTAGCCATAAATTGACTAAGTACTCCCATTGCTTGGGCAATGTCTAGCCTTGTACAAACCATTGCATACATAAGACTGCCTACTACACTAGCATAGGGTACACTGGTCATGTTCTCCATCTTAGTAGGAGATTTTGGATCGTCCTCAACATATAGCTTCATTCTCTGCATGACTGGAACCACTAGCTATTTGCAATCATTCATACAAAATCTCTCAAGAACAGTCCTGACATACTTACTCTGACTGAGCCAAAGCTTTCTATTCTTCCTATCCTTGGTTATCTCCATCGCTAGAATATACCTTGCTGCACCAAGATCCTTCATTTGAAACTTACCAGACAACTGAGACTTAAGATCAGAAAGCATTAGCTTGCTATTTCCTATGAACAATATATCATCAACATAGAGAGCAATAACTAATACTTGATCACTTTCAGCTTTATAATATACATAGTGATCATATTTTGATCTCACAAATTCCAAAGACAATACAAATGTATCAAATTTTCGGTACCACGTTCTAGGTGACTGCTTTAACCCATACAGAGACTTCTTTAATTTGCATACCAGTTTTTCTTTACCTTTCTCAACAAAGTGCTCAGGCTGGGACATATAGATTTCTTCTTCAAGATCACCATGAAGAAACGTTGTCTTCACATCGATCTGTTTGACCTCTAAGTCATAAGTTGCTGCAAGTGACAAAAGAAATCTAATGGACATTAACTTTACTACAGGCGAAAATATTTCCCCATAATCAATTCCCTCTACCTGGGAATAACCCTTTGTAACTAGTCTCGCCTTGTACTTTTCCACACTGCCATCCAGACCAATCTTTTTCTTAAATACCTATTTGCAGCCAACAACCTTTATGCCTTTAGGCAAGGGCACTAGACTCTAGGTTTCATTCTTATCTAAAGATGCCATCTCTTATTCCATGGCTTCCAACCAAGAATCTGAATCAGACATTTTAATTGCCTCTTTTATAGTCCTAGGCTCATCAATACTATAAATCAAAGCATAGACACAAGTAGAATCTATAAAAGAGAACCCATACCTATCTGGTTGTTTTCTTTCTTGGGTTGACCTCCTCACTTGTTGAGGCTGAGGTTCTTCTTCTTCAGAACTTTCAGAAATGCTCGAGCTCTCCTTAGTTTTAGGTACATTTTGAATTTCCAATTCCTCTTTCTCTGGTGTAGGAGGAATTAATGCTACATCCTTATTTTTATCTGAATTTGTCTCTAACTGCAGATCCAAAGTGGAAGGTTTTAGTTCATAAAAGATTACACTTTTGCTATATACAACCTTTTATGTATCAGGATTCCAAAGCTTGTATCCTTTTATGATAGTGCTATAGCCTATAAAAATACATTTGATAGCCTTGTTCTCTAATTTAGATCTTTTCACATCCGGCACATGAGCATATGCCTCATAGCCAAAAACACGAACATGTCTTAAGGAGGGCTTCTTACCAGACCACGCTTCCAAAGGTTTTTTTTCAACAAGAGTAGAATTTGGAGAACGATTAATTGAATAACATGGCGTAGATATGGCCTTAGCCCATAACTTCTCCTCCAATCTAGCACTACTGAGCATACTTCGTGCTCTCTCCATCACTGTCCTATTGAACCTTTCTGCAACTCCATTCTCCTATGGAGTATAAGGTGTAGTCTTCTATCTTTTAATTCCATGGTCTTTGCAATATCTTTCAAATTCATAAAAATAGAACTCACCGCCATTATCAGTCCTTAAGTATTATCAGTCCTTAAGGCTGTAAATGAAGGTGTCACCATCACTATGAGAAGAACCATTATCAAAAGAGCCCTTCTTCTTCTTTTTCTCCTCTTTATAATCCCTTCGGACATGACCAGGTTGCCCATAGTTCCAACACTTCACCTTGGACTTCTTGCCAGGAGACTTTGATCTCCCTTCTGATTTTGATTTGGACTTCTTGTCCTTCTTCTTGCCTTTCTCCTTCAGTCTTCCTCTGACAGCAAGAGCTTCCTTCACCATCTCAGAAGATTTCCTTCTCATTTCTTCTGATAGCAAAGATGCAACAACATCTTCCATCTTGAAACTGAATGTTGTACTCCCAATTTCCATCACCAGATGATCCCATGAGTCTGGCAAAGAACACAATAGAAGCATACAGTGATCCTCTTCTTCAGTCTTCACACCAATAGATGTCAATTGAGCAAGCAGCATATTGAATGTGTTCAGATGATCAACAACAAACCCTCCTTCCTACATTATCAAAGAGTATAGTTTCTTCCTCAGGAATAGTTTATTCACCAAGGACTTCCCATGATAAATAGATGCTAGTCTCTTCCATGTAAGGAAGATGCAATCTTCTCCTCATGCACATTCAGAAGCACTGAGTCTGCCAAATAGAGCCTTATGAACCCCTTAGATTTCCTATTTGCAAGGTCCCAATCTTCTTGCTTCATGCTTGTAGGTTTCACTCCAGCCACAACAATCCAAAGATCATGGTCAACAAGAAGATCCTCCATCTTGAGTTTCCACAACTCAAGGTTACTGTCGTTGAACTTCTCTATTTCAAAATTTCTAGATGTACTAGCCATATCAACTTGTAATCAGGAATAACAATGTTCTACTAGACTCCCACTGAATAGAACTGACTCAAAAAACCCAACGTACCCACAAGGATAACACAACTGGCTAGGATCTGATACCACTTGTAAGGAAAATTAGATGCGGAAAACAATTCTCCTAATGTCAATACCTCAGGAAAGAACATAGATACACTTAAAAATTTACAATTACAGTCCAATTAAGATGCACTATGAAACAGACAACAGAAACAAAGTATTTTACAATCACACAAGAACACTAGATATAGGTGGGAAAACCCTTATGGGAGAAAAACCCACCACACCAAGAGAAATCACTTTGTATTACAGTAATGAAATTACATACAAAATTCTAGACTTATCTTTTTGGTATCATTATACATCAGCATTCACCATTAACATTCTTGTACATAAATCTTCACATTACAATCCATAGAATTCATCCACTGATACAATCACTCAACAACCTGTCGACTCAACCAACGAATCAATTGATAATCCTACCCGATCACAATCAGCAATCTCAGAATGTATCCATGGTGTTCCTTGACTGTCGAACTTCCTCACAGAACCGTCACAACCGATTGTCTTCCAACTGTTCACATTCGGCTCCTCCTATTCATCCATGGGATGCCACATTAGGTAGTCTTACTCAGTCAACAAAAATCACAATGTACTGGCATCTCGGTGAGACACTAATAGTGTCTCGCCGATGCCACATAGACTTCATATCGATGTCACCAAGAGACTCTATTATCGCTAAGATGTTCTATCAAGCTCCATGAGTTTCACTGAGTCACCAAGCAGTCGCCCAGACCTATCGCATTCACCAGGAGATCATAGCATGTCACCAAAGGTACATACCGAAGACACAAGTCATATCGAGCTCCAAAAGATAGTTGGCAAGACATACCGATATAGCCAAGAGGTTTCTCTGAGATCTCTATTATCACCCCGAAGCTATCAACAGTCGCCAAGACATACACCCTTCACTAAGAGAACATACCAAACTCCAAGACTTACCCTGAAGGCTCTTCATCATCGACAAGACTCATCAAAGTCATTGGGAATTCTTACCAAGACCACCATGTTCCATCGATGACAAACATTTTCCAAGAGCTACACCGAAGACTTCAAAAGATGTTCCTATCGGTGAGACCTTCAACTTTCACTGAGATGTCTTTCTGGGATCCTTGAGTTACCTCAATAGCCATCGGCTATTGGCAAGACAACATTTAATTGTTGCTAAGATGTTTCTCTGACCACTTTTGAGTTACTCCAAAGAACATATGAATGTTTCCCTGTCGGCGTGACCTTCTCCATTTGCTGGGACTTCTTAGCGAGAACCCTTAGCTATCCCGAAGCCCATGGTCACCAAGAGTCTCCCTGAAATATGATTGAATGGCTTGTCGGCTAGAGGTCTCCCGAGTGCTATGAGTTCATAACAAATACACTATGTCACAGCGATAGAATCCATAGTGAAACCTTTCGGCAAGACATTTGCAAGGTCACAGTGACCTATTCAAAACAGAATGAATCAAGCTGCTAGTCGGCCAGACAAAGAATTTTTCACACTGACTTAGCTCTAATGGAGGTTTCATCCTGTATATTTTGAGGCACATATTTCCAACAAGATGCAATCGTAGAAGCTATCTCTTAGGCATGTATTGAAAATTCTACAAATATAGGCATAGCAAGCCAAGGCAATAACTTTTTGGAATCAATCAAATTATTCTATCCCTTAACAACAATGTTATATGTATCCAGTAAGGTGTTCCCACAAAGGGACTGGATCATCACCAAAATGTCGATGTTGAGAGACATTAGATAGAACATGAATGCCAAATCAAGTGGCGAATGGATAGCAGGTTGGATCATTTGCCAAGTTGTGTGAAACTAGACATTAAAGTCAATATGGCCTCCTAAGGGGCCTGCTGTATGGTTTCCAGCTACTAAAATAATGAAGACGGATATCCATTGTTTGAAAACTGCTTGTAAAAAGGCTCTCCAAGCTAATCCCATGTACCAATGTTATTGGCTTCCAAAGGGCGATACCAATCTAGTGCCCAGCATTCGAAAAAGATTGCAAGCAATCTCAGCACTACATTTTTATTAGTTATACCATGCATCAAACACACGTCTACCACATCTTGTAGATTATTGGATAGTGTTTTTGAGCCTTCACTGGTAAATTTTGGTAAAATTTTTAAAGTAGACATTGGGATAGAAGCCCAAATGACTAGTGCTACTGGTTCTATGAGAGGGCTTTCGGCATCCCATGCTACAAAATTTTTGCTAGCCATTGGTAATAGAATTGGAGGAGGGGTTGGGATGTTTACTAGAGGGCTTCTTACTTGTACTATTACCAACAGTGGCACTGCCAGGCTAGGGTTGTTTGTTGTCTTGGATCTAGTAATAGGTCTATAGCTCATACACCCACTTTAAATTTAGGTATGTTCAAACAAGTCCAACTTGGCATGCTAGAAAAAGAATTGTTGATGCCTAAAATTCCTAGGCAAACAACCTTATGGGAAACTCAGTTAATGGGTAGACCAATTGCACTAAACTAAGTGACCTCTAAGTTTTAAAGAAACTACATCTCTTGCATTTGGAGGGTTAGAAGGGGAAAAGGAAGTAGATATATAAAATAAAGTCTAATATAAGGCAATGCACAAAGAATTAAGTATATAGGCATTGGAAATCTTCCTTTCGAATGAAATTTAAGGGTCTGTTAAGTAATCTGCGTGTCTGAAATTAACAAAAAGAATAGATGAAAAACCAAAGTTTATCAAATAACATAATATAACTTCCATATTCATTCACTGAACAAGAAGAGTGCAAGACATGATCTGAATCAAAAAAATTATATTGAAACAATGGAAGTCTTGTAGATAAACTACTCAATACAATAAATAGCAGAGTATAATGTCTTATCAATTAACTAAGAAACAAAGAGGCTGAACAAATTCACACAATTTGTGAGTCTTAATACAATAATTAAAAACAATACAAAGGTCTATAGTCTTTTTCACTTTTTTCTATGATTTTCCAACCCTTTTTTAGAGAGTTGAAGTAGTATATATATATATATATATCTCCACCGCTTGAAAGCCAATAACCAAAAAAGATTCCCTGAGCACGGGCTATGTCGCCCATCACAATGATTCTCTAAGGCTCTTACAATAGAAATATTCTGAAACATGGTATTCAGTCACCTCAAAAAAAATGCGCCCTTCTGCAATGATGAATGTGGTCTAAAAGAGAAATTAGAAGAAATCTCCAGATGACACATGTCACCTTACCATAGAGTTGGTTAGGACATGTTGCACAACGACGGGGCTTCACATTCATTCATCCTTCCATTGTGATAAAAATCCACATGGAGAAGACACGTGGTGTAGCAAATGCATAAGCTTTGACTGAGGTGCCCATCCAAAAAGGTTCCCATAGTAGGATGCAACATGGCACATGGGTGGAGCTTGGAGGAGAAGCAAAAGAGAGGATCCTCAAAGGCTTATGTTGTAGACATGTGGCTTAAGGGTGGAGTTTTAAGGAGAAGCAAAGGAGATAAAACCTTTAAAGGCATGCATTATAAACACGTGGTACAAGCAAGCAAAGGCAGTACATAAAGGCGCCCAAAAATATTCAAACATATGAAGTGTGGGTCAGGTCCGATGCAAAACCAACAATAACCACCCAAAGGGAGATGTAGTGATTTTAAATCCACATGTTGTACATCATGAATTACCATACTTGAATCCCAACACACAACACACATGTCATATGGAATGAGACATAATAATGTGGTATAAAATATATTTTATCTATTAATTATGAGTTTTCTAGAATGGAAATAACAATTAAGCCCTCTAATGCAATGCACCCTTAAATTAGACTAACTATTGATCTACTCATATGGGTCCTTCCTATTTCTTCTATTTCAAATAACATGAACTATGACTTACTATGTGAAGTAAGTGGAATAAAATGCTTCTCTTCCTCTATCTTATCTATGATAACTCTATACCACCTCATCACCCAAGACCATTTCTCAAATTCCCTCTACCTTCTATTACTAAGATGACATGTGAACTCTACCCATCCTCATCATCCAATACCATCTCTGAAATTACTTCTATTAATTTCCTTTCTTTTCTAAGAGGTCATCAAATATTCAATTCCCCACCTCAATTCCTTGATGTTGTTTTCTCTAATCACCTCTACACTTATCAATACCTACCATGGTTATCACCTCTTTCATATTCACCATCTATTTTTGACATTGAAATCCTAAAGGTGATCCACTCTCTAACAATGAATAGACCATCTATCAATATAGCATATCCACTCTAATCCTCATGATTTCAATATTCTCCTTGGGTTGCATCTCATCGTTCAAAACTTATTTATTTCAATATTCTCCTTGGGTTGCATCGCATCATTCACAACTTGTTCTTTTCCAATCATCCCATTAAGTAGAATATTTTTTTTGGATGCATCCTATTTTCAAATATCTTTACATTGGATGATTCCATCACTAATTACAATCCACTTGTAGTTGTGGAAAAGAGTCTATAGATGAATGGCTTTATCAATATTCTTAAATTCCATTACTCCATATTTTAGTCCTTAATCCAAGCTTGAAACTTATCTAGTTTAAAACCACCTTAAACTTAACATTTCCTCATTGGTTATTTATATTTTTTCCATTCCATTGGACTCACTACATGTAGGTATCTCTTCTACCTGTATCCCTAGGTCACCCTCTACTAAATGTTACTATGGAGGTTATTGCATTATTGCATTGACTTTTATCTGGTTCTCATTATGTTGCCTATTATTTAGCTATAAAATTGTCCTTTCTCTTGTATAAATGTATCGGGCCATAATCATCGAATAATGCATTAAGTATTTTTGTCTTCATTATGTTTTCAGAGCAGGTAAAATTCTTGTTCTTGGGCATGAGGATGAGTTGAAAAATGTTGACTTTAAATGTTGTAAAGCTGGGTGTGATAAAATATTATTGAAGATGTATGAAGGAGCTTGGAACAAAACATATAAATCTATAGAATTTGTCCATGTTCTTGCACATTCAAAAAGGTGCTTATTATTTTGAGTTCATTAGAGTTAAATATGAAAGCATAGACAAGGTGTGTAGAAGAGATTTTTGTGATAGATATTTGTAGTAATGGAAAAAGTAAGCCTTTTTACTTACTTGGTTTGATAATTGATGTTAAAACTAAATTAATGATGTATTAGAGTGGTGTTGTAATATGTTGTACACATGCACACTATTCTAGGAACTTTTTTTGACTAAAACATGCCTTAATTCATCCTTTTCAAGCATGTTGTAGAGTGTGGTAACACACTTTCACATGTTTCTAGGATGTATTTGTTTAATTAAGCCTTATGGGACCATTTCTGAACAAAATGTACTTAAATTTGTACCTTATTTAAGTGTTGTAAAGTTTTATAAGGCACTTTCACACTTATCTAGGTGGTCATTAATTAATTATGGGTAACTGGAGTTGTTAACCACTTTTATTCAAATTTAATTGTTCATTTTGACACCTCTCGAAGATCCATCTTGACATTTATAATTTAATTAACAAAATATTTCATTAGGAAAATTTTGGTCTTAAAAAATGGTGTCAGGACCCATTCGTCCTAGGTGGTGGATGGGTCCTCCCTTAATAGGACCCCTCTTTTTTAGTTGATCTAGAATGGGTTTTTAGCCCTCTTTCAATCCCCCAAGGTTAGGTCTTGGTGAATGGAGCCAAGACCCATTCACCCTAGGTGGTGAATGGGTCCTCCCTTAATGAGACCCTCCTTTTTGAATTTCATTCTGACAGGAATTTAATAATGTATCTTTCTATATTTGGTGTCAGCCTTAGTTGTTTGAATTTCAAGGTTAATCTCCTAATTTATTATAAATTAGGGTTTAATTCACATTGTTTTCACCTAGAAAAATTGACAAGCATTATAGAAATTTCAAGAGAGAATTATAGAGCATTCATAAGGCATTTCAAAGAAAATTTTAAGAGTTTATTGCAGCAATTCAAGATCATATCATCATGTCAAGGGTTTGAAGCATTCATTCATGTTGTTGAGTTAAAGAAGTGGATGTAGCATTGAAGATCTACTTGAAACTATTGTTCAAATGACATCCAAGGATCCAAGATCTACATTCTTCATGGCCACTACATGATAGTTTGCAGATTTACATCACAAGACATCATCCAAGGTGATATCAATTACATTATTTCATAAATTCGTGCTTCATTTCATCATTTGGTTTAATTACCTACAAGGGGTTTGACTGAGCTAAACCCCAACTCACTAACAAACAACAAGTTTTTCACTCCCTTGAGTGTGTGATTGTAGATTTATAGGTTGAAGATCAAGTGAAGCAAGATTTGGAGCAAAATTGTCAAAGTTGTCATTCAAAGTGCAAAATCAAGGAATCAAAGCTACATAATTGCATATTGAGTTCCAGAAGTTGATAATAGGGAATTTGAGAATGAAGACATCAAGGAATAGGACCTTAGAATTAGTTTTCCAAAACCCTAAAAGGACCCATTCACCACTGAAGATGAATGAATCCTTTGTAGCTCAAAAACAATAAATTTTAGGCTAGGTACACAACTTTTTATGCTCTAAAAACTTCCCCTATAGTTTCTATAAAAATTAGGTAGCATCTCTGATTGTTATTTGCATATTTTTGATCTCATAATTAGATCTTTTTGTAGTGATTTAGAGTGAAAATTTTTAGTGCCATATCCTCTTGCTCATGCATTTGGACTCTACCCTATTTTTCACCTAATCATTTTGGTGAACCTGACATATTGACCATTGCAATTTTCTAATTTTTGGAGTCTCTCATTGCATCTTAAGTTAGATCTTTCATTCATTTACATTTGCATTCAATTAAGATATCATTTAGGGTTACTTTTTTTGCATTGAAATCTTGCATATCATATAGCATTTAGATTTGCATTGTTTTGCATCTCTCTAAATCTGAAAATTAAAAAAACAAATTAGTCATTTTGCATCTCATTTAGATCTCATACAATTAAATTTGAAAAAAAAAAAATTGCATTTCAATTTACACCTAGCATTTTATCTTTTCATTGCATTTTTAAATTGAATTTCTAGAAAAAATGAAGTTGAAGCTTCCTATCTTAGAAGTGGAACTGAAAGATATAACCAAAAACTTGCAAACCATTAAAAAAAAACATAAAAATACCTAACTAGGATCCATTGACCTTTATCGGTGAATGAGTCCCTGATCAGGTCTGATTTGAACCTTCTAACAACTAAGAAAGCATCAAAATTCAGTCTAAAATCCACATAAACATCTCAAAAATATCTAACCAGAACCCATTCACCCTTACTAGAAAATGAGTCCCTATTAGCTATTACTCTGCATTTTCAGGACATTAAAATCTTAGTTTTTAGCCTCTGTTTTGTGCTGTTACCTTTCTATTTCAGTATCTTAATTTGTAGTTTCATCAATTTCATTGCATTTAGCTTAAATTGCTTCATTTTAGTGCATTGTTTAAATTTCAAAATTGCATCAAATCATTTCATTTTCAGCTTATTGCATTGTGTAATCAGGAAATTGCATTGCTTAGACTCTGAAAATTGCATTTTATTCTAGGTTGTTGAATTACCCCTTTGCTATTCTAGGGTTTGCACATTGGTGTTGTAAAACTTGTATGAGCTTTACAACTTGGTATCCTATTCACAATACTATTATAAGATGTAGTTTGAGGCTCATTTCATCCTAGGATATCTCACTCACCATGGATCTTTGGTTTCCTAACTCTATTTGTAATAGTGTTTAGAATTAACCCTCTATGACTTATAGTTTGCATACTTCACTTCCCATGACTTCACCTCCTACAATCAATGTGCATGATGTCATTGACCAGCTAGATGAGCAGTTAGAAAACTTACAAGCCCATATCCTTAATGAATTTATACACATTAGCTTGGTTCTCATTATACAAAATCTAAGGAAAGTGCTTAAAACTTGAAACATAACACAAATCCTCTATAGCCTTAGTTTCTCCATTCATGAATAATTAAAGAAAAAAGAAAATAACAACACAAATTCCACAATCAATCCTCCTATTGAAACTAAGAACAATGTTAACATGGATCATGATCATATGCAACCACATTCTATAGAGAATGTGATAGCATTTTTTGAAGCTAAACCTTGTAAGGGCTTGACTAAACAACCTCTTGACATTTCTTTCTCATAAAATGACATACCTAAACATGCACCTGATGGCCCTATTTACATAGCTAGCTAAATCAATAATAATCCTACTATTTTGAGTTCATTAGAGTTAAATATGAAAGCATAGACAAGGTGTGTAGAAGAGATTTTTGTGATAGATATTTGTAGTAATGGAAAAAGTAAGCCTTTTTACTTACTTGGTTTGATAATTGATGTTAAAACTAAATTAATGATGTATTAGAGTGGTGTTGTAATATGTTGTACACATGCAAACTATTCTAGGAACTTTTTTTGACTAAAACATGCCTTAATTCATCCTTTTCAAGCATGTTGTAGAGTGTGGTAACACACTTTCACATGTTTCTAGGATGTATTTGTTTAATTAAGCCTTATGGGACCATTTCTGAACAAAATGTACTTAAATTTGTACCTTATTTAAGTGTTGTAAAGTTTTATAAGGCACTTTCACACTTATCTAGGTGGTCATTAATTAATTATGGGTAATTGGAGTTGTTAACCACTTTTATTCAAATTTAATTGTTCATTTTGACACCTCTCGAAGATCCATCTTGACATTTATAATTTAATTAACAAAATATTTCATTAGGAAAATTTTGGTCTTAAAAAATGGTGTCAGGACCCATTCGTCCTAGGTGGTGGATGGGTCCTCCCTTAATAGGACCCCTCTTTTTTAGTTGATCTAGAATGGGTTTTTAGCCCTCTTTCAATCCCCCAAGGTTAGGTCTTGGTGAAGAGCCAAGACCCATTCACCCTAGGTGGTGAATGGGTCCTCCCTTAATGAGACCCTCCTTTTTGAATTTCATTCTGACAGGAATTTAATAATGTATCTTTCTATATTTGGTGTCAGCCTTAGTTGTTTGAATTTCAAGGTTAATCTCCTAATTTATTATAAATTAGGGTTTAATTCACATTGTTTTCACCTAGAAAAATTGACAAGCATTATAGAAATTTCAAGAGAGAATTATAGAGCATTCATAAGGCATTTCAAGGAAAATTTTAAGAGTTTATTGCAGCAATTCAAGATCATATCATCATGTCAAGGGTTTGAAGCATTCATTCATGTTGTTGAGTTAAAGAAGTGGATGTAGCATTGAAGATCTACTTGAAACTATTGTTCAAATGACATCCAAGGATCCAAGATCTACATTCTTCATGGCCACTACATGATAGTTTGCAGATTTACATCACAAGACATCATCCAAGGTGATATCAATTACATTATTTCATAAATTCGTGCTTCATTTCATCATTTGGTTTAATTACCTACAAGGGGTTTGACTGAGCTAAACCCCAACTCACTAACAAACAACAAGTTTTTCACTCCCTTGAGTGTGTGATTGTAGATTTATAGGTTGAAGATCAAGTGAAGCAAGATTTGGAGCAAAATTGTCAAAGTTGTCATTCAAAGTGCAAAATCAAGGAATCAAAGCTACATAATTGCATATTGAGTTCCAGAAGTTGATAATAGGGAATTTGAGAATGAAGACATCAAGGAATAGGACCTTAGAATTAGTTTTCCAAAACCCTAAAAGGACCCATTCACCACTGAAGATGAATGAATCCTTTGTAGCTCAAAAACAATAAATTTTTGGCTAGGTACACAACTTTTTATGCTCTAAAAACTTCCCCTATAGTTTCTATAAAAATTAGGTAGCATCTCTGATTGTTATTTGCATATTTTTGATCTCATAATTAGATCTTTTTGTAGTGATTTAGAGTGAAAATTTTTAGTGCCATATCCTCTTGCTCATGCATTTGGACTCTACCCTATTTTTCACCTAATCATTTTGGTGAACCTGACATATTGACCATTGCAATTTTCTAATTTTTGGAGTCTCTCATTGCATCTTAAGTTAGATCTTTCATTCATTTACATTTGCATTCAATTAAGATATCATTTAGGGTTACTTTTTTTGCATTGAAATCTTGCATATCATATAGCATTTAGATTTGCATTGTTTTGCATCTCTCTAAATCTGAAAATTAAAAAAACAAATTAGTCATTTTGCATCTCATTTAGATCTCATACAATTAAATTTGAAAAAAAAAAAATTGCATTTCAATTTACACCTAGCATTTTATCTTTTCATTGCATTTTTAAATTGAATTTCTAGAAAAAATGAAGTTGAAGCTTCCTATCTTAGAAGTGGAACTGAAAGATATAACCAAAAACTTGCAAACCATTAAAAAAAAACATAAAAATACCTAACTAGGATCCATTGACCTTTATCGGTGAATGAGTCCCTGATCAGGTCTGATTTGAACCTTCTAACAACTAAGAAAGCATCAAAATTCAGTCTAAAATCCACATAAACATCTCAAAAATATCTAACCAGAACCCATTCACCCTTACTAGAAAATGAGTCCCTATTAGCTATTACTCTGCATTTTCAGGACATTAAAATCTTAGTTTTTAGCCTCTGTTTTGTGCTGTTACCTTTCTATTTCAGTATCTTAATTTGTAGTTTCATCAATTTCATTGCATTTAGCTTAAATTGCTTCATTTTAGTGCATTGTTTAAATTTCAAAATTGCATCAAATCATTTCATTTTCAGCTTATTGCATTGTGTAATCAGGAAATTGCATTGCTTAGACTCTGAAAATTGCATTTTATTCTAGGTTGTTGAATTACCCCTTTGCTATTCTAGGGTTTGCACATTGGTGTTGTAAAACTTGTATGAGCTTTACAACTTGGTATCCTATTCACAATACTATTATAAGATGTAGTTTGAGGCTCATTTCATCCTAGGATATCTCACTCACCATGGATCTTTGGTTTCCTAACTCTATTTGTAATAGTGTTTAGAATTAACCCTCTATGACTTATAGTTTGCATACTTCACTTCCCATGACTTCACCTCCTACAATCAATGTGCATGATGTCATTGACCAGCTAGATGAGCAGTTAGAAAACTTACAAGCCCATATCCTTAATGAATTTATACACATTAGCTTGGTTCTCATTATACAAAATCTAAGGAAAGTGCTTAAAACTTGAAACATAACACAAATCCTCTATAGCCTTAGTTTCTCCATTCATGAATAATTAAAGAAAAAAGAAAATAACAACACAAATTCCACAATCAATCCTCCTATTGAAACTAAGAACAATGTTAACATGGATCATGATCATATGCAACCACATTCTATAGAGAATGTGATAGCATTTTTTGAAGCTAAACCTTGTAAGGGCTTGACTAAACAACCTCTTGACATTTCTTTCTCATAAAATGACATACCTAAACATGCACCTGATGGCCCTATTTACATAGCTAGCTAAATCAATAATAATCCTACTATTTTGAGTTCATTAGAGTTAAATATGAAAGCATAGACAAGGTGTGTAGAAGAGATTTTTGTGATAGATATTTGTAGTAATGGAAAAAGTAAGCCTTTTTACTTACTTGGTTTGATAATTGATGTTAAAACTAAATTAATGATGTATTAGAGTGGTGTTGTAATATGTTGTACACATGCAAACTATTCTAGGAACTTTTTTTGACTAAAACATGCCTTAATTCATCCTTTTCAAGCATGTTGTAGAGTGTGGTAACACACTTTCACATGTTTCTAGGATGTATTTGTTTAATTAAGCCTTATGGGACCATTTCTGAACAAAATGTACTTAAATTTGTACCTTATTTAAGTGTTGTAAAGTTTTATAAGGCACTTTCACACTTATCTAGGTGGTCATTAATTAATTATGGGTAACTGGAGTTGTTAACCACTTTTATTCAAATTTAATTGTTCATTTTGACACCTCTCGAAGATCCATCTTGACATTTATAATTTAATTAACAAAATATTTCATTAGGAAAATTTTGGTCTTAAAAAATGGTGTCAGGACCCATTCGTCCTAGGTGGTGGATGGGTCCTCCCTTAATAGGACCCCTCTTTTTTAGTTGATCTAGAATGGGTTTTTAGCCCTCTTTCAATCCCCCAAGGTTAGGTCTTGGTGAATGGAGCCAAGACCCATTCACCCTAGGTGGTGAATGGGTCCTCCCTTAATGAGACCCTCCTTTTTGAATTTCATTCTGACAGGAATTTAATAATGTATCTTTCTATATTTGGTGTCAGCCTTAGTTGTTTGAATTTCAAGGTTAATCTCCTAATTTATTATAAATTAGGGTTTAATTCACATTGTTTTCACCTAGAAAAATTGACAAGCATTATAGAAATTTCAAGAGAGAATTATAGAGCATTCATAAGGCATTTCAAGGAAAATTTTAAGAGTTTATTGCAGCAATTCAAGATCATATCATCATGTCAAGGGTTTGAAGCATTCATTCATGTTGTTGAGTTAAAGAAGTGGATGTAGCATTGAAGATCTACTTGAAACTATTGTTCAAATGACATCCAAGGATCCAAGATCTACATTCTTCATGGCCACTACATGATAGTTTGCAGATTTACATCACAAGACATCATCCAAGGTGATATCAATTACATTATTTCATAAATTCGTGCTTCATTTCATCATTTGGTTTAATTACCTACAAGGGGTTTGACTGAGCTAAACCCCAACTCACTAACAAACAACAAGTTTTTCACTCCCTTGAGTGTGTGATTGTAGATTTATAGGTTGAAGATCAAGTGAAGCAAGATTTGGAGCAAAATTGTCAAAGTTGTCATTCAAAGTGCAAAATCAAGGAATCAAAGCTACATAATTGCATATTGAGTTCCAGAAGTTGATAATAGGGAATTTGAGAATGAAGACATCAAGGAATAGGACCTTAGAATTAGTTTTCCAAAACCCTAAAAGGACCCATTCACCACTGAAGATGAATGAATCCTTTGTAGCTCAAAAACAATAAATTTTAGGCTAGGTACACAACTTTTTATGCTCTAAAAACTTCCCCTATAGTTTCTATAAAAATTAGGTAGCATCTCTGATTGTTATTTGCATATTTTTGATCTCATAATTAGATCTTTTTGTAGTGATTTAGAGTGAAAATTTTTAGTGCCATATCCTCTTGCTCATGCATTTGGACTCTACCCTATTTTTCACCTAATCATTTTGGTGAACCTGACATATTGACCATTGCAATTTTCTAATTTTTGGAGTCTCTCATTGCATCTTAAGTTAGATCTTTCATTCATTTACATTTGCATTCAATTAAGATATCATTTAGGGTTACTTTTTTTGCATTGAAATCTTGCATATCATATAGCATTTAGATTTGCATTGTTTTGCATCTCTCTAAATCTGAAAATTAAAAAAACAAATTAGTCATTTTGCATCTCATTTAGATCTCATACAATTAAATTTGAAAAAAAAAAAATTGCATTTCAATTTACACCTAGCATTTTATCTTTTCATTGCATTTTTAAATTGAATTTCTAGAAAAAATGAAGTTGAAGCTTCCTATCTTAGAAGTGGAACTGAAAGATATAACCAAAAACTTGCAAACCATTAAAAAAAAACATAAAAATACCTAACTAGGATCCATTGACCTTTATCGGTGAATGAGTCCCTGATCAGGTCTGATTTGAACCTTCTAACAACTAAGAAAGCATCAAAATTCAGTCTAAAATCCACATAAACATCTCAAAAATATCTAACCAGAACCCATTCACCCTTACTAGAAAATGAGTCCCTATTAGCTATTACTCTGCATTTTCAGGACATTAAAATCTTAGTTTTTAGCCTCTGTTTTGTGCTGTTACCTTTCTATTTCAGTATCTTAATTTGTAGTTTCATCAATTTCATTGCATTTAGCTTAAATTGCTTCATTTTAGTGCATTGTTTAAATTTCAAAATTGCATCAAATCATTTCATTTTCAGCTTATTGCATTGTGTAATCAGGCAATTGCATTGCTTAGACTCTGAAAATTGCATTTTATTCTAGGTTGTTGAATTACCCCTTTGCTATTCTAGGGTTTGCACATTGGTGTTGTAAAACTTGTATGAGCTTTACAACTTGGTATCCTATTCACAATACTATTATAAGATGTAGTTTGAGGCTCATTTCATCCTAGGATATCTCACTCACCATGGATCTTTGGTTTCCTAACTCTATTTGTAATAGTGTTTAGAATTAACCCTCTATGACTTATAGTTTGCATACTTCACTTCCCATGACTTCACCTCCTACAATCAATGTGCATGATGTCATTGACCAGCTAGATGAGCAGTTAGAAAACTTACAAGCCCATATCCTTAATGAATTTATACACATTAGCTTGGTTCTCATTATACAAAATCTAAGGAAAGTGCTTAAAACTTGAAACATAACACAAATCCTCTATAGCCTTAGTTTCTCCATTCATGAATAATTAAAGAAAAAAGAAAATAACAACACAAATTCCACAATCAATCCTCCTATTGAAACTAAGAACAATGTTAACATGGATCATGATCATATGCAACCACATTCTATAGAGAATGTGATAGCATTTTTTGAAGCTAAACCTTGTAAGGGCTTGACTAAACAACCTCTTGACATTTCTTTCTCATAAAATGACATACCTAAACATGCACCTGATGGCCCTATTTACATAGCTAGCTAAATCAATAATAATCCTACTAATGGGATATTGATTGATCCCATATGTGGAGAGAATGTGATCACATCAGAATTCTTATATGTGCATGAGCTATATCAAAAAACATATGATAACCTAAAATCATGGATCAAGGCACATAACAAATTTTCTTGCCCTACGATAGGCTTGATGGATTTCCCTTTAAAGGTGGGACCAAAAACATTAATAGTCTCATTAAAGTGAATGATCTAGCTTCACAAGTTACAACTTTGTTTTTTGTTACTAACTCTAATAATGGATAGGCATCACTTAGTTTTCCAACCTACTTGGATTTCAATGGTCTTTGTTGAACCTCTACAATATTAACTATTGTATTTAAAAGGGAGTTTCTTGAAATAGGCATTTCTAGTATCTTAAGACATATTCTAACTAGTTTTGTATTGCTTCTCAGATTTCTACTCCTCTTTCTCTAACTGGGCCAACAAATCAATTGTGTGAACCTATCTCCTTAGTGAATGTTCTCCTTCAATCCATATTTCATTATTTTGAAGATACTAAGAATGGATCTTCAAATAGTTATGTAATAAAGAAGAAAGATGAGATTGACCATGTTTCAAAGGAAAACCATTGATTAGTTTCATCCATGTCATTGGAGGTTGGTGGAACTAAATAATGGAATAATTTTCATCATCTTAAGTTATATTCTCACTTTGAGATGGTGCTTTGCATAAGAAGCATTTTCTTTCTTTCTTTTTAAAGCTTTCCCTGTTTATGCTGATGGATTTTGAAGAATACATATATATTGTGAAGTTTTTTTTCTGAAGATATGTAAGAGATTTGTTGTTGAAAATTAATATGAATCATTTCCCAAAGAGTTCATGAGACTATGATTGAGAGTTATACTCTTATGATTGTCAAGAGAAAATTTGATGGAGCCCTATATGTGTAGAACTTAGTATTGGATGTTGTCCAATAATTTGGTGCTTGTGGTTTGAGAGTTTGAATAAAAGATAACTTGGGAATTATTTCAAAGCTACACCCTTGCAAGGATCATAAGGCAGCTTGATGAAGTTCAACCTCATTCAATATTTTTTCTTTCAAAGAAAGATTTTGTAAAAAATATATTTAAATTTTCTATAATTTACAAGTTTTGCTATGTAATCCTTAAGGGGCTTCCCTTGGCATGGTGAATTTTGAGGTTTTTCTGACGTATTTTCAAGGAAAATATAATAAGGGGGGAAATGTTAGTGTAATAGTTATTACATTGTTAGATTAGCCATTATGAAGTTCTCGTTGTGCTCCCAATTATGCATTTATAAAACTACACATTGTCTCGTATAAATGTCTATAATGATCATCAAATAATACATCAAGTATTCTATTCTTCACTAAATTTCCCCTATCATCATATTATTCAAGTGCATACACTACCCATTGTTTAACCTTACTCTAAGATATCTTTTTGCCATAAATCCAACCTAGGCTCTAAAACCATTTGATGTAGTACCCATATTAAGTAACCTTACTACTTCCTATACAATTTACTTGTGGACTCAACATTTGACATAGATCATAAGAATGGTTAAACCAAAACTTTGTAAGGATGAAGATCATACATGGGAGAAGAGTATTGATGCCAAGAAAGTAGTGAACTACACAAGTTTATATGCATAAGAGGTGTTGATGAATGTCACACTTGTCGATTCAATACAACGCAATGAAAAAACATAATGATACTAACAACTCATCTACTAGGCTCATGATTGAGGCTACCTATAGCATGCCTACTTTATACTTTTATCTCTTATTAACAATTTTCTATTATGTTTCACTGTGTTATTGAATTGAATCCACAAGTGTAACATTTGTCAACACCTCTTATGAAAACAAACTTGTGTAGTTCACTACTTTCTTTTGATCAATACCCTCCCCCAATGTACAATTTTTTAGTTTAATCATCCTTATCATCTATATGCATTTCCCTTCTTTACAACAAAGCTTCTCTACCACATATATTCCTAGCTCCTTCAATCTAAGAAGTTGGAAATGCATTCTTTTATTTTTTCAATTTATTATAGGTTTTTATATCCCTACATGGTATATCCCCACATCATTTATCGTGGAATAATTTTTTTAGATAAGAATCCATAATTTTAATAAATATTTTTCTATAGGGTTACAATTTTAGAGACAATCAAAATTCATGATCCTATTTTTTTGATGCAGTCTTGGATACAATATCTAATGAAGGATTTCCCAACCATGCAACTAGATGGAATAAAACATAATATGAATCAATCAAAATAATAATAAATATATTATATTTTTTATTCTGAAACAAGAATTATAATCCATGAAATGGTTTCCAACATGTTGTGCCTTAGTTTTTTATTGCATATGTGAGCATTATTAAATTTCAAGATTTAATAGTTTAGTGCTAATATCACACTCTAAAAACTCAAATATCTTCTTGAATTCTTTCCAAGGATCAAGTGAAAATTTTGTATAGAAATTATTAACATTAGGAATAATTGTAATCAACCTCAAGGGGGTGTAAAGATCAATTCCAAGTGTAATATGTAGTCACCAAAAAATATGAGAAAATTCTAGAATGAATTGTATTATAATGGATCAATTAATATCAATGTTGTGCATACCATAAGCTCTCTTGTCTCCAATGTATCTTAAATTTATTATTTTGTTGATGTGTACTTTAGAAAGTTTCCACAATCTACTATCAATGAAATTAGATGCCATCCAATTATAATTCCCAGCAATTCCAATGTATTGATCTAAATCTTCAAACAATTGAATGAGATGTCTTAGAATTATGCAATAAGGGTTGTAGCCTATGCAAAGGGCTATGCAATATATTTTTTAAACAATAAAATTTTATATTTATAAATAAGTTTATTATTCACTCTACTATTAGATTAATTATATGCATTTTACTAAGTTATAATTACTTTATTCATTGTTTAATAATATCATCATTAAACATTTATGAATTTATGAAATGGGTGTTGAATTATGGTTTATGTGATTAATCTTTAGTAAAGGAGGACAAATTATCAAATAATATTTACTTCAAATTTCAAATGTATTTCCATTCAAAATTTGAAATTTCTTATAAGATTAGGACATTATTTAAACAATCTATAGAATATTCATTTAAGTATTAGTGTTTCATTATTCAATTTGAAAAACACCATAAAAAATATAATCGATAAAACATGATTTTATTTTTTCTAGAGAACAAAATTGTTTATGAATCAATTCTATTTTCACGGTTGATTTTTTTTTCATGCACAAGAAAATTGGGGACCCTTTTTAGGGAAGTCAAAAAAAAAATCATAATGCTAATCCCTAAAATAGATAAAGCAACAAGCTTGGAAGATTTTAGACCGATCTCTCTCTACAATGCTATTTATAAGATCATGACTAAAGTAATGGAAAACAACCTAAAACCACTCTTGAGATACCTTATTTCAAAGTCTGACCAGACAAGATTTCTTCTTAGGAGATCCATCCTAGATGGAGCTATCATTTCCCAAGAAACCATTCACTCTTTGCAAAGTACATAGAAAGCTAGAATGTTGATAAAAATAGATATTAGAAAGGCCTATGATAAAATAGATTGGGGGCTCTTATGTAAAACACTGCAAGCCTTTGGCTTTAATAGATAGTGGATCAACTGGGTTTTGTCTCTCATATCAATTCATAGATTCTCAATTTTGGTAAATGGATCTCTAGAGGGATTCTTTGAATCATCAAGAGGAATGACATAAGGAGATCCATTATCTTCATTTCTTTTTATCATCATGGTAGAGGCTCTTGGGAGTTCTATAAGGAATGCTTAGATTAGTGGTCAGATTAGAGGAATTAGAGTCTCAAGTAACACCCAATATATTACCCATTAGTAGTTTGTTGATTATACCTTACTATGTGGTGCAGCAAAAAAGCAAGAGGTAATGCAATTTTTGAATTTATTAAAGTTATATGCTAAAGCATTGGGTCAAGAGATCAACCAATAAAAATAAAAATAAAAAATCTTGTTAGCTCCTCTCAGATTAGAAGGGGAAATTCTAAACATTTTGGGATTTAAAATAGGAGTATTTCCTTGCTCTTATCTTGAGCTACCTCTAGATAAAGGATTAAGAAACACAAAGTTGTGGGATCCCCTTAAAGATAAACTTGATAAGAGGGTAACTGCATGGAAATGACATTGGTTGTCATGGGCACGAAGAATCATAATATTGAAAAATTTCATCTCCTCTCTCCCTATTTACCTACTCTCCTTCTTGGCACTCTTTGTGGGGGTCAATCACTCAAATGTATAAAATATGAGAAGATTCTTTTAGAAAGGCCTGGTTGAGAAAGAGAGAGTGTCTCTGATCTCCTGGGAAAGAGTCTGCAGACCAAAAGAGCTTGGATGGTCTCAAAAATCAACTTTGGTAGAATAAAGCACTAAGAGCAAAGTTAGTTTGGAAAATGATAAAGGAACCACAACTCAAATAGGTGAAAATATTTCAAGATAAATATCTTAATAGTTCTAACCCATCCGACATTATTTGAGTCTCTAATCGTTCCAAAGGCTCAAGAGTGTGAAATTTTTTGCTTGGTCTTAGACAAGTGATTTTAGATTATATTACTTGGGATATTTATGATTGTGCAACAACTCTCTTCTAGGAAGACACTTGGGGTGGGTACCCAAGCTTGGATAGTAACTTGAATATCATTCAAACCAAATCCTTTCTAGAATAGCACTAGGGCATCAGGGTCAAGCAATATGTTACATTCCGTTCCAAAAATTCAGCATTGGGGTGGTGTTGGAAGGAATTTTTCTCATTACCACTTCCTGTTAATGAGGCCGCATGATTGCAAAAAATTCTTTCAAAAAGAAAGAAATTTTTTAGAGCTGGTGAAGATAGGCTAACCTGGGTAGGCTCAAAAAGTGGCCTTTTCAATGCTAATGATGGTTACAAGGTAATATCAGGGAAAGAAAACCAAGCCAAGTCAGATATTCCAATGCACTTATGTTGGAATAAACTATGTATGGGGTAAACCCACAAAAATGGTTTAAAATTCAAGTGAAGAAGGAAAAGTTGCAAGAAATGACCCCATCCAAAAAAAAAAATAGAATTCGAGCGAACTTTTTGGTTTGAACGAACCAAAAGCAGGTTCACTAGAATCCTAGTTTGATCGAACCCATTTATAGCAAGGTCCCACCATTCCCACCAAAAATCACATATGAAATATTTTTTGAAAGAAGGTTCACTCGAACTAGGGTTTGAGCAAAGCCTAGCTTAAGCAGACCCCTGGGGGTTCACTCAAAGCCCCTATGGTTCACCCAAACACCCCTTTTCCAACCTTCTCACCCTCTTGCATGAAAAAAATCCAAATCTTTGTGCTTCAAATCTTGGGTTGAGGATGAAAATAGAGCAGAATTAATAGACCCAACTGGATGATGGTAGTCCTTGAAACAAGCTATCCAACGAATATAATTTTAATAGGTTTTGGTTTAATTATGTATTTCTTTTTTTAGTTTTATTAAACATAGGTTTTTAACCAAAAAGTAAGCTCTTTGTTCTACACATGTGGAAATGTAGTAGATTATTCAAAAAAAATTTGAAAAATATGAGTGCAACAAATATTGAAGTCCTTGATCCAACAAAAATAAAAATGAATTTCAATACATACAAAAAAAGTTGTGTTATATGGTCTGCCTATGTCTGAACTGTAATTGGTTTGACTTTGAAACTTGATTAGGGAAAAATAATTCAATAAAACACTATGAAACCAATTGGAAGCACTAGATATCATAGTTTCAAATTTAAATTCGAAAAGATTAGAATTTTATCCTTCATGGAAAAAAAATATGCATTATATAGTTAGCGTCACTCCTTAAAAAATTTGTTAATTGAAAAAACTAGTTTTCGAAGGAGATGGAAAAAGAAGTGCAATCTGATAGCAATTTTTTTGAAAAAAATATATTTAGAATCTACAAACAAAATATCACAAATCAATAGTTTGCATCATCTTCAAATTCCTCATGGTTTAGCCCTTATAGATGCCCGAAAGTGAAGATTTAGTTAGAAAATATTATTCCAGTGTCCAGTTTGGCCAAAAATTTAAACCATTATTGTGGGATCACCTTATGCCTAAAAAGGGAGTTTTCGCATGGGCTACAATTCAGAAGAGGATTTTAAACACAGAAAGATTCAAGAAGATTGGATTTAAAGGGTTGAGAATGTGTGTGCTTTACAAAAGCTTAGAGGATAATTGCATTACCTAATGGCATTATGAGCTTATTCAAAAGTTGGCCAATCAAACTAGGTAAGGGGATTTTTGACATATTGTGGATAATCTGTCCCAACCTTCTCATTTGGGAAATCTAGAAAGAAAGGAACACATAGATCTTTGAAGATAAATCTATGTGAATATTGTCCTTCCTCAACAAAGTTGAAGTAGCCATGGTGGAAATCACAAATAATAGAATCAAAGGGAAACCTGCTTAGAAGGAAAAATTCACTAAGTGGGAGGAAAAAATGAGATTCAACTGGTTTGGACTATGTATTCCCCACTTTGGTGGAGACAAAGGAAAGGACACGTCAATTGCTAGAAACCAAGTCAAATGGTCTCCCCCATAGTTTTGTTGGTTTAAATTAAACTTTGATGGAGTATCCTAGGGAAATCTAGGGCCTTCAGGTGCCAAGTGCATAATCAGAATGTGGAATGCATAAATGGTTAGGAGGTTGGAAATTCCATTAAGAAAGTACAATAATAACATAGCAGAGATGAATGCTCTCATTGAAGGACTATTATTTTGTAGAGATCTAAATATCAATAAGGTGGAAATTGAAGGGGACTTTGCCATAACCATTAATGCAATAAGATAAAGAAAGACTCCTAGTTCAAAGTTGTGTGCCTTAGTTGAAAGGATTAAAGAAATCTTGAATGTTTTTGAAGATTATACACTTAACCATATCTATAGAGAGGCCAAAATGGATTAAAAAATTCTCTCTAATTTAGTGGTAGATGGGATTTCCTTTAGATTAATTGGACCAGTACTTAACTATGAATCTTAATCAGCAGTCTCGAGAAGGAATGTTGGAACAAACTAGAGGCAAGAGTAGGCATTAGCTAGTTAGGAACTAGGACCAATGTTGGTGAGGGCGGTGGTGTTGAGTTGGCAACGACTAAGTTGGAGGTAAGGGTGGGAATTGGCTAAGTGGCAACAAGGCATGTTGGCGATTAGTAGGTTGGCCCCTCCATGGTGTTAGATTGTATTTTTGATGTTAATGGGTTACATGGAGCTTTGTCTCAATACCCATGTTGCTATGTACAACTTTTTTTTTATTAATATATTTTCACAACTTCAGCTACATCTTACCGATAAAAAAAAAGGTTGATTTAGTTTTATTTAATTGATTTCCTTATAATTAAAATTTAATTGTGGGAAAAATGATATGTTTTGATATGTTAATTTACTAGTGTTTGTAATATTATTTGTATGTCATTATATCAATTATTTGATGGCATTTAGATAATTGTTTCAATATACAATTCAATTAGTTGTTAAGTATTATATCTAATATTTTTACTATTTTTAGTTGCTTCTAGATATTCAAAACAAAACATGAAAATCAAAATAACTTGTAGTGTTTGGTATTAATGATGCTCCTTTCTCATGTTTAGTTGTCACACTATCATGATTGATTTATGTCATCTACAACCTGATATACATAGTGTTTGTAGCATCATTTCTTTAAACCATTTCATTTTATTGATTTAAATTTGAGTGAACGAAAAAATCTTGTTTAATAAATAAAGTAGCAATTTAATACTATGTAAATGAACAAACGAATTATAGTTTGGTGTTAATTAAATTGTTACCATATAATTTTTAATAATTTTTTACTCAATTAAAAGTATGCATTTAAAACACAAACCAAACCATGTCTACATAAATAAGAACTTAATCAAGCAATTTTTCCCTTAGTGGGTAGTAGAAAAAAAAAATGAGGCCCTTAAAAGTGATACATATCTAGTTTTAACAATTCATATTAAAACTTAGAAAAATATAAATTGCATATTTATTACGCTTATATTATATGGATGGATGTATGCAAATAGTTTGGATAAAATAAAGAGGTTCATAATATTTGGGTTTTTTGAAGGGTTGGGTAATTTATTCAAACATTGGATATAATTTGTGCCAGAGATTTAAAAAACTTAATTAAATAACTTAAATAAAAAATATAATAAAATTTTATTTTATATGCATATGAATCCAATGGATGGATTTGATTGACTCTTGAAGACTTTAAAATGAATTGTGAGGCAAGACTCAAACCTTTTTAAAATAGATACTCCTGAATGATGGCAACCACTATGGACTTCCATTAAGTAATTGTAGTCTTTAGTGAGATATTGGGGACAATAAATTGTCTCAATGAGTCCAAGTATTTGGCTAGAGTAATATATCTATCTCGTATAGATAGATGTATGTCCTAGGTGGATAGAAGAATACTTTTCATATATGGGTGGATGTCTATCTCATATGAATAGAATAATGCATGAATATATAGATGTTAGAAAACATTAAAAAAATATTGAAAGTATAAATTCAATTGTTTAAAGTGTTATAATCGTTAGAAGAACATATTTTATATGAAAACTATTATAAACAAAAAATCAAGAATATTCAAAACTTAAAAAAAAAAAAGTCATATCTTCTTAAAAAATATTAAAATATTTCACATACATATTAAATTTTATGAAGTTCAAAAAGATAGGAAATATATAATTTTTAAATATCAAGAATATTCATAACTTTCTATTCAAATTTAAAGATTTAAAAAAATAATTTTAAAATAAAAAAATAAATTATTAAATAATTTAAAATATATATAATTTTAATATTTATCATTTTTTTAACACGTAAAATAAACTGAATGTATTAACAAACTGTCAAATATCTATATTTCATACGGCCATCAAAGGACCTAGTTTTTTATTCTTCAAAAAGTTTTCCCTTTTGAAAACTTAAAATAAATATATATATATAGAGAGAGAGATTAAAAAATTCTTAACTACTCTACCATTAAAAATCCTCACATCATATCCTGCATTTCCAATGAAATTGCCCCTTAAGTGACAACACATAACACAGATTGCTATCATATAAACTAACTACTTGTCGTGAGGAGTAAGAAATCTATAAAAGCAGACAAGTTCTTCCTGGAGGCAACCTTTGACCACTTCCCTAATTTCCTCTGAAAGCGAAATTTGAAAGATTGATTCAATGAACAGTAGAGACAGACGTCTGTCTCTTTCAACAGTAAGAAGGATGCAGATTCCTTCTTTGCAAGCTGACCACTTGCAAGAAGAATAAGACATAGAAGCTTATACTATTTCCATTTAGATTCCAGAAAACCAATGATTATACTAAAGGCATTGCGATGGAGAGGGCCCGAGCTTTGCTGCCCCAATACGCCATCAATGCTTCATAGTTAAGCAAAAATTGAAAAAACTGTTAGAAACGCATGAGGATGGTATTAGAGGCCTAAATTCAACCCCCTCTAAACTAAAAGTATTTCTTTGTGTACGACTTCTGTAATATTTATACATATTAAATTTGTAAAAATATTATAAAATATTGAGTGATATTCCTGGCCTGGTTACTGTGTGAAACGATTTGCACGCATGCGAAGTCCATGGGTAATTTCTTAATTCTTATAGTTAGTTAAACATTTCATGCAATCTTACATCAATCTCACGCATCACTTTCACAAGCTTTGTAATTCAAATTCGCTGTAGAAAAAGGCAAAAAGTACGTAATGTCCAAGCTCATTGTACGCAATTTCCACGATGACCACCATTTCTAATGTCATTTTGCATTGCTTACGACTTCCGCGACAATAACAGTGGTGAAAGCGCGTGAGGAGGCTTTACCTTTCTGGAATCCTACTAAATGGGAACATACTTGCGTGTAATCATGCTAACAGCAAGTGAAGCAAATTAATATTAGGATGTCTGACCTACTATTTGTATGGAGCAACTTGCAATGGTTGTTAATCGAACCGTAAGTCAAATATCCATAAGCAATGAGCTTTATTTAGGAGCACCTTCCATTGAAAATTAGAATCATTGGTGATACAATGACTGATTAATGACTGATTGGGGAGAAAGATAGAGATATTGAAATATAGATGTAGAAGGAGAAACAAATGATATATAAAGAGAGGGGGAGAGAGTTGTATAGATAGACACAAAGGACATGGATGGAAGAGAAAGAACAATAGAGGGAGAAAGTGAAAAAAATAAAAAATGGAGAGAGGAATGGAGAAATAGAAAGTCCAAGAGATATAAAGAGATAAAGAAGAGAGGGAGAGATATCTTTGAGAGAGAGGGAAAGAGGAGCACGAGAGAAAGGGGAATGGATTTGCTATTATTTGTTATAGTTTTTCTTCACTTCAAAAATATGGTAATATCTATTAATATAAATAATTGTGTGATAGTGGAAGCTTATTTGCACTACTAACCTTCATTGATATCATTATTAGTAATAAATAAATTAAAAATAAAAATGAAGGATGTACTTCACACAAAAAATACTTAAAAATTAAACAATATATTTATGAACTATAAAAATTGTGTCATTGCATCGATTCAATCCAATGAACCATGCAAATTTATTATAATTTGTATGTTGCCAACTATTTCTTTAAGGTCAATCTCACAAAATTTTCATAAGTTACTATTGCATACTCAATACACATATTGGCACAATTGAGTCTTCAAGGAAAGATCAAAGTTAAAATAATGAAGAATTTTCCTATGTGTCAAAGTCCTCAAACAATGACACGTCAAACAACTTCATTAGATACTTTGTAAACCATGTTTCAATAACAAGCATATGTCCCATAATATACTCGATGTCTTTGTAATGCCCCACTTGAAGCACAAGGAAAAACCTAACAAAACTACATTTTTGTAAAAAAACACAACCACTACACCAAAGATATGTCATCAGCATGTCGTACTTTCACAATGATGTGCACACAATTGGACCACATGAACATAATGATACAAGGATGAAAACAATAAGATGACCCCAACATTGCATAAGAAAGGTGGAAACAATATAATACTAACCAATTGTGAGACAAATCCACTATGAAGAACAAGAGAGGCGAGAAAGAGAACATCCCCAACACGATGATTGGTTAAACCCATGACCGTGTTCTCTCATAACATGACTCTAGAATAGGATGAGGGAATCATTGTCCTCAAATCACATCTAAACTAACTTAACCAATCAACACAAGGACAAACCTTCACCAAAGGATGCCAAACCAAGAGATACATACTCTCCACTAACTCGAATAACAATAGTCACTTCCATACAAACCACATAAATGGAATGATATTGTTGTACAACATGTCAAGACATAAGAGGAATATTGTGAACTCTAACAAGAAAAACCATGAAGTTTGACAACCTTCCCAAGACTTCACAAGACAAGGTGCACTATCTCCCTAACCCTAGGTTTTCCAAATGAAAAACTTCATAAGATTGCATGTAAACAGATGCAAGATAACCCACAAGTCCTCAATAAAGACTCATAAGGAAAGGTTTTGAACATAAATAGACCCCTCATACCATGATGAAAATATTTTGTTTACATGGTTTACCCATCTGAAGTCTTGAAACAAAGAGGAACTAACAAGATAAAAAAGAGAGAAAATTTGACTAGGTTTTGTTGTGTTATGGAGACAAAACAAACTCAGATGGGAAGAGATATTCACCAATATTTTGTTTAAATTGTGTGCATCTATTCAATATTTATGTTGCACTTGTATTTAGAGGAGTGGTTACAAACAAATAGTAAATGGTGAAAGTGAGATCAATTATAATTATACACTATAAAATTAATAGATAGTTGAAAATATTAAATGTAGCCAGTGCCCAATAGAAAATGTGTTATTGGGTGCATGAGTAAAAACCAATGGCTACACTTCATTTGTAACTAATGGTACATGTATGCAAGCATATACAAACACTCACTAAAGAGTTTTGTGGGTAGTAGGTTGTGAAAAAAATTAGCAAAAAATTATAGTTTTGTGGCTAGAAAAATGCAAGAAGAGCTACAGGTACATGCAACAAAGGATATGTAAAAATAGAAGTCGTAAAACATGGAGAAAAACATTGCTATAGGTTGAAGTGGTTGTTGATAGTTTTGTAAGAGTTATTTGTTGAAATTTTAGTATATATTGGACCCTCTTGTTGGTTGTTATAACCCACTTTTGGGTGAACCACATTAAATCTTGATGTTGTTCTTTTTGATGCTCTAATTTTGTGTGTGTTGTATTTCTCTGTTTTATTGATCAAATATACATTTAACTAATAGATATCTACCTTATAACCCTAACAAGTGGTATTAGAGTGGGTTATGGTTAGTTATCCTCTACAAGAAGATCTCGCGGCTAAGTGGGAGTCTCACGGTTGTGTGGAAGTTATGGCAGATGAGATAAGTTGAGGATAGACAAATTTAATGGGAAAAACTATCAGTTATGGAAAATGCAGATGGAGGAATATCTCTATCAGAAGGATTTATTGTTGCAATTCGAAGGGAAATCGAAGAAACCCTTGGCTCTATCTGGTGGGGATTGGGATATTTTGGACATAAAGGCTCTTAGTAGTATTTTTTTATGCTTGGAATAATTGATGGCATTTAATATTACAACAACAGAGACAACCAAAGAGTTGATGCAAACCCTAGAAAAACTATATGAAAAGTATTCAGCTTTGAATAAGGTATTTTTTATGAAGCATTTATTTAATATGAAAATGATAGAAGGTGGGTTAGTTGTTGATCATTTAAATGAGTTTAATATAGTTTCCAGTAAATTAACTTCAGCAAATGTAAACCTTAATGAAGAAGTTAGGGCTCTTTTGATCTGTTGTTCTTTGCCTAAAAGTTCAAATAGCTTGGTAATGGTGATTAGTAATTCTGTTTCTAGTTCAAATACACTAAATTTTTTTGATGTTGTTGGTGTTATTTAGAGCAAGGATATTTTTAGGAAAAGCTCAAGTGGTTCATCCACATCAGGTAGTCTTTTGAATGTAGAAAGAAAAGGTAGAACAAAGGAGAGAGGAAATAATTCTAGAGGTTTTCGAAATTCATGAGAAAAATCAAAGGACAAGAGCTCCCAATCTAGAGACAATGAGGATTGTCGGTACTGTGGTAAGCCGGGTCATTTAAAGAAAGATTGTTGGTCTTGAAAAATAAAGGAGACAAAAGGAAGGAAATAAAGAGGAAAATGTAGTAAGTAATAAATCTAATGAGGATGCTCTGATTCTTTCCCTTTATAATGTTGATGATTCTTGGGTGTTAGATTCAGGGGCTTCATTTCATGTTGGGCCCCATAGAAGTTATTTTCTTGATTATGTCCAAGGGGATTTTGGGCTAGTTTATTGGGGAGATAATGAACCGTGTCAAATTGTTGGAAAGGGAAGAATCAAGATTAAGTTGCAGAATTGGAATCATTGGCTACTACATGAGGTAAGGCACATTCCAAGGTTAAGGAAAGATTTAATTTCAGCAAGGAAACTAGATGATGAAGGTTGTGTTCTTACATTTAGTGATAAGAATTGGAATGTTAAAAAAGGTGCCTAGTGGTAGTAAAAGGTGTGAAATTAGGAAAATTATATATTTTTATAGGTTATATTGTTCCTTGTACTTTATCTATTGCATATAAAAATCAAATAGGGGAGTTGCTAGAAAAAATTCCTACAACAATTGTTGCAGGTTTTGTAACAGTTTTAGGAATAGTTTTGCAAGTTTATAGACAAAATATCAGATAGTTGTTGTGGGTGAAACAACACTATGGAATAATAGACTTGGGCACATGAGTGAAAAAGGTATGAAAGTGATTCATTCTACAAAAAAATTACCATTTCTAAAATGCATTAATATGGATTTCTGTGAAAGTTTTTAAGTATGGTAAACAAAAGAGAGTAAATTTTATCAAGGATGTGAAACAAAAGAAAGATGAGAAATTGGAGCTTGTGCATATGGACATATGAGGACTAGCTCAGGTATCTTCTCTCAGTGGCTCTCAATATTATGTTACAATCATAGATAATGCAACTAGGAAGGTATGGATTTATTTTCTTAGGTAGAAATCTGGTGTTTTTCAAACATTTAAAATTGAAGAAGCTTGGTTGAAAATGAGACAGATAAAAGGTTAAAATGTCTCAGATCTGATAATGGTGTTGAGTATTGCAACAAGTATTTTGAAGATTATTGTTCTTCTACTGGTATTCGTAGGCAAAAAATGGTTCCAAGGACTCCACAAGAAAATGGAGTGGTTAAGCCCATGAATAAGAAAATAATGGAGTGTGCAAGGAGTATGAGATTGCATGTTGGGATGCCTTTAAACATGTGGGAAGAGGCCATAAATACTATTGTTTATTTAATTAATAGAGGTCCCTCTAATCCTTTGGGTTGTGGTATTGTAGAGGAAGCATGGATGAGTAAGATGAATTATTATTTTCTCAAAACCTTCGAATGTGAAGCATTTACACATGTTGACTCTGAAAGTACAACCAAGTTAGAAGATAAATCAAAGAAATCTATATTTTTTGACATGGCATTGATAAATTTGGCTATAGGCTTTTCGACTATGAAAATCAAAAAATTGTGAGAAGCAGGGATGTCACATTCAATGAGAAAGTTTTGTACAAAGATGAGTAGCAATAGCATGAGAAGAAAGAAAATGATTATGTAGTACTGGATGACACTCCAAATAATGATGCTCTAGTGATTTCTCATGCTCTGCAACAACAATAACAACAACAAATACCACAAACTCCAGTGAGTGTTAAACAATCTTTGTAGACATGTAAAATTGACCTTAACATCTGTCACACACCTTAAATGACATTTTCACATCATTGGCATCAATATCATTGAATATCATTGCATTTCACATCAAAAGCATCAAAAATCATAAATTTCCCCTATTAATTAAATAATATGACATTATTTAATTAATTCACTTTTCACCATTTTTGATGAGTTAAATAAATTTTATTTATTTAATAAAGTCCTAAAACCCTAATCTTTGCTATTAATTTAATAATTTGACATTATTTAATTAATTTTCTTTTTATTGATTCTAAACAGTTAAATAAATTTCATTTACTTAATAAATTACTAATCTAACTTTATTCTTCTTGATTAGTTAAATAATGCTAAGAATTTAATTATGTCGATAATTCACTTGATTCCCCTAAGTCGATTAAATCATAATAATTTAATTATGTAATATTCCCTCCAAATTTGAATAATAAAATAAAACTATTCAAAACATCATCAAAAATCAAATCAAACTAATGTAACTTTTTTTGCAAAATTCAAACTTGATTTGCACGTTCAACTCCAAAATGAATGAATTAATTAAAACAATTAATTAATCATTCTCAACCACTTTCCTGATTTCAAGAAAATTACAAATCACTGATGGCTCAATCTGTATCCTGACTGATTGATCTATTTCTTGACAGATCAAATATATTTCCTAACTGATCATTCTATAATCCTAACTGAGCACACTAAATCTACACTTACTTCAAAGACAAACAAACAACAGTGTTGTTAGCAAATGAAGAAAACCAAATCAAACAAAGGACAAAATAACCCAAGGTCATAATAACCCAAGCCAAAATAACCCTTGGTCAAAATAGCCCATGGATAGAATATCCCCGTGCGAATATAGAGAAAGGAAAAAAAAAATTATAAATTACATAGAGGTTATTCTATCCATGGGTTATTATGACCCAGGGTTTTTTTTCCTTCGGTTATTATGATGGGGTTATTTTGGCTGAGTTATTAGGTATGAATACTACTAGGATATGCAAAAAAAACCATGAAATGCCAAAGAAAATCAATTAAAGCATATAAAAGCAAGGTCGTACCATATACCATAGTGGAAATGGTGCTCCTTTGATGTGAAGAGGATGCCCTTTCCCACCCCCCTCATAAGCTTTCAATGATGAACATAATGTGATGGAGATGCAAAGATGGAGATGAAAAAGTGCCTATAGTGCAAATGCTAAGATTGTTGATGAGATTGTGGATAGAAGTGGCTTCTATTTATAGATTAGAGGGTTGAAGAATGGAGAGATGGGAGAAATGTGGGACTAAAGGAGAGCCAATGAGATTGGGACACTTGTCTCAATCCTAATGGGTGAAGTTGGAGCACATTTTGGAGAATGTACATAGTTAATGCATATGGTTGAGGATTTGAGAGGTGTAAGAGATATTAATGCATTTGTAAGAGGTATTAAATGAATATGATTGAGATATTTTGGAGGGAAATTGTGTGGGAAAGAAATTCAAATAAATGGAGTTAGTGAAAGAATATTCCCTTAGAATATTCCTTTGTGAGGGAAAATGAGATAACTAGATAATTAAAAGAATTGATTTTCATGTGTAAGTGGGTTGGTTAGTCAAGGGTTTATGTTTGACCCAAGTTGAGTAAAAAGCTACAGGATGGGTAACGATGGTTAGGGGATAATTAATTCAAATTAATTAACTTGGAGGAATTTAGGGGATTTGACATTTGATTTAAATGATTTGATTTATTAAATCAGATGAGAGGACCTTTAAGAATTTAAAATTAAATAAATTGATTTATTTAATCAAATATGATGCACACTAGTGAATTAATCAAATAAATTGCTTTATTTGATTAATAGAAGAAATGATGTTTATTCAAGCATCTACACTAACAGATCAATCTGTTATTCAATCACACTAATTACGTAATCTAATTACACATATTATGCCCATCTAAATCCTCTCAACATCTTTCGATCATCAATCAAGATATTCTACTATGGATCCTAATCATCCATTTCAAATCACAATTTCTATATAATAAACCTCTTTCCTCACAAGAAAGGATTAGAGAATCAGTATAGTTAATGCAATGAAGTAATGCCAAGATCCTAATTGACATTGACAAAGCTTCAACCAACATCTTCGATCAAACACATGCACTCTCTTTGAAGCTCTCACACACGCAATGGAGGCTTCATATTGAATTGAATAATCAAACATACGCCAATACGTATACACTTCTACACAAGATGGGTAACAATTTAGTTTAGGGAATTCATTTGTTCTTGTTTTATTTAATTTACATTTCTTGAATTCAATGTTCTTAATCATTCATTTCGTGAGTAATGGGCATAGATCTTCACTATTGTTTTTTGTTAAGATTTGTTTCTATCCAATGCAATTATCTCATTTACACCTATGAATTTCCCTCTTACTTATTTTGGCATGCCCAGTGGTACCATGGTCTAGCCAAATTTGAAGTTGTAGGTCTTGGATGTGCTCTGGAAAAATCTTCATGCACAAGTTCCAAAATATTTTTGTATTTTCCCTCATGGTTCTAGCACTTTTGACAATGATTCTAGCACTTTTGATAGTGATTACAATGCTTTTGACTTTTTTTCAACACTTCTTTCTTCTTATAGAGGGAACTTTTTATTTCTTTCAGCGGGGTTTCCTTCTTGCAAAGGCCACCTTTGCTTGTTTTTCCATTGTTTTTTGCTTTGTTAATTTGTGTCTTAAATATGCAAGTTAAAATTTAATTTCTAATGCTCATGGGCACCCAATTTGAATGTGTAATAGGTACTAATATTTATGTATGCAATATTTGTAGAGGTATAACAGGTGTTTGACAAAAGAAAAAATCCCATTAACACTTTTTCTATAAGGAAGACGAATGGTCGAAGAAATTTTAATTTTCAAAGCTTTCTTAAGTTAGGAAATTTTAATTTGGTGCTTAAAAAGAACCCAAAAAATAGCACATTTCAATTTAGTGCTCTAAAATGAATCTTTTCCAAGCTTTCTAAATTAGAAAATGCTTTCATTTGGTGCTTAAAAATAATTCCACAAACAACACATTTTGATTTAGTGCTCTAAAATGAATCTTTTACAAGCTTTCTAAGTTAGAAAATGCTTTCATTTGGTGCTTTAGGAGAATCCCACAAACAAACACATTCTGATTTAGTGCTCTAAAATGAACCTTTTTTGAAGCTTTCATAGTTAGCGAATGCTTTCATTTGGTGCAATAAAATGAACCCAACAAACAAACACTTTCAATTTAGTGCTTTAAAACATTTTTTTTATTGTTGGACAAATGATTTCAATTTGTTGATAAATGCATGATTTATTTTGTTGACTATTAAGACAAGGATATATAAAACACTCAATTTTGGGCTTAAAATGAACAAATCAATTTTTTTCTTGCATCTTTGCTATCTCATTGATTTATATCCAAAACACTTCTATTGTGTAATGCCCTGTCGCATAACCCTAGAGGACGACACAAACACAATAGAAGCATAAAATTTTTGTATTAAAGTGTAATTAATAACAATTAAAGTGATCTACACTTAATGCATACATCCTATAAGGTATGAGACAATGCTTACATTTGAATTCCATAACTTACAAAAGTGAACCAACCATAGCATATTGTAGAACCAAGATCCTAGCACCTGCAAAATACAACAAACAAACACATTAGAAGATTAAAATGCAAGCCAAGATCAAAGTTCCTCATAAGATCCATTAGCAATACTCAAAATAGGAATAAAAACAAGACCACAATGAAAAATCAAGGAGATAGATCAAATCCTATTAAAAAAATGCAAACTCTTGATCTTATGGGGGAGTCAATGCCAATTTGATGTGGAAATTGGCCCTTTCCCAACTGCTATGCAATATTTTGATGATTTGGTGGTGATTGATCCACTTGGTGATTGCTTCAAATGAATTCCATGGAGAAAACCAGTAATAACCTAGCTAAGAAATGATAAAAATGGATGAAGAATGGATGAGCTTGATATGAAGATGATAAATTTGCCTCAATTCTCCTCGTCAAATGAGCATTATGATTTTGCATTGATTGTGGCTCCCTCAACAAATAGAGAAGGCCTCTATTTATAGAAAGAAGGATGGAGGATTTGAAATATATAGAGGATGTGGGATAAAAGATAAGCCAATGATAAAGCACCACTTGGCATCATGCTAATGGACAAAGTTTGAGCACATTTTGGAAAATGTGAAAAGAGGGGGGGATTAAAATTCAAAACATGGCTTGAAGGATGAGGTGACATGTGAAGTTAATGTCACATGGCTAAAGAAAAGGACTTCTAAGATGAGTTAAATTCCTTGTTAGAAGGGCACATCCTTTTGGAGGGATTTTCAAATTTGGGGAATATTCCAACCATTGATGCCTTTTTGAAAGTAAATAGATGGTTTAATAAATTGATAAAATAATTTTCATGAGCAAGTGGCAAAAGCTAGAGGATGTGACATGGATTAGGATTATATTAATCATGATTTGATTAATTTAATAGGAGATTAGATGATTTGACCATTTGATTTAGATTTTTGGATTGAAATAAATCAAAATGAGAGGAAAATGATTTAGACTTAAAATTAAATAAATATTTTGATTTATTCAATTATCTTTCAAAGGGACAAGATAATGATCTTTCCATTCTAAGCCTTTCCATCTCGTCCCAAGTCTAAAAAGGTCCTTAAACCCATGAGCATAGAACAATTAACAAGTTATATGATTTAAGCTACCCTTTCCCCTAATACAATTATTTAATTTCCATTTAATTAACTAACTCTCACTTGAGTTTCCCTGGCACCACATTGTGTGCTAGACCCCATTGAGACCACTTCCTTACTAACAATAGAAGGATCTAATCCAAAACCCAAGGGTAAACATAGTGCACAAAACATATATTAAATCTCAATCCAAAATATAAGAGGTAACACATCCCGTTCGAAGTAACTGGGTGTTTAAATAGAATAAAAACTGAGTGTAATACCCAAGGAAAATAAAGGGATGAACCATAAAACACAAAAACCCCTTCATAAAATAACATCATCTTGAAGACTTACATACACAATTAACTAATTTCCCCAAAAATGTGAACATAAGAAATCATAATTTAAATAGGCAATTCAAGCAGGAAATAAATATACCATTGGGATCTCCTAAATCCAATTTCCATTTCAGGAAAATACAATAACATATTGCTCAAATAAAATAGCTTATTACAATTTCACTTTCAGATAATAAGAAATTAAATCTATTTGTTTTAAATCATCTTCCAAATTTCAACTATATAGAAATCAAATTTCCTTATTTAAAACATTTCATTTTACTAAACCGGAGAATCAAAGAATTAAGCATGTAAGGATTACAATAAACTCAATATATTTAAAATAACAATGTTTTATAATACTTATTGCTTAATAAAATCTCTCTCTTATCTAATCTTCAAATTAACCAATTATCAATCCATTTAATTGCAATTCTAAGTAAAATTTATTCCACTTTATTATTTTTCTAACATCATATTTCTAATACAAGAATACCAAATATTAAGATATAAATATATATAATTATACATTTAAATAGTTCAATACTAGTGTGAATACACAAACAGTGACAATGCAATGCATGGTTAGAAGAAAGAACTCTATGAATTACCTATCAAATACTAACTATATGTATCCATAGCGGATACCATGCATTCATTCGCCATACCCAAGACTCAATTTATCAATTCGATGATGTGAATAGTTATGATGAAACACAAATAATATAATTTGACAACCATTATGCTATTGACAGCTCGGAATCAGAGACTATCGAATCTCTATTGAAGTAGGGAAAATAAGATATACATTTCCCACGCCGCACGTATGGAAGAGATGCTTATGTGTTACCCAAATTCAAAACCCCTAAGGCATCACTTGAATTCAACTAAGGGAAGTGTCGTTGGTAATACTTAACCTATAAATATATATGATTCTATTTCATGTAGCCACTGTAAAGAGTGTTTTCAGACCAACGAGATGGAGGGAATTCTTCTTTAAGGATAATTTACAAAGTTTCTGGCTGTGACTTTAAGTCAACTGTACGCCAATATCGATATTCCCAGCAGAATTAATGCTGAGGAAATTTTCTTTAGATCCAAGGATCCAAAGCACATCAATAACATAGACTCATATAACAGAAACTCCAGAATACAAGACCAATAGGTAAGAATGATAAACTAGTTTAATTTACACCAAAACTTCAATGTGGTATTCGATAAGTATACATGGATAAGCATAAAAAGGTAACTAGTAGTTTACAACGTATGCAAGACTTAGTAGAGGAGAGGGGCAGTGAATGAAATGGAGCATACACTCAAATTATCAAAAGAGGCAACTATGCACAACTCCCAACTGTTAATTAGCATACACTTGAATTCGGCCATAGACCTTGGCAACAACTCCAAATGTGTTCATTAAAATCTGTTTGTACCCTTTCTTGACCTCACATCCATTATCAGAGATCAACTAGTGATAATTCTATTATAAGGAATGATTTAGTGGAAATTTCTAAGTTCCGGTGATTTTAGATAAATATACATTTACCTTACTGCAAGATTAACATGCGCATGGGGCACTAAGACTAATAAATTTAGGTAGGAGAATGACCTTTAAACAACAATCTTCCTATTTGCTAGGTGATCCAATGTCGAGATAAGCATATGCTCTAATATTACAAGTGAAAGACTAATGGACAACATGAATACCACGCACTAACTAAAACATTGATAAACAAAATGAGAACATTGTCATTGAGGATTATTTAGTAAATCACAAAAAGATAGTATTTCAAGATTCCACAACCTTTACATAGGCGATAAACTAGACAGGTCGACGCCTTACTCTTGATACACATTAGTAGTCAAGAAGCTACGATGAAAGAGACAAGGAGTGTTGGTAGCATAAGGTTTAATTAAAAGGAAGAGTATCAAAATTCTTCAATTGATAAAGATAGATCAACAGCTGATACACACAAAAAGGTTCAAAATCCTTCAATTTGACAAACAAAATTACCTATATCTAGCAAGGAATTTGTGTATCAATCGATGCAAACATCGTATCAACGCCAAAGCTAGTATTGTACTAGTTAAAACTTTAGTATGCAGATTATTATCAATTGTTAGAAACAACAGAGTACATGTACTACACTAAATATATTTATGTCCACATTTCTAAAGGTAACATGTAATTGGTTGGTTTCAAACTCAGGCCAAAAATTAATTCTTGTCTAAACAAGAACCCTCAGCATAGACGGCGACAAAATCTACAGAAATTATGATAGGCTCAAGAGATGCTTATAATATGTTGCCAAGGTAGGCAACGACTTCAGCTACAGAGTACAAGCTCTCTTTTTGGTAAAATAATTCATGATACCAAGAAGCTCTATGCATAAAACAAAAGGCTTGAATAGATTTCTAAAATAACCATTTAAGGAAAGATTTCAATGTTTCATCAACTTTATGATAATTGAACATTTCAAGGGTTCAAAATCGAAAGACATTAAATCCCCAGAGGGTTAAATCTACAGACAATTTTTTCATAATTTGTTACTTTCTAGTATTATTTCCGTAATATTTTTAGGCATTTGTAAATAAAAGATAACAAAGGAACCTGGATTTTCAATGTTTCCCCCTTCCTTGCAATTCTTGACTCCCAAAACCTTTGAAAGAAAATCCTCAAGCACCAGACCAAAATTCCCGTACACACCCTCTACCAGAATTAGTTTCTTTCTAGAACCAGAACCCTAAAACTCCGTACTAGAATGCAATAAGTTTCCCGAGAGCTTCTTTCCCAATTTTTAACAACCAATATTAACAACCTCTTTCAAAAAAAAATCTTTTTCTCATTGTTGTGAACTAACATCTTTCCTCTTTTAGTTAATGTAAATATTGTCTTGAGAATTAATTCCTAGAAACAGTGTTTAATTTTTTTAACACATGCCATAAATAAAATATCTTTTCAACCAAATCATAGATATTTCCTTAAGATAATTACAAGATATTTATGCAGTTAATAATTCAAAATTCACATATTAATTTCTAATTAAATTTAATCTAATTAATTTAATCACTTTATAAACTAAATTTAATCTCAAACATTAAATCACTTTACAAAATAACTTAAATTTAATTAATTAAATCAAATATAAAGCTTCTAGCAACATTAATCAAAATTATTTAAATAATCACTAAAAACCATTATAAGCATTAATTAAGCTGTGTTGAGGTTCCCCAAATCTGAAATGGAGAAGCAAAAACTTTTCAAGACGATGAATAGTTACTATGAAGCAGACACTATAAAAGCATTATGGAGAAAAGTGTTAAGGGTTATCATGGAGTACATCACTCTCGACGGCCGCTTCACTAGGGTTTATGGATATCACTTCATGTTGCTTAATCACTTCCGGCATAAGGTGCGTGTCTCTATCCCCTTCTTCTTGCTCTGTTCCCTGAGAAATAGCTTTTCTGATCACAGTAGAAGCCCTAAAAGATACCCGATTCTTCACACGGGTCTTTTAAGGCTCATTTATGAGCACTTTCAAAATATGCTTGCCCTTCCAAACCCTATAGCCCCTTTGGAGCTTGATGAAGATGATATTGAGCCTAGCATTTATGATACCAAAGCTTCCCCTGACCATGTCAAGAGCTCTTCACCTCCTCTGCCCCCCTCTTCTGCCTCTGGCCGCTCCCCTCAACCTTTTAGCGCTGCTTTGTTTCTTCCTCTGGCCACACTAACCCTAATGCCAATTTGGCAGGCTCTAGCTCTCCAGTTAATAAGCTTGTTTCCTACCCCAACGAATCCCCTGTTGTTTCTACTAAGGCGACCGGGGTTAATCTTGAGGACCCCCACGTTCCCCATAATATTCAACAGGAGAACTTTAGCCCCCCAAGAGGTGCGGAGTCGGTGATTTTTGGGGTCAATTTTGAATGTGAGACCCCTTTTGACTTCGTTAATAATGCCAAGAGCTGCTCTTGGGATCAGTTGAATTCTGCCAAATGGGTATTTCATGAAATAAGTGAGCTGAAAACTAAAAATTTGTCTCTTCATAGCAAGCTGGGGGAAATTGAAGCCAAAGTTGCAGGGTTTATTTAGCTCGAAGCAGAGAAGAATTACAATGTGAAGGACACTACTCAAAAGGACAGCACAATAAAAAATGATATTGAAAAAATCAAAGGAACTCTGAAAAAAATTGCTGAGCAAAACTGTAGAATTGCCAGACATAACTCTGTTATCATCAGGGAAATGTCCGAAAGACTGGAGAAAACCTAGAAGAGAGCTCTAATTGTCGATCTTGATCAGGAGAAAGACCAGGATGAGGAAGCAGTAATCTCTAAACATACCAGATCAAGCACAAAAATGAAACCCTGACCACCCCAAATATGACTCAAATTTTTATGGAGGCAGTTCAAGAAATGGCAGACTTGGAAGAGGTTGCGGACGAGCTTCTGAATTCTATGAATTAGCTGTGGCCGGGCCTAGCTTTTTCTGTTTGCTGGCCATTTTCTAGTTTCTTTGAGGCTTTTTGTTGCTACCTGCTTATGCTAGTTTTTATCTTTCTGGCAGTTTTTCTATTTTTCGGACCTTTATTTTGGTCTTTTCCTATAATGTTACTTTGCAGTTTTGAGTCCCTGTAAAACTTGTTTATCCCCCTTTTATCAAAAACATTAATTTCCCACAAAACATATCTTGCAAAATAAATAAACGAGAAGGAAAACATGGACAACATGACAAATCAGCAAAACCAAACAAAGACTGATGACACTCTGACTAGGGTTGTGGCTTGACAAGGAAATCTCATTGCTATCTCCCAATCAACTATACCATTGGGCAGTGGACACACTCAAACCTATGAATTCGGGTGGAGTCAATGTCCTATACCTACAATCCTACAATCAAAACATATATTGTACATGTATATAGATTATAAACAATCACATTGTGAAGAGAAAATCATGAAATCATATAGGGCACTCACAAGTGAGTGTTGCAATCCCATTCCCTTCACCAATATAGTGTCACATCAAACTAAAACATCAATTAACAACAAATGAGCATATATATAAAAACACACTAAAATAACTACCAATGGTACATTAACAATCTGGAACAAAGTGCAACAATTGGAGGGGCACTGCATCCTCCCCCCCTAAGATTCAAATTACTCCTGAAAGTTGAAAGATAAGGTACACCATGCACATCATATAACCATTACTAATTAGAAGTATAGCGAACATAAACATAAGTCTCATGTTACATAGAGTCAAGTTTATTCAACACAATAAAACTTCATAATTCCATGTAACATAAAAATCATTAAGGGAAGTCATAATCATCCAAACCATTCAAAATGGTGCGATGACCACCAAAAAAGTCTCAAAGTACATATCACATCATAAAAAGTATCAAGTGCATATCTCAAATATAATAAGTGTCAACCTAACAAAGGAAATAAGAAAAATACTACATCCCTCCTTCCACTAACAAACTACTCGCTATCTAATATGGGACACTCCTCAAGGTCCTCATCTGAGTCCATACTCGCCTTCATGGAAATGGAAGGCTGAGTATGAAGGCTTTCCTTCTCTTCGTTAGGAAAAATAGCTGTGTTAGGTCAACACCCCATTGGCCAATCCCTAATAATGAATGGTTTCTTCACTTTAACTATGCGTCTCAACTCTTCGATCTTCTTTCCTTTTTCCATCTTGAGCTGAGAGAGGGCCTAGGCCAAGGTCTCGTCATCAGAAATACAAAGTGGAGCTTCCAGTGTGGGGTTATCTTTGATCACCACACCCTTCTTGCAGCCTTCACTACCTTTCCTTTCCTCTTTCTAGCCTTTGACCTTCCCATCACTGCACACAAAGTGGGGTAACATTAGACTCTAATAAAATTCTAAATCCCCACTAATCCTAACTTAACATACATCTACACACAATACATCACATTCATACACTACACAAATGTCCATAATCCATTCCCCTAGTAGGAAGGATATCGATGCATTGTGCACTACAATGAGGGTCCTATCCTCTTTACTGGTTTTCTGTACTATTGGACTAACACCACCTAATGACAACTTCAGGATAAACAAGTGAGAAAACCCCAAAGGAAAAACATAAAATCAAGAGTACAACACCTAGGTCAACATAATGGACTCAAAAATATCCAGAGTACCCAGTGTTAGAACCTTGGGCTTTAATACCATGTGTAATGCCCTGCCACATAACCTTAGAGGATGATGCAAACACAATATAAGCGTAATTTTTTTTTTCTTAAAGTGTAATTAATAATGAGTAAAGTGATCTACACTTAACACATACATCCTCTAAGGTATGCGGCAACACTTACAATTGAATTCCATAACTTACAAAAGTGAACTAACCATAGCATATAAAATTAAACTCATGATATAAAGAACATAGATCCAAAAGCATTAAAATCGTCACATAAGATACAAAGTACATTAATGAATCATTCATAGTTTGCATTCATTCCATAAAGCAGTTACAAGTCTCATTTCCAAAATGACGAAGATCATACAATAATGTTACAATAACAATGATACAAGAATCTTCCTCAAATAAAAATGAGGACTAGTACATATACATAAGTATCCAACTGAACCAAAAGTAAATAAGAGATGGTACAAGTAACTGGAACATATGAGTTCTCCAATCTGGAAGATCCCACCATCACGAACATGTAGTGGAAACTCAATAGTGAAGGTGCATGTTCCACCCAACCAAGTGGTACCCGAAGGCCCACCCCTTGTGTGAGGACATAGTAAAAGGGATTCCTAGGAAAAACCAACAACCTATAGACACATGCAACACACAATACTATACCATACAAGAATAATACATACATAAAGGTTACATTGCTTCCAGATTAAAATAATCAAGTATATCAATTGTAGAATACATATTGTTGTCATAGGAGTAGCTGTATGGGTTACCCTGGCAGATCTTCCTAGGCCCTGGCCCCCATCTTGACTTACCCTGGTAGCCTCTCACGACACTCAGCCCCGCATGCAAACCGATGTGGAATCAATTCTCTTTCAAAGGGACAAGATAATGATATTTCCATTCTAGGCCTTCCTATCTCATCCCAAGTCTAAACAAACCCTTGAGCCCATGAACAAGGCACAATTAACAAGTTATATTATTTAAGCTACCCTTTCCCCTAATACAATTATTTAATTTCCACTGAATTAATAAACTCTCACATGAGTTACCCTAGCACCACTTTATGCATCGACCCCTATGGAGAGCCACTCCCCTACTGACAACACAAGGATCTAATCCAAAACCCAAGGATAAACACAGTGCACAAAATGGATATTAAATCCCAATCCAAAATATAAGAGGCAACAATGTATCCTGTTCAAAACAATTGAGTGTTTAAATAGAATAATAACCAAGTGCACTACCCAAGGAAAACAAAGGGTTGAAAAATAAAACAAAACAACCCCCTCATAAAATAACATCATCTAGAAGACTTACATATACGACTAACCGATTTCCCCAAAAATGTGAACAAAAGAAATCATAATTTAAATAAGCAATTCAAGCAGGAAATAAATCTACCATTAGGATCTCCTAAATCTAATTTCCATTTCCAAAAAATACAATAACATTTTGCTCAAATAAACTAGCTTATTATAATTTTGCTTACAAAGAATAAGAAATTAAATAGATATTTGTTTTATATCAATTTCCAAATTTTAACTATATAGAAATCAAATTTCCTCTTCCAAAACATTTCATTTTACTAAACTAGAGAATCAAAGCATTAAACATGTAAGGATTACAATAAACTCAATATATTTAAAATAATAATGTTTATAATATTTATTGCTTAATACAATCTCTCTCTTATCTAATCTTCAAATTAACCAACTATCAATCCATTTAATTATAGTTCTAAGTAAAATTTATTCCACTCTATTCTTTTTCTAACATCATATTTCTTATACAAGAATACAAAATATTAATATATAAATATATATAATTATACATCTAAATAGTTCAATACTAGTGTGAATACACAAACAGTGACAATGCTATGCATGGGTAGAACAATGAACTATAAAAATTACCTATTGAATACTAACTATATGTATCCATAGTGGATAACATGCATTCATTCACCATACCCAAGACTCAAGTTATCAATTCAATGATTCCAATAGTTACGGTGAAACACAAATAATATAATTTGACAACCATTATTTTATTTAAAGCTCATAATCAAAGACTATTGAATCTATGTTAAAGCAGGGAAAATAAGATATACGTTTCCCACACCACATGTAGGGAAGAGATGCTTATGTGTTACCCAAATTCAAAACCCCTAAGGTGACACTTGGATTCAACTAAGGGCAGTGTCGTTGGTAATACTTAGCCTATAAACATATATGAATAAACATATATGACTCCATTTCATGCAACCATTGTCAAGAGTGTTTTTAGACCGACAAGATGGAGGGAATTATTAATTAAGGATAATTTACAAAGTTTTTGGCCATGAATTTAAAGCCAACTACGTGCCAACATTGATATTCCATGCAAAATTAATGCTAAGGAAATTTTCTTTAGATCAAGGGATCCAAAGCACATCAATAACATATACAGATATAACAAAAAATCTAGTATACAAGACTAATAGATAAGAATAATAAACTAGTTTAATTTACACCAAAACTTCAATGTGGTATTCGATAAGTATACAAGGATAACTAGGGTATGTGCAGGATCATGGGCCAAAAAGTGGCAATATGATGGGTATTTGTAGGGTATGTGGTTGACGACCTTTTCTTTACCCAAAATTGATGAAATGAAAAGGGTTTTTAAAAGATATTTTCATCTTTCCACCAATATAAATTATGCTTTACTTTGAATTTAATAAATAATTATTACTCATTTTCTATTTGAATTATGACTAAAGTCCTCATTGATAGGCTAATTAAAAAACATCTATAACTTTCAAACGGTATCACATTTTTGGAATCCAAAACATGCATCACATTCTATGCTTCGTATATTATAGGATTAAAAAAAGAAAAATTGAATTTCATGAAGTTTTGACAAGTTAAGGTGGTCAGACATATAATTTTTTATATTTTTTAAAAGTTGTAAATAAAAATTCATAATTAATTATTTACTTTGAAAAAAATTATAGAAAAATATGCATCAGATCCAAACATAAGTCCTCTACTTATTTCTAAAATCTTATAAAAAATATTATCATTTTATTGTTGTTAGGGTGGTCAGACAAACATCTACTTATTTTTTCCCTGAAATTTAAGTACTACTGCATTGAAATTTCAATTTTTCACCAAATAGATTTTTCTTTTTTAAAATAAACCTAGTAGTTTAGAAACTACATTAAATTTTCTATAGATTCTATTCTTACATATTTTTGAAATAATATAGATAACTTATTCAAAATTTTATGTCAAGTTTCCTAACTCTGATTTTTCTAATTTTTTTGCCACTTAAGGGCCTATTTTTTCCATGATGATCCTGCACATACCTAGTACAAAAAGGTAACTAGAAGTTTACAACGTATGCAAGACTCAGTAGAGGAGAGGGGCAACAAATGAAATGGAGAATACACTCAAATATCAAAAGAGATGACTATGCACAACTCCTAGTTGTTAATTAGCATGCACTTGAATTACTTAATCTATCTATTTGTATTATGTCTCTTATTCATGTTACAATTACCATTCAGCCATAGACCTTGGCAACAACTCCAAATGTATTCATTAAAATTTGTTGGAACCCTTTTTCGAACTCACATCCATTATCAGTGGTCAACTGGGGATGATTCTATTATAAGCAATGATTTAATGGAAATTTCTAAGTCCCGATTATTTTAGATAAGTATACATTTACCTTACTACCAAATTCACACATGCATGGAGCACTAAGACTAATAAATTTAGGTAGGATAATGACCTTCAAACAATAATCTTCCTATTCACTGGGTGATCCAATGTTGAGTTAAGCATATGATCTAATATTACAAGTGAAAGAATGATGGACAACTTGAATATCATGCACTAACAAAAACATTGATAAACAAAATGAAGAACATTGTCATTCACAATTATTTAGTAAATCACAAAAAGATGGTATTTCAAGATTCCACATCCTTTATATAAGCAATAAACTAGACAGGCCAATTCCTTATTCTTGATACACATTAGTAGTCAAGAAGTTGTGATGAAAGAGACAAGGAGTGTTGGTAGCATAAGGTCAACTTAAAACGGAGAGTATCAAAATTATTCAATTGATAAAGATAGATCAACAGTTGATAGACACAAGAAGGTTTGAAATCCTTCAATTTAACAAATATAATTACCTACAGCCAGCAAGGAATTTATGTACATCAATCGATGCAAACATCATATCAACGCCAAAGCTAGTATTGTAATAGTTAAAACTTTAGTATGCAGATTATTATCAATGGTTAGAAACAATAGAGTACATGTACTACACTAAATATATTTATGTCCAAATTTCTAAAGGTAATAGGTAATTGGTTGGTTTCAAACTCAGGCTGAAGATTAATTCTTGTCCAAACAACAACCCTCAATAGAGATGGCAACAAAATGTACAAAAATTATGATAGGCTCAAGAGATGCTTATAATATGCTGCCAAGGCATGTAATAGCTTCAACTATAGAGTAAGCTCTCTTTTTGGTAAAATAATTCATGATACCAAGAAGCTATACACATAAAACAAAAGCCTTGAATAGATTTATAAAATAACCATTCAAGGAAAGATTTCAATGTTTCATGAACTTTATGATAATTGAACATTTCAAGGGTTCAAAATTCAAAGACATAAATCCCCAGAGGGTTAAATCTACAGACAGTGTTTTCATAATTTGTTACTTTCCAATATTATTTCCATAATATTTTTAGGCATTTGTAAATAAAAAGAAAAAAAATACTTAAAGATAACAAAGGAACTTGGATTTTCAATGTTTCCCCCTTCCCTACAATTCCTAACTCCCAAAACCTCTAAAAGAAAATCCTTAATAGAACAAGCACCAGACCAAAATTCTCATACACACCCTCTACCAGAATTAGTTTCTTTCTAGAACCAGAACCCCAAAACTCCATACCAAAATGCAATAAGTTTCCCAAGAGCTTCTTCCCCAATTTTCAACAACCAATATTAACAACCTCTTTCCAAAAAATATCTTTTCTCATTGCTGTGAAATAGCCTCTTTCTTCTTCAGTTAATGTAAATATTATTTCCAAGAATTAATTCCCAACAATAGTGTTTAATTTTTTTAACACATGTCACAAATAAAATATCTTTTCAACCAAATCATAGATATTTCCTTAAGATAATTACAAGATATTTATGCATTTAATAATTCAAAATTCATATATTAATTTCTAATTAAATTTAATCTAATTAAATTAATCACTTTATAAAATAAATTTAATCTCAAAGACTATATCACTTTACAAAATAAATTAAATTTAATTAAATAAATAAAATATAAAGCTTCTAACAACATTAATAACATTAATTAAATAATCACTAAAAACCATTATAAGCATTAATTAACATTAATTTCCCACATAACATACCTTGCAAAATAAATAAACGACAAGGAAAACATGGACAACATGAAAACTCAACAAAACCAAACAAAGACTGGCGATACACTGTGACTAGGGTTGTGGCTTGGCAAGAAAATCCCATTACTATCTTCGAATCAACTATACCATTGGGAAATGGACACACTCAAACGTGTGAATCTAGATGGAGTCAATGTCCTGTACCTGCAATCTTGCAATCAAAACATATATCATACATGATGTATATAGATTATAAACAATCACATCGTGAAGAGAAAATCATGGAATCGTAGGGCGCTTGTAAGCGAGTGATGCAATCCCGTTCCCTTTAGTAATACAGTGTCACATCAAAACTAATGAAACTAAAACATCAATTAAATATGTATATGAGAATATATCAAAAACACACTAAAACAACTACCAATAATACATAAACAATTTGAAACAAAGTGCAACAACTGGAGGGGCACTACATATTGGTTGCTTTAAAAAGAACCACTACTATCTTGTACACACCTTATTTCACTCTTTTTCGATAGCACTGCTTGAGGGGCTTAACTAACATTACGATGAAGTGCATTCTATGTATTTAATTTTAGGAAAACTAGGTAATTATCCTCTCCCCTCATGCCTTTTTGGTGATCTTGGTTGATGAAAGTCATCTTGGGACACATCCCGTGCTAGACAACTCAAAGGTAGCCCCTAAGTGGTACTTTTTTCTGGTTCACTATATAAATTATTGTGAGTGTGAGGAAAGTTTATCATTCACCTGGTGGTGATGTTCTATGCCAATATTATTCTCCTGTAGTATCCACGTGATACGTAAGAACCCACAAGACCTAGGAGGCCTCTTAATTGAGAAAAATGGCACATGTACAGACACCAGTTATCCCAAAATGTGACTAAGAACCAAATGTTTTAGAAGCTACCCCTTTTATCCAAAACCTCTAAAGTGGTGCATTGAAATTTACATATGAGATGTCACTTATCAAGTTCAACTTTATGGTTGAGCATAAAAGGCCTCTCCATTCATTGCATGTAAAATCATCCCTTTGAGGTATGATGTAATCCCACCTCGGAAGAAGTGTCTATCCTTAGGGAATACTTTTTTTTCGTGAAACTACCAAAGATCAATTCGGTTGCATTGAAAACATCAAACTCTGTGCTTGAAATTAAAAATGAACACATCCAAAGAAGTAGTTAACATGGTTCTAAATTGGAAAACCCCTTTAAATTAGTGTGAATACTTTGAAAAGAGACATCTATTTTCACTCCTAAAAGATATCATAAAACAATATATCTTTGAAGGTTTTCGAATATCTAGGCTCACATATCAAGTCACATTAAGAAAAAGGAAAAAATTGGAAACTATAACTTAAGCATTTCTACCTCTATGAAATTTGAGCTTTTATGGAAGGAAACACTCTTAAGGTATAGGCATCTAGGATCTCACAAGTTTTTATTGTTGTGTTGCATGGTATCACTTGCAAAATATCAAAATAGATTAAACAAAATCATCCAAAACTACAAAAATCATCAACACTCTTAACAAATACTAAATTAGGAAAATCAAATTTGAACAAAGGCTAATTTTGCTACTATTTCTATCTCACTTGACCCAAAATTGTTTAAAATTTCCAGAAAAAGCCATCTTTTTCTCTCTATCCCATAAAATCCACTAATAAAAATCTATTGCATTTGACAAAACTAGCACTTATTGCAAAACTAGTTGCACTTGATATTTTTATACCGCAATTGCAAAATATTTTCCAATGCAGTTGCCAAAAATATGCCTGCACTTTCCCAAAATGTTTGATTTTGATTGTGTAATACACCACATTGAGAAGATATATATAGAGGTTGCACTTGCAAAAACTCAACACACTTGCTTCTCAAAACTGAGCGCACTTGATAGAATTCATACCCTAGTTGATAAAATTGGATGCCTTTGCTCACAGTTTGTTGATTTTTCTTAGAAACCATCTTTGTTACTCTATCTTGCTAAAATTAAAAAAAAACTAAAGCTCATTACAAGACCCTTGTTGAAATGAAATAATTAGGAACCCAAGATAGGTCATATAGTCCTTCATCCATCTTCAAACTTCATCCTACTTTTGGAAATCAAAATCAAAAAAAAAAAAATGAATTATTCCCTCACCCACATTTCTAAGACATCAATAATTACTTGAACCTCAAGGCTAGTTCAAGTAGGCTTTTCCACAACATATCCTTTGGAAGAAGAAGTGAGATATCAATCTAGGCCTTTTAGCATTTTGAGATCTAAGAATAGCGTCATTCAAAATAAGAACTCAAAACTTAGGGTCCTAAACTTCATAAGAACCATATCAAAACACCAACACTTTCACCTTATGACCATTTGGTGACTAGTTGCTCTAGTTCAACAACCAAACCTTACATCAAATATCATACAACCGAACTTTGAGTTGATTCAAGGAGAACAAAAAAATATAATCAATAGTTTGAGGAGCTTTATATTTGAGACAAAAGAAACACCCAAGCAATGGATAAACACAACAAACATCTTAGAGAAAGAGGAAGAGAAAGAAAACCTAGTAACCAAAAGACTCATTTTACCACCTCCTACATGAAAATAAATATATGTTCTTCATGATCTCTAGTAAGAACGAAATCCTTAAATGAAAGTCCATATTTTTCCTTTTAAAGAGGCACCATAGTTCAAGGTTTATGAAGAGACACACCTTGAAGATTTATCACAATTGGGACACCTTGGTAATAAATCGTTATGATCGGTTAATAGAAATCGCAATGTACTGGCATCTCACTGAGACACTAACACTGTCTCACCGATGCCACATAGACTACATATCGATGTCACCAAGAGACTCTGTTATCGCTAAGACATTCTATCAAGCTCCATGAGTTTCACCGAGTCACCAAGCAGTCGCCCAGACCTATCACATTTGCCAAGAGATCATAGCGAGTCACCAAAGGTATACCGAAGACACAAGTCATATCGAGGTCCAAAAGATAGTCGGCAAGACATAACAATATCGCTAAGAGGTTTCTTTGAGATCTCTATTGTCACCCCGAAGCTATCAAAAGTCGCTAAGACATACACCCTTCACTAAGAGAACATACCAAACTCCAAGACTTACCCCGAAGGCTCTTCATCATTGGAAAGACTCATCAAAGTCGCTGGGACTTCTTACCAAGACCATCGTGTTCCACCGATGACAAACATTCACCAAGAGCTATACCGAAGACTTCAAAAGATGTTCCTATTGGTGAGAACTTCAACATTCACTGAGATGTCTTCTCGGGATCCTTGAGTTACCCCGATAGCCATCGGCTATCGGCAAGACAACCTTTAGTCGCTAAGACATTTCTCTAACCACTTTTAAGTTACTTCGAAGAACCTATGAATGTTTCCCTATCTGTGTGACCTTCTCCATTCGTTGGGACTTCTTAGCGAGAACCCTTAGCTATCCTGAAGTCCATGGTCACCAAGAGTCTCCTCGAAATACGATTGAATGGCCTTTCGGCCAGAGGTCTCCCAAGCGCTATGAGGTCATAATGAATACACTATGTCATAGTGATCGACTCCATAGTGCAACCTTTTGGCAAGACATTTGCAAGGTCACAACGACGTGTTCAAAACAGAATGAATCAAGCTACTAGTTGGCTAGACAAAAAAGATGTCACACCGACTTAGCTCTAATGGAGGTTTCAGCCTGTATAGTTTGAGACACATATTTCCAACAATCTCCCACTTGACGAAGATCATAAAGGCACCTCCAGAGCACATCATAACTTACTAAAAATCATGGGCAGTAAGGCCCATCGAAATGGGACACCACCTGAATTTATTTGTGCTCACTGGCTTCATCAATGAATCTGCAACATTCTCCAAAGTATCAACCTTTTCCAAACTGACCTTTCCATCCTCAACCATATCTCATACAAAGTGGTACTGTACATCAATAT